>JBBGZY010000037.1:587500-1062500 GCA_037952925.1 Lithobates clamitans
CAAGCTATCAGTCCCCGAATTTACCCTGGCCTTTGGCATGCTCAGAGATGTCCTGTGCTCAGCCACCCCTAGCAGGCGGGAAGAGCTGGACTTATACCTCCATACTGTGGTAGACTTGGGCCACAAGTATGGAGGTTTCGCTTTCTACGATTATCATTGTTCCTTCTCAGCCAAGGCCACCGCCAGATTCGCACAATTCCAGATCGCGACAGATTGGAGTCTCATGGACACAGAGCTCTTCTGCCGCCACTTTGCCGGCTTACGCTCACCTCTGTGTGCAATTTGCCAGTCTTCCACCCACACTGCCACCTGGTGCGCCAATACGGCGATCAGACGGCCCTTCGAGTTCCCCTCTACCTCAGGTACAGTACAGGGCCAGTCGATCCCTGAACCAACGCCTCAGGTGGACAAACTCGGACGCCCAGTCCGAACCGTGGGAGGGGCAGCCATCTGTAACAACTTTAACTATGGGTCCTGCAACTTCAGCCAATGCCGTCTACTTCACATCTGCACTTTATGCCAAAGAGCACACCCTAGGAATTTGTGTGAAGTCAAGCAACACAAGAGGGCATGACTAAGCCGAATCAACATCTTATGGCTAGGACTGTATCTCACTTCACACCCCACCCCTTCCCTGGCCACCTGCCTTATCCAAGGCTTCACAGTAGGCTTTCACACCGGCCTCATTGCACTGCCCCACAGTACTCACGAATGCGCCAATCTTCGATCGGCAGCCATCGACGAACAGGCCATAGATCAGCTCTTACAGGCAGAGGTAGATCGAGACTATGTAATAGGCCCTTTCACTTGCCCCCCTTTCAGCACATGGAGAGTCAGCCCTATTGGGCTTGTCAAGGGCAAATTCTCTAATAAATTGCGTTTGGTGTACGACTTGTCTGCGCCTCATTCTTCGCACATACCCAGTCTCAATTCCCTGATCCCCTCCGAAGAGTTTTCCCTAAAATACTCCTCCGTGGACATGGCAATACAAGCGATCATCAAAGCAGGCACAGGTGCCTGGCTCTCCAAAGCCGACATCTCGGATGCTTTCAAGCTCCTGCCCATCCACCCATCCCTTTGGTGCTGGCATGGCATCAAATGGAAGGAAGCGTATTATTTTGCTACGAAACTCACCTTCGGTTCGAAGAGTAGCCCGTGGCTCTTCGACACGTTCGCACAGTCCCTCGTTTGGATACTATTACACAAGGGCCAATGCCATGAAGTCATCCATTACCTGGATGACTTCCTACTGATAGAACCGCCCAACAAGCCCCCAGGAGATCTCGACAAACAGAGTAATTTTTGGAAACCTCAACGTTCCTATCGCCGAGCACAAAGTCGATGGTCCAGCAAACATCATCACCTTTCTCGGGGTCAACTTGGATACCTGCGCAATGCAGGCCAGTCTCCCCCCCCGACAAATTAACACGCATTAGGGCAGTCCTTCACGAGTTTACACACACCAAGGGCTGTACCAAAAAACAGTTGCAGTCTCTCCTGGGTATGCTCAACTTCGCTATGCGAATTATCCCACAAGGCCGCACATTCGTATCACGCCTACTTAGATTTCTGTCAGAAACTCAAGACCCTGATCAGATTTTGAAATTAGACTCCGCAGCTATAGCGGACCTATCAATGTGGGAGGAATTCTTGTCCGCCTGGAATGGCATATCTCTATTCATACCTATGGTTTTGATCCATTCACCCCAGGTAGTGACTGACGCTGCAGCCTCCACAGGTTTTGCGGCAATTTTTGGCCATCATTGGTTTTCAGGACCCTGGCCTCAACAGATACTATTGATACCCGGCTTTTCCCAAACATCTGCCCTGTTTGAGCTTTATCCCATAGTGGCAGCCGCACAACTCTGGGGCCACCACTGGACAGGACAAACCGTAGTTTTCACCACCGACAACCAGGCCACGGCAGACATCATCAACAGAGGCAGGTCCAAGTCCCTAGCAGTCATGTCCTTCCTGCGCAGGTTGGTTCAACTGTCTTTACAACATCAGTTCAACATACACTGTGAATTTATACCCGGCAGATACAACTCAGCAGCTGACGCACTATCACGTTTCAATTATCCCTCCTTTTTCAAACAGGTTCCCGATGCCGACCCAATGTCGGCCCCTATCCCCGTCTGGTCACAACTGACCCTGGATTAGTGCAACATCTACACGGAGCTACGCAACTCATAAATAATTCCCTCTCCCGCAACACACTCAAAGCCTACCAGACAGCTTGGAAGGCTTTCAACAAATTCCTCACGCCCTGCCGCAAAGAACCAACAGATATCAAACAGGTGCTGGCCTTCACGGCACACTGCCACACGCAGCTGGCCTTATCCTACAACACCATCCGGTTATACCTAGCCGGCATTCAACATTTCATGGCGCTTGAAGACCCGACGAAGTCGTCACTGTTCTCATCTCACGCTATACGAGCCATCCTAAGGGGAATACAGAAACAACAACCAGTCATCAGCACTAAGCGCTTGCCCATTACGGGGCCAATCTTCAGGGACATGTCAAACATACTGGCTACTTCGCCATTCGGTCTGCTCCCCAGCACGGTCTTACAAGCAGCCATATATTTAGCTTACTACGGGTTCTTGCGGCCTGGCGAATTCACCTCTAACAAACCCACAGACCTAGTACTATGCAGACGACACTTGCTTCGACACCAAGACCACTTTATCCTGCACCTCGAGGTCTCTAAAACCCAGCAAACGGGCTCGGGAGTGAACATCCACCTCTACAGAACCAACAGCTGGTGTCCAGTCGCTGTACTCAACCGACTCCTATCTCTCCTGCCTGAGCAACCAGACAGCAGTCCCCTTCTACCATTCCCAGTCAAACCCTTAAACGCCTCTCAGTTTGTGAGCCACATAAGGATACTTCTCCGCAATCTCCACCTTAACCCTAGTCAGTATTCCGGACACTCTTTCCGCATCGGAGCAGCCTCCGCGGCATCCCGCCACGGGGTGCCAGATCACATCATCAAAAGACTAGGCAGGTGGAAATCGGCCTGCTTCGCCCGGTACATCCCCAATCCACAAACAGAGATGGCACAGGCATTCTCCAAATTGGCTCAATAAATAACTGAAAACCAAAAAAATTATAACCCTACCTGAATGTTTTTGCCCCCTTATTTTGGCATACCGGCCATTAGACCAAGGCACACTTTCAGGTCTATTTCATATGGTAAGTCCACACTTTCAGGTCTATTTCCGATGGTAAGTCTTATCTTTACTATAAGTGTTATCTATGTCCATATCGGACATAGGGCTCCGACCAGTAGTAGGAAGGCCAGTATGGTGGCCTGAATTTATGGGAGGAGCCCGGGGGGTATTTAAGCAGCCCGCTCACCTGTGGTGCTTGTCGGTTTCCTGTGCGCGATACCCACCCTCCCATCCCCATTTCACAGCATTTCTCAACTATTCATTTCATTCATTTCTCTTACAGAATAATCATTTCTTAAACCAGGGTATGCCCCCTTATTTTGGCATACCGGCCATTAGACCAAGGCACACTTTCAGGTCTATTTCATATGGTAAGTCCACACTTTCAGGTCTATTTCCGATGGTAAGTCTTATCTTTACTATAAGTGTTATCTATGTCCATATCGGACATAGGGCTCCGACCATAAATATATATATAGATATATATATATATATCTATATATATATCTATATATATATATATCTATATATATATATATCTATATATCTATATATATATATCTATATCTATATATATATATATCTATTTGAAGTTCTCTTAATTTTTTGGATTTACATTTAGTTAGATATTTAGAGATTTTGTTCCAGATATAGAGAGAGATCAAAAGATTATTAACTATATTTTGAGATATTGATATCTATCTATCCGGTATGTCTTTATAATTTTAAATATTGAAGTAAAATAGGAACTCTACACAAACCACTTCACTACAAATGTTGGAAAATTATTATGTCCTAAAATATCTGTGTGCTAATTAGATTACTAATTTTTTGTTTCACATAGGGGAAAAATCACTCAGCCAACCACAAGAAGACAGTCCACCCCAAGCAAAACATGATTGGGCAATCAGCCCAAGTCCCATTGAGGATGTGGAGGAAGGAGAGGTGGGCGACATGGGCACCCCACCAGGTGAGTGTCTGACACACCAGCTTACGTTAATCTATGCATGGCTGCCTTTTGTTTAATTGAATTTGTCTACTCTATTTTAGGGGATCTGGTTGTGCTTCATTCAAGCAACAGTGACACCCCCGAGGATGTGGAGGAATTAGGCTACATGGCCACCCCACCAGGTCAGTGTCTGAGACAACAGCTTTATTTCTGGTAAGGTAAACTATGTATGTGTGCATATTTCTAAAGACATTTTTTGGTTTCATTCCACTTTAGGAACAACAAGAAGTGACTATTTCACCTCTGAAAGTGCCCAACGTCTAATTGGTCAAATAATGGCCTGGAATCAAGACATGGATCAAATGCGTAATCGGCTGGATCGTATGCAGCAGGAAATGAAGGACATGATTGATGTTTTGGGTCGAATCTAAATGCCCTTTTTTAAACCCCAAAACATCAATCATGTCCTTCATTTCCTGTTTTGCTGACCCCATTCTGGGCCTTCTCTTTCTTTTTTTGGCATAACATAAATGGCTGTTTAACCTAATGTCAAAAAGGAGGGCTGTCAAAAATCCACAAAAAAATAAAAATTGATTTTCTAAAAAACACCAAAAAAAAAAAAATAAATTGATTTTAAAAAACCTAAAAAAAAAAAAAAATTGATTTTAAAAAACCCCAAAAAAAAAAAATTGATTTTAAAAAACCAAAAAAAAAAAAAAAAAATTGATTTTAAAAAACCAAAAAAAAAAAAAAATGGATTTTAAAAAACCAAAAAAAAAAAAAAAAAGTGATTTTAAAACACCAAAAAATAAAAAAAATAATTAATGTTAAAAAACCAAAAAAATTAAAAAAATTGATTTTAAAAAACCAAAAATAAAAAAATAATTAATGTTAAAAAACCAAAAAAATTAAAAAAATTGATTTTAAAAAACCAAAAAAAAGAAAAATAATTAATGTTAAAAAACCAAAAAAATTAAAAAAATTGATTTTAAAAAACCAAAAAAAAGAAAAATAATTAATGTTAAAAAACAAAAAAAATTAAAAAAATTGATTTTAAAAAACCAAAAAAAAACAAAAAAACTTGCTTTTAAAAAAAAACAAAACTTGATTTTCCCAAAAAAAAAGCCTGTTTTCGAAAATCCAAAAGCCAAAAATATTTTTTTGTGGATTAGGTAGAAATATTTAAATATAATTATATTTTGCTACATCATTAAGATACCATTATATTTTTGTCTATGAACATTTTATACTAAATGCAGAACTGAATGCATAACAACCATTAATAAAAACATCTCCTTTTATAGGATTTTAACAAATGTGTGGTTTGTTATTTCAAGGCTCAGTATCAGTTTGGTTATAATTGTCAAAAAGTTGTTTACAGTGGCAATGGAGCTTATTTAGACATTTTTAAAATTCAAATACAGTTGGCACTACAACTGCTCGACCATAACCTAGGAGACAGCCCAAAAGAAAGGCAAGCAATAAATATAATGCCAGATTTCAGCAATATTTTTTTTATTGTCAAAAAATTATATATCCTGGCCCATTGCAATGGCCCCCCTACCCATAAAATAATCCACATATTGCTGTCTAACCTGACGGGAACTTTGGGGGGCCAAGCCAGTACGGACAGTATCCAGGCCTGTAAGGTTGGCTTCTATTTGTCCGGCCTCAGGCCCAACTGTGCCTATATAATTGGCAGAATGCTTATTTAAAAAGTTGTGCAGAATGCAGCACGATAAAATTATAAAATTAAGTTTGTATTCCGCCAAATTAATGGCTGTTTGAAACAGGCGGAACCGGCTGGCCAGAATTCCAAACGCATTCTCAACCACTCTTCTAGCTCTGGCCAGCCGGTAATTAAAAACCCTCCTCTCCGGGGTGAGGGTTCTTTGGGGGAATGGCCTCATGAGGTGCTTGCTCAGAGCGAAGGCTTCATCGGCAATGAAGACAAAGGGGAGTCCTTCCACGTTATCCTCATCAGGTGGCAATCCCAGGCCACCACTCTGGAGACGCTGGCAGAACTCCGTCTGGGCAAATACTCCTCCATCCGACATCCGGCCATTCTTCCCCACGTCCACATATAAAAAATCATAGTGTGCCGACACCACCGCCATTAAAACAATACTGTGGAACCCCTTATAATTAAAATAATATGACCCCGAATGGGGTGGTGGCACAATGTGGACATGTTTCCCATCTATAGCCCCTCCACAATTGGGAAAGTCCCAACGGCTGGCAAAATGGGATGCCACAGTCTGCCATTCCTGTGGCGTTGAAGGAAACTGGGGAATCAAACAAGAAAACCAAAATCAATTAATTTGGAAGCTAACATTGCAAGAAAATTAGACAATTAAAAACATTATTCCCCAGCATCAGTATAACATTCAATAATTTAATTCTTCTGGAATAACTAATATGGAAAAAGGCACACTTATCAGATTGCTCACCCCCTCTGATAGAACATTGATTACATTTTAGGGGGTTGTGAAATCCCTAAAAAAAATTACTTTAACAACACGCAGGAATTTAGGGACTAACAAAGGCTACAAGACTGCAGTTGTCGCACTCTGCAGGTGCAGTTGCTAACCAGCTTACAGTAAATGAGGTAATGTCAAAAGGCATTCATGTTGCAAAGAGTACACAATCACATGCAAGGGCAATTAATGAAAACACTTTGAGGCTTGCATATGATTTGATGATGGAAATCAGCAGAGCTTCTGCTCATTTACTAAAGCACTGGAACAAATGCACTTGTAGAGTGCACATGCATTTTGCTAAGTGCAACATAGATTTGCTTTAGACAAATCAACACCACAGAACATTCAAGCAAATTTTAACGAGGGTGGGGGTGGGGGGGTTGTGAAATCTAGCTAATTGCTAATTAGCAGCACACTATTTGGAGTGAGTTCAGGTGGGGGGGGGGGGGTTGTGAAATCTAGCTAATTGCTAATTAGCAGCACACTATTTGGAGTGAGTTCAGGTGGGGGGGGGGGGGTTGTGAAATCTAGCTAATTGCTAATTAGCAGCACACTATTTGGAGTGAGTTCAGGTGGGGGGGGGGTTGTGAAATCTAGCTAATTGCTAATTAGCAGCACACTATTTGGAGTGAGTTCAGGTGGGGGGGGGGGTTGTGAAATCTAGATAATTGCTAATTAGCAGCACACTATTTGGAGTGAGTTCAGGTGGGGGGGGTTGTGAAATCTAGCTAATTGCTAATTAGCAGCACACTATTTGGAGTGAGTTCAGGTGGGGGGGGGGGGGGGTTGTGAAATCTAGATAATTGCTAATTAGCAGCACACTATTTGGAGTGAGTTCAGGTGGGGGGGGGGGGGTTGTGAAATCTAGCTAATTGCTAATTATAAGCACACTAAATACACTCCAACAAAATACATTCAAAATGAGTAGACTAGGTGGATATGTTCCCATCACTTCATGCTGGGAAGGTTATTGAAGGAAACTATACATGCATGACAAAAAATAACAGGAAAAAATCCCAGCATGTGTGAGGATAAAAAGGGGACATTCAGACTATATTGCAATGATGGGAAGTAGTGTTTGAAGCAAGAAATACATTACATTATCAAAGATTACATAAAAGAACATGTGATGCTAATAAAAGAAAAATATCTTACCTTAATATAGTCCTTCTGCAGGACCTGTATGATGGCAGAACAGGTCTCTGGGATAATGATCCCCAGAGCCTGGGGGGAGATGCCTGTCGAGAACTTAAGGTCCTGCAGGCTTCTCCCTGTGGCCAAATACCGCAAGGTAGCGACCAGCCTCTGCTCCGGAGTGATGGCTTGCCTCATGCAGGTATCCTGCCTGCTGATATAGGGGGTCAGCAAAGCCACCAAACGGTCAAAAACGGGGTCCGTCATCCGGAGAAAGTTCCTGAAATCCTCAGGATTATTCTCACGGATCTCACGGAGCAAAGGCATGTGACAGAACTGGTCACGCTGAAGCAACCAATTCTTGGTCCATGAACTCCTCCTCGCCCTGTTCATGGACTGGTCTTGGGCTGAAGAATAAACTACAGCACCAAGCACATACAATGCACGAGCTCTACGACGAGTACGTACAGGTAACATGGCTTCAAAACGGTCGGCTGGTCAGAACGCACTAAACAGAACGCACTGAAGAACAGCAAGGCCTGTGAAGAACGACCTGAAA
Organism: Lithobates clamitans; assembly: GCA_037952925.1. Classification (NCBI taxonomy): domain Eukaryota; kingdom Metazoa; phylum Chordata; class Amphibia; order Anura; family Ranidae; genus Lithobates; species Lithobates clamitans. The sequence goes on from JBBGZY010000037.1 coordinate 595,802, forward strand.
ATCAGGAACGAGCGGCCAATAAAACAAAGATTTCTCAATGCCAACTGACCAAACGCACTGAAAAGCAGATACAAACCTCACAAGCACAGACTGAACAACAGTTAAAACGAACTGAAAAATACGAGTCTCACAAGCGCGAATCGTCTCTCACCAAACTTCTACTAACACGAGATAAACACGAGATTAGCAGAAGGAGCCCAAAGTGTGTCGTACGGGCTATTGAACTTCCGTTTTATAGTCTCGTCGGACTTGGTGTACGTCACAGCGTACTAAGCTGTCGTACTTTTGTGTGGTCGTGTGTGGGCAAGTCCGTTCGTAAGAAAGTCTGCCCCAAGTCCGCCGAAGGTACGCCGGAAGTATGTCGGACAGGCTGTCCGACTTTTGTAGCTGCAAAGTCCGACCGTGTGTACGCGGCATTAGTCAAAGTGCCCGTGTCCAAGTGCCAAACACTTGTTGCCGGCGTGACACTTTGTGCAAGGAGTGACCAGCCTAAACCCTCGCCAGCCGTCCCAAGAAATGAACTAAATTTATAGTGGCAAGGTGGGGGGGGGAATTCAAAATTATTCAATTAGAAGCTGATAAAACTAAGCTTGTGGGGGGTGGGGTTTTACAACTGGCCTGGACAGATTGCAGTGCAAGTGGGGGCAACCGAATAAGGTTAAATGTTTGGTCTTGTTCAGGGCAGCAGAATACAAAATAAATGACACTTTCAAAAACAAACAAGTATAGGCACTAGTTTCAAATTCTTAGTAAGGCAGAATTAAAGTTCAGTTAGGCAATGTAGTCCAGTGTTTAAGAGAAGAGGGGAGTCTTTGCAGTTACCAGAGGGTATGAAGAGTCAGGTGGGAAATCGCAGACAGGTGGAGCGACTTTTGTGTTGCAGGGAAGATCAGTGCATGCAGAAATCAGTGCAGAGATCAGTGCATGCAGAAATCAGTGCATGCAGAAATCAGTAATGCCTTTTTTCTAAGCGAATAAGCGAAAGCTTGTAAAAAAAAAATGGCATAGGGGGCTGGGCACTGCCCAGAGGGATATGTACAAAAGTGAAATACATTTAAAAAAATTCCATTTGGCAGAGAGCAGCAACTTTTATAATGATTAAAGTGAAACATTAAAAATGTACAAGTCTCTGTAATCCATTGATGTCTAACTTTATTGTTCCAAGATCCATGTATATCTTGTATCTCAAAGGCCTCTTGTGTTACAAAATCTTAATAATCATTTTGAACAAGAACAATGCACAATTCCTTTAAATAACAAGCCTGGGGGACAGCCTTAACCTGCATGTGAAAAAGCACATCTGTATGACATATATAACCTATTACAGCTGACTGACATTTATGAAGAAAAATGCTATTTGATTTGCCTGTAAATCACAGCTCCTGGCTGCTTCCTTCTATTTGTACACAAAGCAGCCAGGCTACCCTTCATCTATACTAGACCCCATCCTAGATGAAAGTCTTTCATAAATGATAATGGGGACCCCACAAGAAAATCGAATGAGGTTCAACCCTATAAGTACACACCAGACCCATACCCTTGAGCTTCTGGTACGGATGTCAAATGATCTATTTGTAAATAGACCCTTCAGGCCTAGTGTGGGTTTCCCCCCAAAATTTAGAACACACCCGTATTCAAACATGCAGACTGGCACCCCTCCTTCCTGAACCATACAAGGCCACGTGACTCAACATGGGGAAAGTCCCCCTGGAAAAGCACAGGTTTAATATATAACGTCCATACTGTATGTTATGTCATGTTAAAGTTTCAATAAATTCCTAATGATTTTAAGTGGTTGTAAACATCAGGCATGAATTCTAAGCAAAGTACATATTTCTATGGTGTTTATTTGCCTCTCTCCAAAGCACTAAGTCCCCATTCACACTAGTGCGACTTTTCCTGCGACTTGGGACTGCAAGGTCGCATGACAAGTTGTATCCCATTTTTTTCTAATGAGTACCGTTCATATCTGTGTGACTTCAAGTCACAGGGACTTCAAAGTAGTCCCTACACTATTTTGGTCCGACTTTGATGCGACTTGAGGTCCATAGACTTTAAGATTACACAGGCATTGCTTGAAGTTCAGTCAAAGTCAAGCGACTTTCAGGTCACACAAGTGTGAATGGGGCCTAAGTGTAATTTCTCTCTGCTGTCCAGTTCCTCTGTTATCAGCATGAGTCACTTATGACAAATTTTCCTCAAAGAGCTAAAAGGGTGACAGGGAAGGAAGCTACAGCTGATTCATGGCCACAGCTCTGCTCTTTTGTGCAGTATGAAAGGGGTTGTGTCCCTTCCCTCCAATCAGCTCTCAGAGCTCTTGTAAAGTGTGTAACTACAGCTCCCCACCTCTTGCTTTGTGAATCTATGAAAAATGATTTTCATCTCTGAGTTTTACAGGGATGTACAGGACAAATTGCCATAGATAAACAGGTACAACCTATGTGAGAGGATTTGCTTCATCTCTGTGTGTCACCTGAGGCCAGTCACTTCACTGGGTATAGGTAAAAGTTTACAACCTCTTTGATTGGTTGTTCTGGTTACTCGTGGGAATTTTAGATTTGGTGAACAGGCATTATGAGAGAGAATGATAGCTGAACTCCCCATGTTGATAAGGACAAGGCCCCCCCCCCCCCAACCCTGTTCCAGTGGTTGAGGGGGGGATGTCTGCAGGTGGGGGGATGTGAATGGGAGAGGGTACAAATAATAAAATAATATGTCATTAAATTTGGGTACACTTTTTGATGAGTAATTTAAAAAAAAATGTCAATCATGTCAACCTGTGATGCAGCTCCTCGTCAATCACGATGAGCAATACCTGCTAACTGGACGAAAGGAAAAAAAAAAAAACGCATGCCAGTTGATGTGTCGGATCTCATTGCTCATTCTCCAAAAATGACAGTTCCTGGGCTCTACTGATAAATGTAAATAAAGGGACAGGGTCTCCCAGGCAATGTTATTGACAAAAGGTGTACATGACTATATTTTTAATTATGTTGTGAGGGACCCCACACCTTTTTTTTGTATGTTTTTTTCCTGTGGGGTCTTGAAATCTATACCAAATCTATACTCCATAAGGTTTTTTCACACTCTCCCATCCCTTTGTCTACATTCACCTGTCCAACAGCAGAATGGTCTCGGCAGTTACAGTTTGCATCTCTGGTTGTTAGTAGGGATGAGCTTTGAGTTCGAGTTCGAGTCAATGAACTTCTATGTGTATTGTCGGCAATGCAATAGCCGCGGGTAGTTTTAAATGGGTTTTTTCCTTCGAAATGTCATTTTGCTGTCAGACTGTTCTAAACACAGGAAACATGCACCCCTTTACAGGCATACTATAGACACCCCCCAGGTACGAAATTTAAAGGGATATTACACTTTTATTGTTTGACTTTAAGCATTATTAAAATCACTGCTCCTGAAAAAACGTCCGTTTTTAAAACTTTTTTTGCATTGATCCATGTCCCCTGGGGCAGGACCCGGGTCCCCAAACAATTTTTATGACAATAACTTGCATATAAGCCTTTAAAATTAGCACTTTTGATTATTCTTGTTCGTGTCCCATAGACTTTAACGGTGTTCGCGTGTTCGAGCGAACTTTTTTCCTGTTCGCATGTTCTGGTGCGAACCGAACAGGGGGGTGTTCGGCTCATCCCTAGTTGTTAGGACACAATACCCATCTGCCCTCAGAAAGAAAGCTGTCACATTTAGCCAGTGTTGCCAACCGTCAGTATTTTTACTGACAGTCAGTAAAAAACAGGCAATTTTCTCTTGCCAGTAAGTGCCAGTAAAAGTAAAAGGTTACCAGTAAAAAATATGGCTGTGACGCTTGGCTTGGTCCAGAGCCGGCTGAGACTATCTGAGTGCCTACTACAGTGTGATGGGGCGGCTCTGGTGGAGGCGGTGCCTGAGCATGTCATGTGATGTCATTGTGCAATGGAGCCAAGCAGAGAGGCCAGAGTCTTGCGTGGGTCTCTGCCGTATGGCAGCAAGGCAGGCTGGGACCGTCAGTGCTGTTTAGAATGGAGTGGACTGGGGGGATCACTTGGCTTGGAGAGAGACTGTCACTGTGACTCAGGAGGGGACGTGTCAGTGAGGTGTCATCATCATCTGTGCTACTGCACACTGCTGTCAGTGTCACCGTGAGAGTCAATTTTATGTGTGTGTGTCGACCATTCTAATTTCCTGCCCTCCTGAGGCCTGTGCCTGAGCTACCTACTTACTATAATCGAAAACAAAATAAGAAATATGTTTTTTGCTTTATTATCTACCTTAAATCATATTACTAATTGCATATTGTACTTGTTTGTAGTCTACATACTCAAATTTGCACTTAAAACTGTAATTTTGTAACTTTTGGAAATGCCAGTAAAAACTTGGCTGTGCCAGTAAATTTTGGGTGTTGTATCAGTAAATTTCAATCTGGTAGGTTGGCAACACTGCATTTAGCAAGGTTGTAATACTGCTGCTAAAAGTTTCACTTTCTGCTGCAGCCAGAGATTTGGCTTGGCTGAACTCCCATTTAGTTCAGCAGTTCGCCAAAACCCAAAAAGCAAAATTTGGTCTAAACATAGGTTTGGACCAAGCTGGCAGCCATCCCTAGTGAGGAGCATTTCAGCTTTCTCCCTCTTACCAGCTTTTTCACTGCTTCTTCTCGTGGCTCCAGAGCCAGGATTAGGACCTGCCTTCACCCCTAAGGAGACACTCTCCAATCCCCCCGCCACACACAAGCAGAGCCTGAGCAATGTGCTAAAGTGCCTTGGAAGGGGATTGGAAGTCAGAGTTGCATGTGAATGAACTCTGGGCACAGTGTAACAGGGGAAGGATTAGGGAGCCGAGCTACGGACAGACAGACTCAGTAAGCTTCATGCTATGATCTCAGCATACAGCCTTTAAGGAACACCTGAATAAAATGCTGGACTATCCTGGCTAATCCAGCAAAATTGGTAAGTATGCACATGTAACAGAGACCCTTAAGGCCTGTTCTGCACACATACCATTTTTGTGAAACTTGGATCTGTATAAATAAATAACACACAGCTCAGATAATTACATTTGGCTAAGTCATGCTTGCCAGATAAACCACCAATTCTGTGCTAAATCATTGGTCTATACCAGTGGTCTCCAAACTGCGGACCAGGGGGCCAGACGCAGCCCTTTGCTTGCCTTTATCTGACCCTTGGGACACTATTTCTCCCACTGATATGAGGCACTATTCCTCCCACTGATATGAGGCACTATTCCTCCCACTGACAGCAATGATGAGGAACTATTTCTCCACTGACACTAATGATAAGGCACTATCTCTTCACTGACACCAAAGATGGGACATTATTCTTCTCACTGACACCATCGATGGGGCATTATTCTACATTCCATTTTTTACTCCCACGGGCCACAGCCCGGCCCCCTAAAGGTCAGTAAACAGGGCATTTCTTTTAAAGTTTGGAGCCCCCTGGTCTATACAAACAGCATTACTACAAGTGTTGGGCTGACCGCAGGTCAGCCTGTAATTGTAGGAGGAGTCAGGCTGCATAAAGCCTGCCCTCCTTTGCCTCCTTACTTGTGGTCATAGGATCTAGTGTCATGTGTGTAATTTTCGGTGCAATCTGTCTGACGTCACTTCCGGTTTTTCCTCTCGGCAAGGAAGATGTTCGGGGGCAAGGGGGGCTCCGAGTCTCCACGCTTTCAGTGGCAGGATACAGGTTTGGTCAGGGGGGTCCACGGGCAGGCGGCCACCCCCATCTGGACTATCCCGGGCATCTACTGGCACGCTGATACTCTCCCCATTCTCTCCCCTAAGCTCCACGTGGTCTATAGTGTGGGTCTTCAGGAGTTAATTCAGGCGGATGACATGACACTTGCTCATCGCCAGTCATCTTATTAGGTTCTTTGGGGGTCCTTGGAATAGTATGATTTCTCAAGTCGTCTTCCAGGACGGCACCCTGAGAGATGACTGGTCCACCTGACAGGAAACACAATCAAGAAAGAGGTTAAAAACCCCGCCCCTCCCTGCACTCCTCAGTTTTTGATTGTGTTTCCCCACAGCGAAACAGTTTGTTTTTTTCTTATAGACCTAAGGCCGTGGGCTGGAAGTCTCCCCCTGGGAACCAGACTGCAGGTTTTTGGAAAACCTTTGGGTCTGGTAGGGCTTACCCTTCCCGGGGGGTTCGTTTCCCCTATTTTCTCAGGGGGGCAATGAAGAGCTCCCCATGAGAACTGGAGGACCCTGGGCACTGTGAGTCTCCAGAACTCCAGGGACCATTTTCCTGCTCCCCCCTCTCCTTACCTGTCGGTTTTTGGAGAGGATTTGCCAGCTCTGCCGTTTGCTGCAAGATGCAGGTGTTTGCTGAGTGTCCTGGCCGCCTCAGCGCCGGCGGCTGTGTGTGTGTCCGGCGCCATTTTGCGGTGGATCTTTCCAGAGGAAATGACGTCACGGCGGCCCGGACACTAGAGCGCGATTGCTCGAGACCTCGGCAAGATGGCGGCGGCGTTCGGAGCGCCATGAGGAGCCTGAAGCAGCACAGGGACTACAGGTACCAGCTGGGCAGGACCCTTTGTATATAAAGGGGGGTAGTTCCGGGCGGCAGAGGCAGCAGCGCAACAGGCAAGGAGCAGGCGTCCATGACTCACTGACTACAATGGAGCAGGAGGAGTCTGCAGCTATTGTGGAGGCCACCGGGGGTGAGTCTACCAGGCTGGAGGAGATAAGGGAGAGGGTGGCCCTCTAGCCTTTAACCTCATAAGGGATCTCTGTTTTATTGTTACTAGCTAAACGGGCTTCTTGTTTTTTGCAGACACAGAAACCCAGAGTGTTGCCAGTAGACCGAGACCCAAAAATCCTTCCCGAACTAAGAGGTGTGGGTACTGCAATGACAAACTAGCTGCAGAGCACACCAAGCCGTTCTGTTACAAATGCATCCACAAATTGTCAGGGAAGGAGACTTCAGAAGTTATGAGGGATTTTCTCTCAGTACAATCTGAAATGCTGTCCACACTTAAAGCCTTTCAGGCTAGCCTCAATTCTAGGCAGGATAGCAGAGAAGGCTCATCCTCCCAGGATAGTGCCTTTTCTAGTGTGAGACAGGTAGGCACCATTCCGCAGAAACCGCCATCTTCTCAGGATTCGGAGGTGGAGGCGGATGAGGTGGAGGGCCCCTGCCGTAGTCTCCTTGAAGAAGGGGAAGACGCAGAGGATAGCCAGGAGGAAGGGGAACACTCCAGGCCAGGCAGACATATCTTCTCAACAGATGATATGGAGGGCCTCCTAGGGGCTATTTATGCTTCTGAGGAGATCCAGGAGCCGGAGGCTCAAACTTCTGTACAAGATAGGTTGTATCAGGGGTTGTCTAAGGCTCAGTCTAAAGTGTTACCTATCCACCAGTCTCTAAAAGACATTGTTTTAAGAGAATGGAAGGAGCCAGAGAATAAACTTCAGAAGTTTAAAACCTGGAAACGCAGGTGTCCGTTTAAGGAAGAGGAGCAGGAGAAGTTTTTTAAACTTCCCAAACTAGATGCATCTTTGGCCCAGGTGTCTAAACAATCTGACCTGTCTTTTGAAGACGCAGGTAACATCCGGGACCAAATGGACCGTAGGTCAGAGACCCTTTTACGCAGGGCCTGGGAGGCCAATGCGGCTACTCTAAGTCCGGCTTTAGCTTCAGCTTGTATAGCCAGGAATACTAACATGTGGCTGAATAAGCTGACTGACCATGTGGCGAGTTCTTCCAAGTCCAAGGATCTTTTGGACTCCTTGGAAGTAATTGGTAAGGCAGTTGCCTTTCTTGCGGATGCGGCAGTGGAGTCGGTGCGGACTTCAGCTAAGACAGCAGCGCTTCTCAATTCTGCCAGAAGAGCCATATGGGTTAAGACCTGGGATGGGGATCATACCTCTAAGACCAGGTTATGCGGTCTTCCTTTTGAAGGATCTCTCCTGTTTGGTACAGGGTTGGACCAGACCCTCTCCAGATCTACGGAGAAGGGAAAGAAGTTTCCGGTTAAACCTAAAAAGGCCAAAAAATTTTTTCGAGGCCCCCAGGTCAACAACCGGTTTAAAGACCGTAAGGAAGGAAAGAAGTGGGGTGTTGGTAAAGCCAAACAGAAGGGAACTCTCCTTTTCTCCGGCCCTAAGGTCGCAGACAAGGATCCTAAGTGACGCCAGCACCAAGGTGGGAGGGAGGCTGGCACAATTTATCCCACAGTGGGAGCGGGTAGCCCAGAGCCCTCTGGTCCTTCAGTGGATAAGAGAGGGCTATGGGCTAGAGTTTGCTTCCAGGCCTCCTCAGACTTTTCTACTGACCTTTTTACCCAGAGAAAGGCCAAAAGCCATAGGACTCATGGAAAATATCGAGCAGTTGGCGAGTCAGAGAGTCATTTTCCCAGTTCCGGCGGATCAACAGGGAAGGGGTTTTTATTCCCACGTCTTTGTTGTTCCAAAACCGTCCGGGAAATTCAGGTTAATCCTGAATCTAAAGAAATTAAATACCTTCCTGCGATACAAAAGGTTTCGCATGGAATCGGTCTATACGGTCAGAAAACTTCTGTTAAAAGAGGTCTTCATGGCTACCATAGACCTGAAGGATGCATATCTGCATATTCCCATTCTACCACAGCACCAGGTGTTCCTTCGCTTTGCTATCCGCACGGATCTGGGTACACAGCACTGGCAGTTCCAGGCCCTACCATTTGGACTGGGTGCCAGTCCAAGGGTGTTTACAAAGATACTTGCAGAGGTCATCTCCTACCTGCACCTTCAGGGGATTTCCCTGATACCATATTTAGACGATCTGTTGGTCTACAACCTTTCCAGAGAATCCCTTCTCCGGGATCTGGACAGGGTAATATCCACCTTGGAGTCCCTGGGGTGGTTGATAAGTCAGGAGAAATCCTCTCTGATTCCTTCCCAGACCAAACTCTACCTGGGTCTGTGGGTGGACTCGGTAAGGCAGAAACTGATCCTTCCGCAGGAGAAGATAGAAGCACTGATTACTTCAGTGTCTTCAATCCGGCACCAGAAGGTAGTATCCAGAAGAGTGATCATGAGGATTCTGGGTCTTATGACCTCATGTATCCCAGCAGTACCTTGGGCCCAGTTCCATTCAAGACCCCTGCAAAACTTCCTTCTATCCTCATGGGATGGAAAGAAGGAATCCCTAGATACTCTGGTGACCATCCCTCTAAGAATAAGAGATTCCTTACTTTGGTGGCTCAACCCCCAAAGGTTGGGGACAGGCCATCTTTGGTTCCAGCTTCAGCCGGTCAGAATAACGACCGATGCGAGCTCGTGGGGATGGGGGGCCCATCTAGAAGAACTGCAAGCTCAGGGTGTGTGGGACACACGACAGAGAATTGCGTCTTCCAACTTCCGGGAATTTTTAGCTGTCAGGGAGGCTCTAATAGCCTTCGAGGACAGGATCAAGGGGAAGGAAGTTCAGATCCTCTCCGACAATTCCACGACAGTGGCCTTTCTGAACCGTCAGGGGGGCACACGGTCGCTTCCCCTAATGAGTCTGACACAGGAGATTCTAGAATGGGCGGAGCAGAGAATTCCGTCCATTTCTGCGGTACACATAAGGGGAGTTTTCAATATAAAGGCAGACTTCCTCAGTCGTCAGACAGTACAGCAGGGAGAATGGGAACTAAACCCCGAAATTTTCACCATGGTCTGTCAACAGCTGGGTACACCGGAGATAGATCTCTTTGCCCGCAGGGAAAACAGGAGAGTCAAGAGATACTTTTCCCTCTGCAGGGAACGAGGGTCCGAGGGGGTGGATGCATTGGCTCAGGAATGGGATTTCAGTCTGGCTTATGCGTTTCCTCCCTTACCTCTGATTCCAAGAATCCTTCAAAGACTGAGTCGGGCCAGGGGCAATTTGATCCTGATTGCCCCCTGGTGGCCCAAAAGGTCCTGGTTTCCCACGTTGTGGAACTGGGCGGTGGTGCCTCCGGTTCAGCTCCCAGAACGTCAGGATCTTCTGCTTCAAGGCCCTCTTTACCATCCGAACCCCGGGTTCTTCAGGTTGACAGCCTGGCTGTTGAAAGGGAGTGCCTGCGCAACAAGGGGTGTTCAGAGAAGGTGATTGACACCCTGTTACTGAGTAGAAAGCCGGTAACTAGACGCATTTATGCTAGGGTCTGGGGGGCTTTTTCCCGTTGGTGTGAAGCGAGAAAAGTTCCCCAGAAGCAAATACCTGTTATTTTAGACTTCCTACAAGAGGGAGTAGACCGAGGTTTAGCCACCAAAACTCTGAAGGTTCAGGTGGCGGCCCTGTCTAGTTTTCTGGATGTCAGATTAGCCCTAGATCCTTTAATTAAGAGATTCTTGTTGGCTAGAGAGAGACTTTCCCCGGTGCAAATGAAGGAATTTCCACCGTGGGATTTATCTTTAGTCTTGGAAGCCCTGACCAGGGCACCTTTTGAGCCGTTGGCTCAATCTTCAGTCAGATTGATTTCTTTTAAAACCGCCTTCCTTCTGGCTGTTACTACAGCCAGAAGGGTGGGCGATTTACATGCTCTTTCTATGAAGGAGCCTTTTTTCCGCCTGTTAGAAGACCGAATTATTCTCAGGCAGGACCCTTTGTACCTTCCCAAGGTGGCTTCACGCTTCCATAGGTCACAGGAAATTATTTTACCCTCCTTCTGTCTCAATCCACAGAACGAGAAGGAAAGGGCCTTCCATACGTTGGATGTCAGGAGGTGTCTGTTGCTCTACCTAGATAAGGTTAAAGAGTTTAGGAAATCTCAACATTTGTTGGTTAGTTTTTGTGGAGTTCGAAGAGGCGAACAGGCCTCTAGAACGACCATTGCTAGATGGATTAGACAGGCTATTACCATAGCTTATGAGCATTCAGGTCAGACGGCTCCAACTAATCTTAAAGCTCATTCTACAAGGTCTCTGGCAACCTCTTGGGCAGAAAGAGCCGGAGCATCGGTAGATCAAATCTGTAAGGCAGCAACGTGGTCAAGCCAGAACACGTTCCTGAGACATTACAGAGTGGAACTGCTGTCACCCCAGGATCTGGCCTTCGGCAGAAAGGTCCTGCAAGCGGTGGTCCCGCCCTAAGGTAGGCCTGAGCTACTTGCTCCTCTCTCAGGGTGCCGTCCTGGAAGACGACTTGAGAAAATGACCAGTTACACTTACCGGTAACAGTGTTTCTGGGAAGTCTTCCAGGACGGCAGGCCTACTTCCCACCCGGTTTGTATTTTTTATATAGTGGTACATTGGAGGTGTTTTTGTTTCACTTTCATGCACTGGTGTGGGTCAATACTTTTGCACAACTGAGGAGTGCAGGGAGGGGCGGGGTTTTTAACCTCTTTCTTGATTGTGTTTCCTGTCAGGTGGACCAGTCATCTCTCAGGGTGCCGTCCTGGAAGACTTCCCAGAAACACTGTTACCGGTAAGTGTAACTGGTCATTTTCTCATGCAATTTTTTCGGTTTCTCATGCAATTTACATTCTCATGCAATTTTACGGTTTTCCCATGCAATTTATGTTTTTCTCATGCAATTTACGTTCTCAGGTAATTTACGATTTCTCATGCAATTTTACGTTTTTTTCATGCAGTTTTACGGTTTTCTCATGCAGTTTTACGGTTTTTCCATGCAGTTTTAGGGTTTTTTCGCATACAATTTTACGGTTTTCTCATGTAATTTTTCAGCTTTCTCATGTAGTTTCTCATTTACGCTTTCTTATGAAATTTTGTCGCTTTTTCATGCGATTTACGGTTTCTCACGCAATTTACTTTCTCATGCGATTTTACGGTTTTCTCATGCAAATGATGTTTTCTCATGCAATTCACAATTTCTCATGCAACGGTTTGTCTTGTAATTTTACGGTTTTTCCATGCAGTTTTAGGGCTTTCTCAGGTAATTTTACGACTTTCTCATGTAGTTTACGGTGTCTCATGCAATTTTACGCTTTCTTATGACTTTTTTCGTGCAAATTACATTCTCATGCGATTTTACGGTTTTCTCATGCAATTTATGTTTTTTCTCATGCAATTTATGTTCTCATGCAATTTATGGTTCCTCATGCAGTTTACTATTTCTCATACAATTTTACAGTTTCTCATGCAATTTTACGGTTTCTCATGCAATTTTACGGTTTCTCATGCAATTTTACATTCTCATGCTATTTACGTTCTCATGCTATTTACGTTTTCATGCTATTTACGTTTTCATGCTATTTACGTTCTCATGCTATTTACGTTCTCATGCAATTTGCGATTTCTCATGCAATTTTAAGTTCTCATGTCAATTACGATTTCTCGTATTGTTTACGATTTCTCATGCAGTTTTAAGGTTTTTCCATGCAGTTTTAGGGTTTTTTTCTCATGCAATTTTACGTTTTTCTCATGTAGTTTACAGTTTCTCATGCAATTTACGCTTTCTCATGCAATTTTTCGCTTTTCTCATGCTATTTATGTTTTCTCATGCAATTACAGTTCTCATGCAAATTCAAGTGTTCCCATGTTTCTGACGTTTCCCATGTTCTCACGTTTCCCATGTTCTCACGTTTCCCATGTTCTCACGTTTCCCTTGTTCTCACGTTTCCCATGTTCTCGCGTTTCTCACGCTTCCCATGTGCCTTACGTTTCTCACGCTTCCCATGTGCCTTACGTTTCTCACGTTTCTCATGTGCCTTACGTTTCTCACGCTTCCCATGTGCCTTACGTTTCTCACGCTTCCCATGTGCCTTACGTTTCTCACGCTTCCCATGTGCCTTACGTTTCTCACGCTTCCCATGTGCCTTACGTTTCTCACGTTTCCCACGCGCCTTACGTTTCTCACGTTTCCCATGTGCCTTACGTTTCTCACGTTTCCCATGTTTCTCACGTTTCCCATGTGCCTTGCGTTTCTCGCGTTTCCCATGTTTCTCACACTTCATGTCAATGTCTTTCGTTCACTGCATTTCCGTTAGTTAGTGCTCGCATCCAGGATCTTTCACGTCTACAGATCCAATACAGGCTGAGGTTTCGTTTTTAATTGATTGTCGTCCCACAATCTTCTCGCCTGTAGTTCATATGTCATACGTCTTCACCATTACACCTTTTACTACTACCCACCACAGTCTGTGGGGACTTTAGCCCTGAGTGTTCATTTTTAATTTCCTGTCTTGGCGCTGCAGGTTGCTCGGGCTGGCTTGCTGCATTCAGTAGGGTGGTGTTGTCATTAGGTTCACATTCATGCGCTGTTGGTCTTGTCATGTCTGCACCCACATCCTCATACTTGTCAGGTAGTAGGGGTGTTATGTCATGGGCTGATTGTCTGTAATGTTCTCTGGTCACTTTTACACAGCTGGGTTGTCCAGGTTCTTCCACTGCAGGTTACCCTTCACGTCTATGGGTTATCAGATTGAGGTGATCGTTTTTAGTTGGGTTGTTCAGTGGCAAGTCTCCTCATCTGTTCTTACGCTGCTTACATATTTCATTCAAACTCACGTTTCTCATGCAATTTACGTTTCTCATGCAATTTACGTTTCTCATGCAATTTGTTGTTTCTATGCCAACTCACATTTTTTATGTTTCTCTCGTTTTTCCCAGGTTTCTCCTGTTTTCCCAATGTTACTTTCGTTTCTCATGTTTCTCACGTTTTTCATCAATTCATCGAGTAGCTCACCCTCTCTCAGATCCTGGTCCATCCCAAGGCTTCATTTTTTCACACTCGGCTAGCTTCAACTCTTGACCCGATGGCAGTTTTCCTACGCAGTGGACTGCTTTCCCGGCTTCGGCGTGGGAAACCCAGCTTTTTAAGTTACTGATCCCTTGCTCGTCAAGCGCAAGTGATTATCTGGTTACCCAGCGGACTGCGGTTTCTTTCCTGTCCTAATGCACACTACCTTTTACTTCCTAGCTACGTCCGGCCAGGAGTGGCAATAGTATAGAACTATTGGTAAGTCAGCCTATGGCAGCTCCAGCAGCCTCTACGGGCTCAGGGGCTTTAGTGGATTCCGGAACCTTCTCAGTGCCTAGGCCAGTACCAGTAGGCTCAGGTCTCGGTCGCAGATGCAGGCGTCACGCCTTCTCTTCGGTTCCAGCATTTGTGTTGGATTGGGTTTCTATTTGGGCTGTCGCAACAGCCTTGATCGTTATGTCTTTATTTTGAATACCAGGAAGGCTCATGACACTGCTTGGGATGTTTTCCAGTCAAAATTTCCCAGTCCTGATGGTTAACATCCAGTTCCTACTTGCCTTTTGTTTTTTGCCTCTTTCAACTCATATCGGCCTACAGCACTATCAGGGCGTATCTGGCTGGGACTCAGCATTTCATCTTGTTGGTAGACCCCGAGAGGCCTTTCTTTATTTTCTACGCACTCCATTAAGCTGTCCTCAGGGATCCTGAAGAGTAGCCCTCCTGCTGTGCTCAGCAGACTTCTCGCCATGGGTCATATTTTCGTGTCGTATCTGTCATGCTCTCAAGGTCTCCTTTGCGTTGGGTACCAGATTGATGCTCAAGGCAGCGCTATACCCGGTCTTTTGGGGGTCCTGAGGCCAGGGGACTTGCTCTTCTGGCCCAGGGTCTCTCTTACTTTTGGCCAAAGCAACTGGTTTGCACCTCAGCCTTTTCTGTTTACATCTGCATGCTCGCAAGACGCGGCAATCGGGTGGTGGCACTATCAGGTTTTTGGAGCCTGGCAAGGCGTGGTACCCGGTGTTGGTTTAAACCAGTTCGGCTGTGCTACATCTGATAAACCCAGGGGTGGCCATCGGTTGCCTTTTCCTAGCGCTCCCCTCTCCGTAGCTCATTGCATACTTTATTGCCGCCCCCTTTTTTGGCCAATCAGGGTCTGGTCCCTAAGGCATACTTTGGCATTTATTCAAGATAGGAGCAGCTTCTGTGAATTCGTGCTGGGGGCCCTGGCCCTTATTTGGGTAGGAGGAGGTCGTCTTGTTTCTCAGGGTATGTCCCAGAGCCACTTCTGAGATGCCACAAGCGGTTGTCAATTTGGCAGATTGTATGTTTATTCAGTGGGTAATGAATCTGGCTGTTAAAGCTTTCATCCTACTGGGTTTATTTTTGCCCCCTTTTAGGCATACAGACCAAGTGACCCAGGCACACTTCAGGTCTATGTTCTCTGTTGCTCTTTGTTCCTTTCCTACACTATCCACAGATTGACTCCGAGTACAAGTGTAAGGCTGACCGCAGGTCAGCCTGTAATTGTAGGAGGAGTCAGGCTGCATAAAGCCTTCCCTCCTTTGCCTCCTTACTTGTGGTCGTAGGATCTCGTGTCCCACCCACACATTCCCTTTTTTCTTTTTCATTTCATTTTATTTCATACTTGGGTATGACCCCTTTTAGGCATACTGGCCATGTGACCCAGGCACCCTTCAGGTCTATGTTCTCTGTTGCTCTTTGTTCCTTTCCTACACTATGGACAGATTGACTCTGAGTACAATTACATGTTTAGGAAACACTTCATTACCAAAAAGCAAGCATATCTCTTCAATCCTGATACATATACAACAACCGATGCAAAAATGGTGTTGATACACCAGGTATTTGAGGCACAGTTTTTTATTTCTGTGTTTCAATGTTGTCACGGTATTATCATCTTAGTGCATGATTTCTATACATGAGTATGTTGACTACACTGCCACCAAGTGGCAGAATAAAATATTTCTTTGCAATTTAGAATGGAAATAATGTACAGAATATCCTTCTTTTGGTAAACCAGTACTGAGTAAATATGGAGACTGCCACGGCTGATCTCACCTAAAATGCTGCTTGGATAGCTGATATGCTGAATTAATGGCATCAGCATTTTTTAAGTCACTGAGCTGGAGCAAGTATGCAGATGAGTAGTTTGTATTTTACTCTCTGTTTCTTAGAAAGTGCTGATGTCAGAGCCTGACAGGTACATTTCCAGAGTAGGTCAACAATAATATCCTATGCATTTCCCTGTTTACAGATTTCCCTTCAAGGAGTCATTCTGTAACTATATGTGTCAAGATTTACAGGTTTAACGCAGGCTTTAACTTGTATAAGAGCAATGTGAATAGCAAGCTTTGACAAAGCATTTGCATTGCTTTCAGCAGACACTGTTGAAGCTTTTAAAGTACCATTCATCTCCAGTTTGTAAATGCTGAACGCAGAGTGTTGTTTGCAGTGGTGGCCCGTCCATAAGGGGCACACGGGTGCTGACCACCTGATCCACATACAGGGCACCAGGCTATGGATTCCAATGGGTGGAGTGTTTTTTTGAAGCACGTGATTAGAGCTAGAGGCTCTAGCAGGCTTCAAAAAAGGTGGGCTCGGGGTGCAGAGCACTGTGCCACAATCCCACCCAGTTGTGTGACGATAGCGAAATCTATTCCCTGGCAATCAGGAAGTGGGTCGTGAGGCCCTTTTAACGATTGGCCAAAACATTAGGCAATCCTATTGGATGCCTAGCACCTAGGAGAAGAGTAGATGCACGGCGGAAGCCATGGAGGAAGCCGCTGGATGATAGGACACAGGAGCCCGAGGGATCTCCCCAGCAATAAGCCAAGCTGACTGGCGGGAAAGATGGTGTAGGCTGTAGCAGTATGATGCCTGTAAGGCAGCAATCTGGATCAATAATTGATAGTTTAGGCTAGCACCAGAGTGACCGACAGGACAAACTTTGTGTCCTGCATAGTTGAGTAACATTAATTCTTGTTATACATTACAGATTATGCATATCCTAGCTGTTTCCATAAAAACAATAGGCATAGAAAACATCTGACTATTGTTTGTAGCACCAATACCCACCACAGTCAATGGTACTAACTACTGATAAAACAGATGGAGTGTGCACACAGTTATTAGCTCACTTCTCCCTTCTTTCTTCTCAGTAAGCAGGATGTGTCCCATTGCATGGGATTTTCCACACAGGCCATTACATCTTGTTAGGAAAAACTAGCACTTCCCACACCAGAAATATTTAGTGCTGTTTCCAAGGAGCACCCCAATTTGAATCAATTATTGGCATGGCACCACACTGGTCCATCGGATCCAGCAATTCTTACCTGATCCTTTGGCTTCAATACTATCAATGTCACTGACCTGGAACAATTACACCAGACAAAAAAGCTCCTGATTCTCATTTGTTATGGGTCATTGACTCTGAAAACATTGAAGCCAGAGAATTAAAATGAAATCCACACTCCCTAGAATTTCTATCATGAGGTCAGAAATGGCAGATTATAAAGAAAGGTTCATTTTATTATTACAGGTACTTATATACTATATTTACATCTTTGTGTTGTGGTAATGCATAGGTTTAATATGCTTGTGTGATGCTGTGTCAATTATTATGAATGGACCCCAACACACCCTGCTGACACACAAAGTACAGCAACTCCCTAATGTGCACAGTGGTGAGATGCCAAAAACAGTGCATTCTGGTGCGTTGACAGCCTATTCATTTTAAATGAGCTGCCTTAAATTAAAATGCATCACAGTGCACATTGACAAATTATAAAGATGTAAATGGTCCCTTTAAAAAGGAATGAAGCCTTTGGGTTTGTTATAGTATTGATGACATGGCTCAGTTCTCTAAGTTATCAAACCAAGATAAATGTAATTTATTATTATTACAGTTCAAATGGATTTGAAAATGATAGTCATGTGGCCAAAGTAAAGATACTTATTTTTGTGTTAAAGCTTTGTTAATTGAGCCTATAGAAATAACTTTCTGTATAAGTAAGACAATGATGTATTTTGTCATAATATAAAGGAGGGAGCCTGGTTCCTTCACCAACTGATCACTGATGGATTCTTATTGGCTGTCCAGTGTCGGGGTCCTGTCAGGATCCAGAAAAGGAGTGACCTCAGCGCAAGGGATTGTCAAGGACTGGCCACTGCAGAAATATCTGTAGCGCTGGATAAGAGGTCCCTCGCACCCATAAATGGCAGCAGTGAGGGAATCAGTGTGTGGACTTGAGTGGAGGTGAGTATATCATGCTCCACCAGCTAATAATAAAATGAAGGATGGGTTTGGAGGTAGGAAGGAATTAATCTATATAAATACCTGTAGAAAAATCATACAAAAATTAATATTGTTGCAACAAATTCCACAATCAAAATGTGCTAAATGGATTAAAGCTAATATCCAGGAATTGTTTATATTAAATACTTACATTTGTCTAGCTTGGCACAATGCAAGTATTTATTTTTTTATACCTGATGGAACTCTGGAGAAGCTGAAAATCACTGTAGCAGTTGGAACTATTACAGTGATAGCCACATTCTTCCGGGTGGAGAAAGGGTGCAGTGATGTAACAATCCCCCCTTCATCCAATTAGAGAATGCCTAGCATATATTGATAAAGAAAAACCGAGGCGTTCTGTGAATGGCAGAGGTGCTGAATGAGTTCCTCTTGTGGTCAGTGTTCAGTGCAGTAGTTATTCACATAAAACTTGAGCAGAACTCAGAAAATCAATGCTATCACTGTAGTAGTACCAACTACTACTCCTCCCCCCCAACCTAATTCCCCAGCAGTCCATTGTGCCAAGCTGAGGCAATGTATGTACTGTATACAATCCATAGAATTCCTGGAGTTCAGCTTTAACTTGTTTCTATTTTTAACAAACAGAACACACATTGGACCCCCCCCCCCCCCCCCCAGTATGTGCTTACATTGAGGGTTGATAAAAGAACACATGGACAGGACCCAAGCATCTAATACACACAAGAGCATGCAAACTCCATGTTGAGTGTATCACCAGTAGGGATTGAATGCCAGATTCCAAAACTTCAGGCAACGGTGTTAATTACTAATTCATTTCTTGTACTAAAACGAAATGATCCGCAATGTGAGTTAAACCATTCTTTATTCAGCTAAATATGAAATTATATACAGTTCTTGAGTGTTTGAGTGTATTGAATTTCCCTGTTATAGCTAGCAATAATTAATTAGTCTGTCGTACTTAATAAATGTTTTTAAACTTGTGCTAATGCATGTTGTACTCGTACCATTCAAAATTATGTAGTCAGTGACAGTCTGTGGAAGCGTACAGTTGTAATTTTCATGAGCAGGGGGTAATCAGCCAACATTTTCACAATTTTTTATTTTTTTTGTAATAAGGATTACATTACATTGAAGAATTATAGTGCAGTTCACATTGCTATTCTCTCACAACCTCAGCTGTTCACACAGTTGCTCGGCTTAAACTGAAAATCTATCACCATTGGAATTTACCAGAAAGACTGGTATGATCCTCTAGTATAGTGAATAAGCATATACTGTAAATCATTGGTTGTAAACATCTAAATCATTGGTTAACATACTTGATGAAGAGGACCTCAAATATGTCCTCAAGCATTGAGCTCATCCTTAGGTATGACAGTCATGTGAATCAGTAAATAATTAAATGGGTGTAATTGATCAAAGCAATCTTACAATTTCAGTCAATGGCATTTTTAGCTATGTGGCTCAGGTGGATTTAAATCATCTGTGAATTCTCAATTCTTTTTTAGGTTTAAGAGATAGCAATATAGGTGGATTTAATAGGTAGGCTTGAGAAGCGGTCATTCACAGTAACAGAACTCAGCAGTTTCCTTACCTGAACAACATAGTCAAAGGCTTACATATGCAGACCAAACTTTTTTTTTTTTTAGTTTAGGATGGAGGACAGTATTTGAACCCCTGTTTTGGCTTTTACAGCTTTCCAATGCTTTATTAGAATGACTTCCCTTCCCTTACTGTCCCAGTGACAATGGTTTCACAGGACAGCAAGTAAAGGTAACTCAAGCTTTCTAAGGTCCGTACACACGGTCAGAAAATCTGAAGATAAATTTCGTCCGATGAACGATCTGTTGATTTTCTGATCGTAATGGGGCATACACACGGTCAGACTTTTCGTCTACAAAAGTCCAACGGACGCCGACGGACTAAAGCTGGCTGGTAATCCGATCGTGTGTGGGCTTCCCCGGACTTTCAGCTGACTTTTTCAGCCTCAAATCCGACGGACTTTAGATTTGAAACATGCTTCAAATCTTTACGTCGTAACTACGACGGACCCCGAAATCCGCTCGTCTGTGTGCTAGTCCGACGGACAAAAACCCACGCTAGGGCAGCTATTGGCTACTGGCTATGAACTTCCTTATTTTAGTCTGGTGTACGTCATCACGTACGAATCCGTCGGACTTTTGTGTGGTCGTGTGTAGGCAAGTCCGTTCGTTAGAAAGTCTGCCGCAAGTCCGCCGGAAGTCTGTCGGACAGGCTGTCGGACTTTTGTAGGTGAAAAGTCCGACCGTGTGTACGCCCCATTAGTATGCTGTTTTTGACAGCCGAAAATGAATTTTTGGCAGACAAATATCGGAAGTGCAGGCTTGAAAATTTTTGTCTGTGACCACAACGTCCGATTTTCTTTTCATTAGTACGGTTTTCTGACAAAAAAAAAATCTGAAGAGCAAGACTAGGCATGCTCAGAAATGAAAGAACACATACAAAACAATTTAACACATTACGTCACTTCTGACGTTGAATACTGTCGTCAGAAAATTTTCTGATGGTGAGTAGGGATGGGCTTTATGTTCGGGTCGAACATGAGTTCGACTCGAACATTGGCTGTTCGCCCATTCAGCGAATAGCTAACAATTTGGGGTGTTTGCGCAAATTCGAAAGCTGCGGAACACCCTTTAAAAGTCTATGGGAGAAATCAAAAGTGCTAATGTTAAAGGTTAATATGCAAGTTATTGTCATAAAAAGTGTTTGGAGACCTGGGTCCTGCCCCAGGGGACATGCATCAATGCAAAAAAAAAGTTTTAAAAACGGCCGTTTTTTCGGGAGCAGTGATTTTAATAATGCTTAAAGTGAAACAATAAAAGTGTAATATTCCTTTAAATTTCATACCTGGAGAGTGTCTATAGTATGTCTGTAAAGTGGCGCATGTTTCTCATGTTTAGAACAGTCTGACAGCAAAATGACATTTCTAAAGGAAAAAAAGTCATTTAAAACTACTCGCAGCTATAATGAATTGTTTGTCCAGCAATACACATAAAAGTTCATTGATTAAAAACGGCATGGGATTCCCCCACAGGGGAACCCCGAACCAAAATTAAGGAAAAAAAAATGCGTGGGTCCCCCCAAATTCCATACCAGGCCCTTCAGGTCTGGTATGGATATTAAGGGGAACCCCATGCCAAAAATTTTTTTAAAAATGGCGTGGGTCCCCCCAAAAATCCATACCAGACCCTTATCTGAGCACGCAACCTGGCATGCCGCAGGAAAAGAGGAGGGACGAGAGAGCGGCCCCCCTCCTGAACCGTACCAGGCCACATGCCCTCAACATTGGGAGGGTGCTTTGGGGTAGCCCCCCAAAGCACCTTGTCCCCATGTTGATTGGGAGAAGGGCCTCATCCCCACCACCTTTGCCCGGTGGTTGTGGGGGTCTGCAGGTAGGAGGCTTATCGGAATCTGGAAGCCCTCTTTAACAAGGGGACCCCCAGATCCGGGCCCCCCTGTGTGAATTGATAATGGGGTGCAAATGTACCCCTATCATTTCACAAAAAAAGTGTCAAAAATGTTAAAAAAAAGACAATAGACTGCTTTTGACAATTCGTTTAGTAATGTCTTCTTCTTTCCCTGCTTCTTCCATCTTCTTCTGGTCTGTCTTCGGTGTTGTTCTCCTTCCTCCATCTTGTTCTTCCCCCGCTTCTTCCTCCGGTCGTCTGGCATCTTCCTCCGGCTCCTTCTTCTGTGCTTCATCCTCCGATCTGCCTCAATGGGAGTCTCCCGCTGTGTGACGCTTCTGTTCAGGTGACAGCTCTTATATAACGGAGGGTGGGGCCACCTGGTGACCCCACCCCCCTCTGACGCATGGGGACTTCCCTATGGATTTCCCAATGTTGTCAGAGGGGACACCTGAACAGAAGCGTCACACAGCGGGAGACTCCCATTGAGGCAGATCGGAGGACGAAGCGGAGAAGAAGAAGCCGGAGGAAGATGCAGGATGAAAAGACCAGAGGAAGAAGCAGAGGAAGATAGAGGAAGAAGCGGGGGAAGAACAAGATGGAGGAAGAAGAACAACACCTAAGGAAGACTTGGTTGGACTATATAGGTTGGACTTGATGGACTTGTGTCTTTTTTTTCAACCTCACCTACTATGTAACTATGTAAGACCAGAAGAAGATGGAAGAAGAAGTGGGGAAAGAAGAAGACATTAAGGAATTGTCAAAAGCAGTCTATTGTCTTTTGTTTAACATTTTTGACACTTTTTTTGTGGAATGGTAAGGGTACATTTGTACCCCATTACCAATTCACATGGGGGGACCGGGATCTGGGGGTTCCCTTGTTAAAGGGGGCTTCCAGATTCTGATAAGCCCCCCGCCCGCAGACCCCCACAACCACCAGGCAAGGGTTGTGGGGATGAGGCCCTTCTCCCCATCATCATGGAGACAAGGTGCTTTCCCCAAAGCACCCTCCCAATGTTGAGGGCATGTGGCCTGGTACGGTTCAGGAGGGGGGGCACTCTCTTGCCCCCCCTCTTTTGCTGCGGCCTGCCAGGTTGCATGCTCAGATAAGGGTCTGGTATAGATTTTTGGGGAGACCCCACGCCATTTAAAAAAAAATTTTGGCGCAGGGTTCCCCTTAATATCCATACCAGACCTGAAGGGCCTGGTATGAAATTTGGGGGGACCCCCACGCATTTTTTTTACATTTTGGTTCGGGCTTCCCCTGCGGGAGAACCCCATGCCTTTTTTATCAATGAAATTTTACACTTTTGTTTCACTTTAAGCATTATTAAAATCACTGCTCCCGAAAAAACGGTTTTTAAAACTTTTTTTGCATTGATACATGTCCCCTGGGGCAGGACGCAGGTCCCCAAACACTTTTTAAGACAATACTATGCATATAAGCTTTTAAAATTAGCACTTTTGATTTTTCTTTTTCGTGTCCCATAGACTTTAACAGTGTTCGAACACATTTTTTGCCTGTTCGCATGTGAACCGAAGGGGGGGGGGGTGTTTGGCCCATCCCTAATGGTGAGTACCCTCTTCACTTTCGATTTGAGACTAGCAAACAAAAAACTGACGAAAATTCGTCCAATAATCTGACACTAAGCAACTCATAAACACCCTTATTATCTCTCTCTCGACTATTGTAACTCCCTTCTCATAGACCTAACTTTACACAGGCTTTCCCCCTTTTCACTCTATCATGAATGCTGCTGCCAGACTCTTTCACCTTACTAACTGCTCAGTGTGCTCCAATGGTTTCCGACTGCCCAATGAATACGTTGTAAGATACAAAATATTACCAACAACTAACAACGCCATTTACATCTCAGCCTGAAGCTACATCACCAATTTTATCACAATTATCACCCAAATCATCCTCTCTACTCCTTTCAAGAACTTCTGCTTTCTAGCTCCCTTGTCTCCTTCACCCATGCTTGCCTTCGGGATGTCTCCAGAGTCTCTCATGCTCTGGAATGCTTTACCCCAAATGTTCTGGCTTTCTCCTACTCTGTCCACTTTTAGGCGATCCCTGAAAACTCATCTCTTCAGGGAAACCTATCCTGCCTTCAGCTAAAACGGAACTTTTTATTTCTCCCATGAGCTAATTTCTCACAGATATTGCCTTTTGTCCCACTTGCCCTTCCCTACGAGATTGTAAGCTCTCAGGAGAAGGGCCTTCCTAACTCTAACTACTGTACTGTCTCCCTTTGTATTGTAAAGCGCTGTGCAAATCGTTGGCACTATATGAATCCTGTATTCAGTGTCGGAACTACCGCCATAGCGACCCATGCGGGCGCTATGGGGCCCGTAGCCGAGTAGGGCCTGGTGAGTCGGCGTGTAAGTGAGCAGGCGGCGGGTGAGCCGAGCTGCCCATCCGCTCATACAGTCACACTGACTGTGAGGGCGGACGCAGCTGAGTGGCTCGGCGGGCGGGTGAAAGGACAGGAAGCTGCCAGCTGGGAGGCTCGGTGGGTAGACTGGCCAAACAGCAGGTGGCGGAGCAGAGAGATGACATCATCTCTCACCGCCCCGCGCCCGCCCTGCATCCTGGCAGTTCCGCCCTCACTCACTGTGCAGGCAGCAGAGAGATTACATCATCTTTCTGCTGCCTGACTCAGACTGGGACACAGGAAGTGACAATCCCCATTCCCCACCTTAGCAGGGAAGTGACAATCTGCAACTTGTGGCAGGTGATGTGGCAAGTGGACAATCCGCAATGTGTGGCAGGTGATGTGGCAAGTGGACAATCCGCAATGTGTGGCAGGTGACGTGGCAAGTGAACAATCCGCAACTTGTGTCAAGTGAAAATCCGCAACTTGTGGCAGGTGACGTGGCAAGTGGAAATCTGCAATGGGTGGCAGGTGACGTGGCAAGTGGACAATCCGCAACGTGTGGCAGGTGATGTGGCAAGTGACAATCCGCAACTTGTGGCAAGTGACGTGACAAGTGGACAATCCGCAATGTGTGGCAGGTGACGTGGCAAGTGGACAATCCGCAATGTGTGGCAGGTGATGTGGCAAGTAACAATCCGCAACTTGTGGCAGGTGGCGTGGCAAGTGGACAATCCCCAATGGGTGGCAGGTGACGTGTCAAGTGGACAATCCGCAACATGTGGCAGGTGATGTGGCAAGTGACAATCCGCAACTTGTGGCAGGTGACGTGACAATCCGCAACTTGTGGCAGGTGACGTGACAATCCGCAACTTGTGGCAGGTGACGTGGCAAGTGGACAATCCGCAATGTGTGGCAGGTGACATGGCAAGTGGACAATGCGCAACTTGTGGCAGGTGACGTGGCAAGTGGACAATTCACAATGTGTGGCAGGTAACGTGGCAAGTGACAATCCGCAACTTGTGTCAAGTGACAATCCGCAACTTGTGGCAGGTGACGTGGCAAGTGGACAATCCGCAATGGGTGGCAGGTGACGTGGCAAGTGGACAATCCACAACGTGTGGCAGGTGATGTCGCAAGTGACAATCCGCAACTTCTGGCAAGTGACAATCCGCAACTTGTGGCAGGTGATGTGGCAAGTGGACAATCTGCAATGTGTGGCAGGTGAGGTGGCAAGTGGACAAACTGCAATGTGTGGTAGGTGACGTGGCAAGTGACAATCCGCAACCTATGGCAGGTGACGTGGCAAGTGGACAATCCGCAATGGGTGGCAGGTGACGTGTCAAGTGGACAATCCGCAACATGTGGCAGGTGATGTGGCAAGTGACAATCCGCAACTTGTGGCAGGTGGCGTGGCAAGTGGACAATCCGCAATGTGTGGCAGGTGACATGGCAAGTGGACAATCTGCAACTTGTGGCAGGTGACAATCTGCAACGTGTGACAAGTGACAATCTGAATCTGGTGGCAGGCGACGGTGGCAAGTGACACACTCGGGGCTCCCACTGATTCTGCATTATGGTGAGGTAAAGTATTTCATTTTATATAACAATGTAATAAAAGAAATAATGTGTTTCAACCATCCAGCCACCATAACAACCATGGTGCCGTGATGATTGAAGCGCCAACATCAGCCATTGCCCCGATAAATTGCCCCCAAAAAAAGTATTTTCTGGCAGTGCCCTCCCGAGACTAGACTCTGGATCTGCCCCTGGGTGAGGATGAGGAATGTAAGTTTACTGTTAAGCGAGTTCGGCCCTGTCCCGACACACGCAGCCGCATACAGCAGGAGAAGAGAGCAGAGTGGGCGGGGCAGAATGCTCGAATGCGCCTGTGAAGGGACATCGTTTTCGGCACATGAGGAGGCTCTGGAGTTTGGACAGGAGGTAGGAAGGGAGTGGGAGACTGTCATCTGTTTTGCACTGTTTTGCTATTTTTGTGAAGAAAATGTTTGCTATATTTTTTCATTAGGATCATTTCGGCACAAAGAGAGGGGGAGCAAGGCCAGGTTCAAGGGTGCAGATGTTCCTAAGACCTTAAGAATAAACTTGATCAAACTACCATTAAGACCACTGTTCATCATTGCTATCTTATTTCTCCCCTATTTGTCTTGTATTTACACAGAAGTTTAATCAGAACAGAAATTGGTTAGAAGGCATGGAGGTCAGCAATGTCTGTCCTTCAGGGGCTGCATACAGTATACTGCATACTTTGTTTTTCTAAATTAATATAAGCTGTTGCCTGGGTACTGTGCCACGTGGGTGTGGTAATCTGTTGTTCTATGGCATTAGTTCATTTTTTTGTGAGGGGGGGGGGGGGCGGCTGTTTGCAAGGTGTAGTGGCATAAAACATTTTGCTATGGGGCCCTGTGATTTCTAGTTACACCCCTGCCTGTATTATAAAAATAATAATAATTCAGAAAAAATATGATAGTACCACTGTTTTCCTGCTATTTGTGTCCCTGATTTTCCTTCATATCCTGTTTGATGAAAGTGTTGCTGTGACATTAACTGGAGGGAAATCTCTAACAGATTAAGGATAACAGTACAGACCCATTGTGGGGTCTTACCCTTCCCCACTCTTTCAAAAACTAAAAAAAAAAAATAAGTTTTGGCTACAGATACACTTTTTTATTTTGACTAGAATGTACAGTTCATGGCAAAATATTTTATATTTGTTAACTCAAACAAGAAATGGTGAATGGTAAAATTTTGATTCTGTTGTGGGCTGTAAAGATGTCCTGACTGATTTCCTTTTATTCTCCTGTAGGATCATGCGGATATTGAATGGAAGTTTGCCAGGACTAAACTGTGGATGAGTTATTTTGATGAAGGCGGCACTCTGCCACCCCCGTTTAACATTATCGCAAGCCCAAAGTCTATCTGGTACCTTTGCAAATGGATCCACTATAAGTTGTGCCCACATAAAAAACGTGAAGAGGAACTTCAGAAGCA
This sequence comes from Lithobates clamitans, assembly GCA_037952925.1. Taxonomy (NCBI): domain Eukaryota; kingdom Metazoa; phylum Chordata; class Amphibia; order Anura; family Ranidae; genus Lithobates; species Lithobates clamitans. The sequence continues at coordinate 622,560 of JBBGZY010000037.1, forward strand.
GCATGAGAACCTAAAAACCTTCACGGTAAAGCCTGATAACTGGCATTTTTTCCCTTACAATTTTTTAAATCTCCCAGGCCTCCTAAATTTTAGTATTTTAAAGTTCTGCCCTCCAGAGATTCAGCTGGGGATCATGAAAATGATCTTTGCGGAGACATTATGCTGATACATGCATAATTAATATATTCACTTTTAATTGCAGGAGCGGCACGCTGACAACCTGATTCAGAATCAGCACTACCAGGTAAGATTACTTCTTGTAATAATAGTCTTGATAAGGTGTGACTCAAAACAGTTGACGACAAGCTTGAAGAGCAGAATGTATTCTGTGATAAAGCTTCAGCAATGACACTAAAATATGTATGACTTCTCTGCAAATATTGGTGAGTAATTTTGCCATTTTTCCTCCTTATATCCAGACGAAAAAAAGGAAGCTACCATAGCTGACTTTCTATTCACGATGTGTGAATCTCTGACTTAGAGCAAGTATGTGCTTATCGGGTGTCACCACTCTTTATATGTCAATACTTAGTTCAGTGACTTAGAAAAAAATGAAGGCACAACGAAGAAGTCAGCAGTGGTAGCTTTCATAATTTTTGGTTAATCAAAAAATGTTTTTATTGTGCCAAGAAAAAAATAAGAAATACAATTCTGCATACATGAGGGATTAAGAACAAAATAAATATTGCAAATAAGACTGCAAGCTCAGTATAGGATAATCAGACAATATAATCGGGTTACAATACCATGTCTAAAAGTAAACTGAATAAGTTTCCCTAAATGAACATAAAAAAGGCATGATGGCACATAAGTACAAAAGAAGAACATCAACACATAGGTTGGACTGGATGGACTTTGTCTTTTTTAACCTCACCTACTATGTAACTATGTAAAATAACATACAGTTATCGACAATAAGAGGACAACAGCCGAGAGGCCATGCGCAACATACAAATCTGCTAGCCAGTGATAGGAAAATGCAAACAACCTCCATATGGGGTAATAAGAATTAATAACTGGAGTCATCTGTGTTCATATTCACATATTTGTGTAAGAACCCCCGAGCGTGACTAGGAACTAATCAAATAGAATAGACCAAGGACCAAATGACCCTTCACATCTGTAATAGCCTATTTATAATCTATTGAGGGGGAGCAAGCTCAGGAGTGTCAAGCCATGCCTGCTAGATAGAAGAAAATGTATGGTTGGCATTTCTGTGTGGGTAGGTCAATTTTTCCCATATGAGAATAAAGTTAACCTGATCAATCCAGTTTTTTTTTTTATAGTGTTTTTTAGTTCATTATGTGGAGATGACCAAAAACGGGCAATTTGTTTGTGGGCAATAGGGATGAGCCGAACACCCCCCTGTTCGGTTCGCACCAGAACATGCGAACAGGAAAAAAGTTCGCTCGAACACGCGAACACCGTTAAAGTCTATGAGACACGAACATGAATAATCAAAAGTGCTAATTTTAAAGGCTTATATGCAAGTTATTGTCATAAAAAGTGTTTGGGGACCTGGGTCCTGCCCCAGGGGACATGGATCAATGCAAAAAAAAGTTTTAAAAACGGCCGTTTTTTCAGGAGCAGTGATTTTAATAATGCTTAAAGTCAAACAATAAAAGTGTAATATCCCTTTAAATTTCGTACCTGGGGGGTGTCTATAGTATGCCTGTAAAGGGGCGCATGTTTCCTGTGTTTAGAAAAGTCTGACAGCAAAATGACATTTGGAAGGAAAAAACTCATTTAAAACTACCCGCGGCTATTGCATTGCCGACAATACACATAGAAGTTCATTGATAAAAACGGCATGGGAATTCCCCACAGGGAAACCCCGAACCAAAATTAAAAAAAAAAAAAATGACGTGGGGGGGTCCCCCTAAATTCCATACCAGGCCCTTCAGGTCTGGTATGGATATTAAGGGGAACCCCGGCCAAAATTTAAAAAAAAATGACGTGGGGTTCCCCCTAAATTCCATACCAGACCCTTCAGGTCTGGTATGGATTTTAAGGGGAACCCCGCGCCAAAAAAAAAAAAAAACGGCGTGGGGTTCCCCCAAAAATCCATACCAGACCCTTATCCGAGCACGCAACCTGGCAGGCCGCAGGAAAAGAGGGGGGGACGAGAGTGCGCCCCCCCCTCCTGAACCGTACCAGGCCACATGCCCTCAACATTGGGAGGGTGCTTTGGGGTAGCCCCCCAAAACACCTTGTCCCCATGTTGATGAGGACAAGGGCCTCATCCCCACAACCGTGGCCGGTGGTTGTGGGGGTCTGCGGGCGGGGGGCTTATCGGAATCTGGAAGCCCCCTTTAACAAGGGGACCCCCAGATCCCGGCCCCCCCCCTGTGTGAAATGGTAAGGGGGTACTTACCCCTACCATTTCACTAAAAAAGTGTCAAAATAGTTAAAAATGACAAGAGACAGTTTTTGACAATTCCTTTATTTAAATGCTTCTTCTATCTTCCTTCATCTTCTTCTTCTTCTGGTTCTTCTGGCTCTTCTGGTTCTTCCTCCGGCGTTCTCGTCCAGCATCTCCTCCGCGGCGTCTTCTATCTTCTTCTCCTCGGGCCGCTCCGCACCCATGGCATTGAGGGGAGGCTCCCGCTCTTCTCTTCATCTTCTTCTTCATCCTCTTCTCTTCTTTCTTCTTCTCTTCTTCTCTTCTTAATTTTCTTATCCGGGCCGCTCCGCATCCATGCTGTGGCATGGAGGGAGGCTCCCACTGTGTGACGGCGTCTCCTCATCTGACGGTTCTTAAATAACGGGGGGCGGGGCCACCCGGTGACCCCGCCCCCTCTGACGCACGGGACATGACGGGACTTCCCTGTGGCATTCCCCGTGACGTCACAGGGAAGTCCCGTCAAGTCACCGTGCGTCAGAGGGGGGCGGGGTCACCGGGTGGCCCCGCCCCCCGTTATTTAAGAACCGTCAGATGAGGAGACGCCGTCACACAGCGGGAGCCTCCCTCCATGCCACAGCATGGATGCGGAGCGGCCCGGATAAGAAAATTAAGAAGAGAAGAAGAGAAGAAGAGAAGAAGAGAAGAAGAGAAGAAGGAAGACGAGAAGAGGATGAAGAAGAAGATGAAGAGAAGAGCGGGAGCCTCCCCTCATGCCATGGGTGCGGAGCGGCCCGAGGAGAAGAAGATAGAAGACGCCGCGGAGGAGATGCTGGACGAGAACGCCGGAGGAAGAACCAGAAGAGCCAGAAGAACCAGAAGAAGAAGAAGATGAAGGAAGATAGAAGAAGCATTTAAATAAAGGAATTGTCAAAAACTGTCTCTTGTCATTTTTAACTATTTTGACACTTTTTTAGTGAAATGGTAGGGGTAAGTACCCCCTTACCATTTCACACAGGGGGGGGGCGGGATCTGGGGGTCCCCTTGCTAAAGGGGGCTTCCAGATTCCGATAAGCCCCCCGCCCGCAGACCCCCACAACCACCGGCCACGGTTGTGGGGATGAGGCCCTTGTCCTCATCAACATGGGGACAAGGTGTTTTGGGGGGCTACCCCAAAGCACCCTCCCAATGTTGAGGGCATGTGGCCTGGTACGGTTCAGGAGGGGGGGGGCCGCACTCTCGTCCCCCCTCTTTTCCTGCGGCCTGCCAGGTTGCGTGCTCGGATAAGGGTCTGGTATGGATTTTGGGGGGAACCCCACGCCGTTTTTTTTTTTTTGGCGCGGGGTTCCCCTTAAAATCCATACCAGACCTGAAGGGTCTGGTATGGAATTTAGGGGGAACCCCACGTCATTTATTTTTTTTATTTTGGCCGGGGTTCCCCTTAATATCCATACCAGACCTGAAGGGCCTGGTATGGAATTTAGGGGGACCCCCCCACGTCATTTTTTTTTTTTTTAATTTTGGTTCGGGGTTTCCCTGTGGGGAATTCCCATGCCGTTTTTATCAATGAACTTCTATGTGTATTGTCGGCAATGCAATAGCCGCGGGTAGTTTTAAATGAGTTTTTTCCTTCCAAATGTCATTTTGCTGTCAGACTTTTCTAAACACAGGAAACATGCGCCCCTTTACAGGCATACTATAGACACCCCCCAGGCACGAAATTTAAAGGGATATTACACTTTTATTGTTTGACTTTAAGCATTATTAAAATCACTGCTCCTGAAAAAACGGCCGTTTTAAAAAAATTTTTTTGCATTGATCCATGTCCCCTGGGGCAGGACCCAGGTCCCCAAACACTTTTTATGACAATAACTTGCATATAAGCCTTTAAAATTAGCACTTTTGATTTCTCCCATAGACTTTTAAAGGGTGTTCCGCGGCATTCGAATTTGCCGCGAACACCCCAAATTGTTCGCTGTTCGGCGAACTTGCGAACAGCCAATGTTCGAGTCGAACATGAGTTCGACTCAAACTCGAAGCTCATCCCTAGTGGGCAATATATAAAAGCCTGAGTTCTGCTATGTTGGCCGATGCAACGAAAATGTCCTCATACACCGTGTCCAGTAAACCATAGGGTCCAGTAGGACCTTAATCATATATACTGCAGAGATAGTATCAGTCAAAACCTTCCAGTACCAGAATAATTTCAGCCACAGCAGATGAATTAGGTCACCTTCATCTCTACAGCATTTAGGGCATGTAGGAGACTCTCTTCTGTCCCATCAGGCCCTGTGTAGCAGGAACAATTGTGATAATTTGTATGAGATGAAGGGATGGACTGGAAACACATCCCCAAGGTCTCTCCCCTAAAATCTCCCAACTCCTGCTCCCATCTAAGCCTACAAGGCAATTTTGCCATGCCCTGTATGATCAGGATAAGGTAGAATAAATCTGAGAAATCACGCCTTTCTTGTTATGTTAACACATTATTTCACGCAGTAATGAATGGTCAGTTATTAACCGCAAGCATGGGCCTACAAGGTATGCCTCAGTTGGAGATACAAGTAAAAGTTTTGTCTAGGCAAGGCAAGTTCCTTTTGTAAATCATTAAAAGATTTCAACATGTTTTGGTTATATAATTGAGATACTGTACATAACGGGTACTGCATCCTCCCAGAACTGAAACCCCTCCAATTTATGTATTTCGGCATACATGAGATTACTTCATAGCAGTGTTTCCTGCAGGAAGCCTGACAGTTCCAAACTACTTTTAACTGTGGACTAGAGCTTCCTCAAAAGAGACATTGTGGGACCTAAAAAAGAGATAAATGGAAACCAAGTTTCCAACTGAGACATAGCCACATAACTCAAAACCCCGGAAAGCAAGAGCCTACTAATTGGGTCAGAATAATCGAAGAGCCCCCACCTCCCATGATGCTAGAGCTTGGAGGCCAGGAAATACAATCTGGGATTGGGTACTGCGACGCCCCCTTAACCCTTACTATACTGCAATGTAGATGATCATGTCCTAGTTTTTTTTTCTGTCATATGAGGTCTCTAAATAGGATGTCAATGCGCACAAACATCCTAAGGGGTATCCATTGTAGGGAATTGTGAAAAATGTATAACAATTGTGGAGACCATACCATTTTGATTAGGTTTACTTTGCCAATTACTGACAATGGGAGTTTGCACCAGGTAGTGCATTTGACATTGCTTAAGTAAAAGGAGTAGATTTAATTCTAAGTACTTAGAAGGGTCAGGAGTAATCTGAACTTCCAATCATTTGAATGAGTCAACTAGCTTGAGGAAACAGCTTTCATATTTAAAAAGATTCAAACTTCCTGGAGATTGCACTACTGGATAATTCTACCTTTGAACTTAAAAGGCAGTCGTTTGACATCACCATGGATATAAGAGATATTTAACTAGGGCTTTTTTAACCTGCAGTAAAATGTGTGTGTTACTGGGGGCAATGAGCAAATGCCTTTAAATAAAAGAGGTGTGTAACTTTAAAAAAAAAGGTGCAGGTTAGTTTTTTTTTTTTTTTTTTTTTTTCATTACCGTGCACTGTCAAACGATTCCAAGTTAATGGACTGCTTAAACCCACCTCACTGTAACCCACTAAATACAAAATTACTGAATCTTACATGCTTGTAGCAACCCACTACAACAAACCACAAATTTTGTGAAACATATAAAACGGTAGACTCTTTGACTTACTGTATAATTGATAAACACATTTACAGAGAAAATAGAATAATTTTTCAGAGCTACAAAATTTTGTTTATGATGCAGGCAGGATAAATAAAGTGCAAGTATTGCTTATACTAGCTAAGCACAGTTGGGACTTTTAGTGCTTGGATTTCACTTACAAAACAGTTTTAGAATGTTCATATTTGCTCCATGTGGGTTTTGTATGCCATTTTCTTTTGCCAGTTACATGATGCAGAAAAACAAGGGAGCATGCTGTAAAGTAATGAAAAGGAGTTTTATAATGTTACTGTACATAAAGCACATTGTTTAGCAGTGCCCTTCTGTACAAACAGCATGCTCAAGAAAGCATCTTTAATAATTATTGGTACCCTGTAAGTCTGAAAATTTGTTGGAGAGACAATTCCTTTAGTAAATTATAGATGCGACCAACATATTTTAGTTTTTAGAGTTGTATGTTTGGGTTAGGCTCAAGCAATATGATCCTCAAGACAAACAACACAGACTTGGTACCATTCTTCCACAGACTGCACTTGTTACAGAATTAATTAGCTTGATCAAACTGTTTTATATCATGTAAAGCTAAAAAAAAATCAACAGTTGTTTCTAATTTGCAGATAAATTTGGACTGTACAGGCACATTTGAAGGAAAATTACCTTAACATTGCACAATATCTCTTTCATTGCAGGAAGTTATTAGAAATTTGGTGAAACGATATGTTGCAGCAATGATCAGAAATTCAAAGACCAATGAAGGACTAACAGAGGAAAATTTTAAGGTATGACATGTAACAAAGGTTACAAGTCTAAGGTATCAGTTTTTATTTTTAGTTATTTGTTAAACCTCAAGAATGGAAACAGCAAGTGGTCATAAGCACTGTGATTCATGAACTAAAGTGGTCTTGTAATAATGTCCTCGAAAAGCAATTGCACTGTTGCTAGAAACTAGCAACACAGAAACTTGCCTTTTACCCTTTTGCTTGAAGTTCAGTGTAAGTAACTACAGAACAATTACATACATGGAAAATGCGTTTTTATAGTGGGGCTCAGTACATGCAGACACTTTTAATCTTGCAGCTAAAGTCTGCTAAAGGCTGTTTTAAAGTGCCAACCAGCACCTATAAGATATTTATTTTTATTTTTTTAATATGTATATGAAGGTAGATGTAAAAACATGTAAATAATTTACATGCGTGTTGATGTTTTGAAAATCTTGTTTTTATGCATTACTTGTAATTCTATATGTACACAAGAGCAAGCATGATGGCTTATTGCATAGTAAGGCCCTGCTTCCTGATTTGCAGTGCTCCATAATGGCTGCATTTTTGTTTTTTTCTATAAAAGTGTTTGTTTAAGAAAGATCAGCATATATGGTAAAGAGAGGTACAGTAACCAAAATATTAAATGGGGTGTTGCAAGCATATCAAAATAATGCAGTCCCTTTCCAAGTGTCATCAAAATTACAAAACACAAATTTAAACACCTCTTCCCCAAAGAAGGCACATTCAGCCATGCATTTAGCCAATGCGCATCCCGGAGAAGTAGAAAAGAAAACATGTGAGTATTTGAGTATTGGACATCTCAGCACATCTAGTGAGGCATATCACCCTTTAAAGAAGGTTAGATATTAAAGAAAATAAAAGAATAAACCAGAAAGGGAGAGGGGGAAGAGAAGGGGAGAGGAACTAAAAAAAATTGGGGGGGTTCAAGGTTGGAGGGGAGAAGGGATAGAAGAAAAAGATGTGAAGTATAGTATTGCAAGGGCTTAGAGAGAGTTAAAAAGGGTGGGGGGGGGGGGGGCAGAGGCAAAACTTAGAGTGGGGAGAAAAACATCAGACTCTAAGCAGGATCGCATCAAAAACAGCTTACTGCCAAGGTCACCCAACTCTTCCCATAAATACTACCCTGAAGTAAATTGCCATATTCAGCTGTAGATCTGTAGTGGATCCAGCAGGCCCAGATCTTGTGCTAATGCAAGCTTCTATATCTTGTGTAATATGAATCAGTTCCTCCATGTCTGCTAGAGGACAGGGACACATAGTCTGGCTGCATTGACAGTGATATGAAATATTGGTGCTTAGGCAGGCTTGTATGATGTAGCAAATATTGAGCGAAATTAAAGTCTAGAGGGAAGCTCCAAACAACTGAGGTTATACAATGGACCTCACTTCATTAGGTGCTTAGGACTGGGCACTACCGCCACACAATGATCAGGTTTCCCACCTCCACGTGGCAATGTATCATTTTTATCAGAAACTTAGGAAATGTGTACACCACAGATGGCATAGAATCCCATCTGGTTTACAATTTAAAACCATTTTCTTGAACATTCACACTCAGGGATCCTTTATCAACCATTGTGTGGGTTGATTCCCAGTCCTCCTCAGATAATTGGCCACCCAGATCTTTTTCCCACTTTAGGCATATTTCAGACCCATAGGATGACTGGTTTCTAAATAGATTTAGATAGCTAAAGGAAGTCATGTGATTTTGGGGGGAGTCTGACATACATATGGATTTCAAGTGGATGCAAGTTCTAGCATAGAAAGAATTGGTCGAGGAGGCAATAAGAAAACACCTAATTTGAAAGTAAGCCTATAGAAGTGTTTTATGGGTAGGTGATGGAGAGGGAAAAGCAGATTGAACCAGAGAGATATAAGGGGCTCTTTTACAGAGAAAATGGAAAAAAAACCTTACATGCAAGTTGCAAAACTCGAAGAGTGGGACCAATAAGTGGCTAGGTTTTCAATGTGCAAAAGGATGGGGTCAACGTAAGCCAAGGAACAATATCCAAGGGAGTAGTTAAAAACATTCGCTCCACCAAAATCCAATCTTTCACTGAATTGTGTACAGACCAGTCGACAATTCTGGACAGAAGACAGTCCCAGTAATACTACTTTTTAAGTCTGGGAGGTCAATACCCCCTTTATGTTTGAGGAGGTCAGGAAAGCAAAGCTGAGTCTATGGGTTTTCCCCTGCCATAAGAATGTAAACATTGTATGCTTTAGAGAAAAAGCTCAAGGCAGAGAATAAAGAACTATTTGGAGTATGTAATATATTCCTTTTTACAAAAGCTGCTCTTCCAAACCATGAATAGCATGTTTTGTCCCAAGCTTTAAGATCTTGATAGATTTGAGCTAGCAGGGGCTGGTAATTGTGACTGTAAACATCTGACAGGACAGATGGGAGCTAGATCCCCTAAAAATTGTTAGCATCTTCTTTCCAAGTGAAAGGAAACTGCCGCTTACAATGAGACACCTCCTCCTCAGCAAGTAAAGAAATGTTTAGAGCATTTGATTTAGATTAGTTAATTTTTAAATTAGAGATGGACCGAAAATGGTCAAGATCCACCAGTAAGGCAGGCAAAGAGGATAGTGGTGCGGTCAAGAAAAGTAAAATGTCATTAGCAAAGGCAACTAACTTATTTTCTCTCCTTCTCATAGAGACCTCTCTTATAGGCCTCTATGGAAGACATCCGACAAGTGCAGCTTATGCGTACTTTGGCATACGGAGAGGTGTAAAAAGATAGTATTCAGGAGCAGAACTTGCTGCGGATGCTCAAAAAGCGTAGAGCCATTTCCATGTAGTCGGAGGTCCCCCTTTTGATGCCTTCTCAGCATCCAATGAAAGAAACCGCTCTGTCCCTTAGCTGTAAACCAATGAATTAAGTTAAATGCTTTCAGGGTATTGCCATGGGCTTCACTGCCAGATTTTTTGCATATACTGTAGTTTGACATCTACATTAATCAATGGGATAGGTCTGTAGTTTTCTACAATGTTAAATCTTTACCCTCTTTAGGAATGAAGCTGATATGGGCCTCCAACAATGAAGGAGAGGAGGGAGGAGAGTTGATTATGGAATTAAAGGCCGAGATGAAGTGCGGGGACGCTATCTGTTAAAAGCATTTGTAGTACTGGACTGAAAATCTGTCTGTGTCTTGGTTTTTCCCAGATTTCATACTGTTTAGGGCTTGTTGGAATTCTTCAGTAGTAATACAGGACTCTGATCACCAAGCATCTTTCATAGTTAATGCAGGAGGGCTGAATTTAGCTAAGAAAGCAATCAACATTTCACTCCTTGTGTGCAGAGGGACCAGGAGCGTTTAACGCAGAGATCCACCCGAAAGTGGAAGTTCCGCTTATCTGTCTCTTCCCCCCTCCGATGCCATATTTGGCATCCATGGGGGGAGCAGGTACTTGTTTTTGACAGGTACCCGTCACCCACTTCCGGCAGACTGCACCACGGCAACCTAAGCCCCCTTCCTCTGCCAGGCCCAGTTAGAAAGGGCAGCACGCTTCATGCATGAGCAGTAGTGAACCGACTGTGTAGCCGAAAGGCTTCACTACCGGTTTCCCTCACCACGGTTTCCCTTACCGAGAGCCGATTTCTAAAATCAGCTGGGGGTGCCAACATTGCGGGATCGATAGACAGGTAAGTGTCCTAATATTAAAAGTCAGCAGTACAGTATTTGTAGCTGCTGACGTTTAATATTTGGTGGGGGCTCCTCTTTAAGTTGTACAGGTTGTCATATATCTACAAAATTGCCTGGCAATTGCTAGCATGTCATCATGTATCATACCTTGTTTGTCTTGAATTATATGTATCTGCATAGTGGTTAGTTTAGCATGTAGGTACTTGGCTAATAATTTCCAACTTTTCTGCTCTGTTCATAAAATAGCTTTAATGTAAGGATAAGTAGCCTAGTTATTTCCTAAATTCCATTCTCGCTTGGGTGAGTTCAGACAAAGCCTCCTGCGCTAACAATTGTTTATGGGACTTCTCTACAGAGGTAATGGTGTCAGCAATATCCCATACTCTTTTGATGTTTCCTTTTGGGAGCTGTCACTAAAGTGATAAATTCACCCCGCATAACACGTTAATGTGCCTCCCATTGTTTGAGTGGGGAGGTGTCAGAGGAATCATTTCCTTTAAAGTAAGTTTTGAAAACTGGTTTGCAGGGCTTGTAGTCATATAAGATCACTGAGTAACACTGAATTCAGTTTCCAAATTTGTGTTCTAACTTCCTGTTCAGTAAATGTCATGAACAGGTGTGACCAGAACCGTGTGATCTGCGACAGAGGACACCAAAACGTATATAAGTGAAAATATAATAATTTATTAAAGTAAGTGAATAATATAGTATAACCAACTCCAATATGACACAGTGCAATAACCAACCACAGACAGAGACCCACAAATAACAACAGACATATAAGTACAATAAATGGGAAATACCAGGATCATAAACAATAGCCAGGCCAGGGTCATACACAGCAGATCAGCAGATGGACAGGGGATGTTCCAGAGACATAAACGTAAGCCAGGCCAAGGTCATACACAGGGAGATCAGCAGATGGGGTATGGAACACAGGACAGGGAGAGGATGGATGGATCAGACTGCAGGCAGGGATGCAAGGTAAGCGGTGGGACAGGATAGGGATCGGGACAGGGAGACAGGATCAGAAACACGGGTCACAGGTTCAGGGCACAGGAACAGGTTCAGAATCAGGATCAGATCACAGGCTAGCAGGTCAGGGCGCAATGAAGAAACCAAGGCAAACATGTGATTGCTTGCCGGGTATTTATAGGCCTGTGATTAGCCTCAAGTGACACCTGATTGTAGGAGGTACTGTCTGCTCCACACTGCCAAGATCCATCCGCTGGTGGACGCCAGTACTGCGGCCCAAAGATGACATAACATCAGCAGGGAAAAGCTCTCCTGACAGTTCCAAACTGCCAGGAGACACCTGCTGGTGGACCTCAGTACTGCATGCCAAATGACAGCTATTACCAGTGGATGGAACATTTCCTGACAGTACCCCCCATCAAAGGAGCGGCCTCCGGACGCTCCAACGGGTTGTAATTGTCCATAGTCTATGGCATCAAGCAGAACAACAGATGGGGGTACGTTAGGCTGGGCAACAGGCACTTCAGGCTTGGCATCAGGCACATCAGGGCAGACAGTGGGCACATCAGAGCAGATAGCGGGCTCCGGGTCGTCGAGCTGGGCAGCAGATTCTGGGTCGTCGAGCTTGGCAGCAGGCTCCGGGTCATCGAGCTGGGCAGCAGGCTCTGGAACATTAGGCCAAAAAGCGAGCACCGTAAGGGCAGGCTGGATCACAGGCACCGACTCAGCAAGCTGGGTAATGGGCCCCGGCCCAGTGGGCTGGGTAACTGGCCCCGGCTCAGCGAGCTGGACACCGTACACTGGTCCGGCAAGCTGAATAACGTGTGCTGGCTTAACAGGCCGAGTGATGGAATGGTTCAACAGACTGGGTAACGGGCACCGGTTCAACAGACTGGGTAACGGGCACCGGTTCAACAGACTGGGTAACGGGCACCGGTTCAACAGACTGGGTAACGGGCACCGGTTCAACAGACTGGGTAACGGGCACCGGTTCAACAGACTGGGTAACGGGCACCGGTTCAACAGACTGGGTAACGGGCACCGGTTCAACAGACTGGGTAACGGGCACCGGTTCAACAGACTGGGTAACGGGCACCGGTTCAACAGACTGGGTAACAGGCACCGGTTCAACAGACTGGGTAACAGGCATCGGTTCAACAGACTGAGACACGGGCACCGAAACTTCGGGCTGAGACACGGGCACCGAAACTTCAGGCTGAGATACTAATTTCAAGACATCAGGCTGAAAGGCAGGCAAAGAGACACAAGGCTGGAAAGCAAGCACCGAGACATCAGGCTGAAAGGTGGGCACATTAGACCGGGAAGCGGGCAGATCAGGCTGGAAAGCGGGCACATCCGACTAGGAAGCGGGCACATCAGACTGGACAGCGGGTACCGAGACATCAGACCAGGCAGCAGGTACTGGAACTTCAGACTGGGCAGCAGACACAGGTGCTGGCACATCAGGCAGAACAGCAGGTACTTTCACAACAGGCTGAACAACAGGTGCATCGGACTGGGCAGTAGTCACTGGAGCGTCAGACTGGAACATGGACACTGGGATGTCAGGCTGAGCAGCAGGCACTGGGACCTCAAATTGGACAGTGGGCACAGGCATTGGTACAACAGGCTGAGTAGCAGGCGGTGGCACATCAGGCTGGGCAGCAGACGGTGGCACATCAGGCTGGGCAGCAGACGGTGGCACATCAGGCTGGGCAGCAGACGGTGGCACATCAGGCTGGGCAGCAGACGGTGGCACATCAGGCTGGGCAGCAGACGGTGGCACATCAGGCTGGGCAGCAGAAGGTGGCACATCAGGCTGGGCAGGAGACGGTGGCACATCAGGCTGGGCAGGAGACGGTGGCACATCAGGCTGTGCAGCAGACAGGAACACATCAGGCTGGGCAGCAGACAGGAACACATCAGGCTGGGCAGCAGACAGGAACACATCAGGCTGGGCAGCAGACAGGAACACATCAGGCTGGGACACTGGCTGAAGAGCAGGCAGAGATTTGGCAGAATCAGATGGGTTATCAGGTTCAGCTGGCATGCAAGCAGACTGGAGCAGGTTGATTGGTGTGGAGGCAGGTTGGGTTACTGGCAGGATCATGTGGGTTGGAAAGAACTTCCGTTTCTTCTTTGGCTTAACTTTGGCCCACTCTTTCAATACCAGATGACAGTAATTGTTATCCTCCAACACCAGTGAGGCAAGGAGAACAACTGTTTCTGATTGCATTTTAGTAGCAGTAACAGCACTACAATGGTTCCTCTGCGCAATCACTTCTGGTCAGAGATGGTCTTGGTTTACTGTCATGAACAGGTGTGACCAGAACCCTGTGATCTGTGACAGAGGACACCAAAACGTTTATAAGTGAAAATATAATAATTTATTAAAGTAAGTGAATAATATAGTATAACCAACTCCAATATGACACAGTGCAATAACCAACCACAGACAGAGACTAACAAATAGCAACAGACAGATAAGTACAATAAATGGGAAATACCAGGATCATAAACAATAGCCAGGCCAGGGTCATACACAGCAGATCAGCAGATGGACAGGGGATGTTCCAGAGACATAAACGTAAGCCAGGCCAAGATCATACACAGGGAGATCAGCAGATGGGGTATGGAACACAGGACAGGGAGAGGATGGAAGGATCAGACTGCAGGCAGGGATGCAAGGTAACCGGTGGGACAGGATAGGGATCGGGACAGGGAGACAGGATCAGAAACACGGGTCACAGGTTCAGGGCACAGGAACAGGTTCAGAATCAGGATCAGATCACAGGCTAGCATGTCAGGGCGCAATGAAGAAACCAAGGCAAACATGTGATTGCTTGCCGGGTATTTATAGGCCTGTGATTAGCCTCAAGTGACACCTGATTGTAGGAGGTACTGTCTGCTCCACACTGCCAAGATCCATCCGCTGGTGGACGCAAGTACTGCGGCCCAAAGATGACATAACATCAGCAGGGAAAAGCTCTCCTGACAGTTCCAAACTGCCAGGAGACACCTGCTGGTGGACCTCAGTACTGCATGCCAAATGACAGCTATTACCAGCGGATGGAACATTTCCTGACAGTACCCCCCATCAAAGGAGCGGCCTCCGGACGCTCCAACGGGTTGTAATTGTCCATAGTCTATGGCATCAAGCAGAACAACAGATGGGGGTACGTTAGGCTGGGCAACAGGCACTTCAGGCTTGGCATCAGGCACATCAGGGCAGACAGTGGGCACATCAGAGCAGATAGCGGGCTCCGGGTCGTCGAGCTGGGCAGCAGATTCTGGGTCGTCGAGCTTGGCAGCAGGCTCCGGGTCATCGAGCTGGGCAGCAGGCTCTGGAACATTAGGCCAAAAAGCGAGCACCGTAAGGGCAGGCTGGATCACAGGCACCGACTCAGCAAGCTGGGTAATGGGCCCCGGCCCAGTGGGCTGGGTAACTGGCCCCGGCTCAGCGAGCTGGACACCGTACACTGGTCCGGCAAGCTGAATAACGTGTGCTGGCTTAACAGGCCGAGTGATGGAATGGTTCAACAGACTGGGTAACGGGCACCGGTTCAACAGACTGGGTAACAGGCACCGGTTCAACAGACTGGGTAACGGGCACCGGTTCAACAGACTGGGTAACGGGCACCGGTTCAACAGACTGGGTAACGGGCACCGGTTCAACAGACTGGGTAACGGGCACCGGTTCAACAGACTGGGTAATGGGCACCGGTTCAACAGACTGGGTAACGGGCACCGGTTCAACAGACTGGGTAACGGGCACCGGTTCAACAGACTGGGTAACGGGCACCGGTTCAACAGACTGGGTAACGGGCACCGGTTCAACAGACTGGGTAACAGGCACCGGTTCAACAGACTGGGTAACAGGCATCGGTTCAACAGACTGAGACACGGGCACCGAAACTTCAGGCTGAGATACTAATTTCAAGACATCAGGCTGAAAGGCAGGCAAAGAGACACAAGGCTGGAAAGCAAGCACCGAGACATCAGGCTGAAAGGTGGGCACATTAGACCGGGAAGCGGGCAGATCAGGCTGGAAAGCGGGCACATCCGACTAGGAAGCGGGCACATCAGACTGGACAGCGGGTACCGAGACATCAGACCAGGCAGCAGGTACTGGAACTTCAGACTGGGCAGCAGACACAGGTGCTGGCACATCAGGAAGAACAGCAGGTACTTTCACAACAGGCTGAACAACAGGTGCATCGGACTGGGCAGTAGTCACTGGAGCGTCAGACTGGAACATGGACACTGGGATGTCAGGCTGAGCAGCAGGCACTGGGACCTCAAATTGGACAGTGGGCACAGGCATTGGTACAACAGGCTGAGTAGCAGGCGGTGGCACATCAGGCTGGGCAGCAGACGGTGGCACATCAGGCTGGGCAGCAGACGGTGGCACATCAGGCTGGGCAGCAGACGGTGGCACATCAGGCTGGGCAGCAGACGGTGGCACATCAGGCTGGGCAGCAGACGGTGGCACATCAGGCTGGGCAGCAGAAGGTGGCACATCAGGCTGGGCAGGAGACGGTGGCACATCAGGCTGTGCAGCAGACAGGAACACATCAGGCTGGGCAGCAGACAGGAACACATCAGGCTGGGCAGCAGACAGGAACACATCAGGCTGGGCAGCAGACAGGAACACATCAGGCTGGGACACTGGCTGAATAGCAGGCAGAGATTTGGCAGAATCAGATGGGTTATCAGGTTCAGCTGGCATGCAAGCAGACTGGAGCAGGTTGATTGGTGTGGAGGCAGGTTGGGTTACTGGCAGGATCATGTGGGTTGGAAAGAACTTCCGTTTCTTCTTTGGCTTAACTTTGGCCCACTCTTCCAATACCAGATGACAGTAATTGTTATCCTCCAACACCAGTGAGGCAAGGAGAACAACTGTTTCTGATTGCATTTTAGTAGCAGTAACAGCACTACAATGGTTCCTCTGCGCAATCACTTCTGGTCAGAGATGGTCTTGGTTTACTGTCATGAACAGGTGTGACCAGAACCCTGTGATCTGTGACAGAGGACATCAAAACGTTTATAAGTGAAAATATAACAATTTATTAAAGTAAGTGAATAATATAGTATAACCAACTCCAATATGACACAGTGCAATAACCAACCACAGACAGAGACTAACAAATAGCAACAGACAGATAAGTACAATAAATGGGAAATACCAGGATCATAAACAATAGCCAGGCCAGGGTCATACACAGCAGATCAGCAGATGGACAGGGGATGTTCCAGAGACATAAACGTAAGCCAGGCCAAGATCATACACAGGGAGATCAGCAGATGGGGTATGGAACACAGGACAGGGAGAGGATGGAAGGATCAGACTGCAGGCAGGGATGCAAGGTAACCGGTGGGACAGGATAGGGATCGGGACAGGGAGACAGGATCAGAAACACGGGTCACAGGTTCAGGGCACAGGAACAGGTTCAGAATCAGCATCAGATCACAAGCTAGTAGGTCAGGGCGCAATGACGAAACCAAGGCGGCAAACATGTGATTGCCTGCCGGGTATTTATAGGCCTGTGATTGGCCTCAAGTGACACCTGATTGTAGGAGGTACTGTCTGCTCCACACTGCCAGGATCCATCCGCTGGTGGACGCCAGTACTGCGGCCCAAAGATGACATAACATCAGCATGGAATAGCTCTCCTGACAGTTCCAAATTGCCAGGAGACACCTGCTGGTGGACCTCAGTACTGCATGCCAAATGACAGATATTACCAGCGGATGGAACATTTCCTGACAGTAAACGTTAAAAGATAAAAAGATAGAATGGTGGTCAGAGATCAACATTTACTCTATAGTGGCTGAGGTTAAGTATTCAAGGTCGGCTTGAGAAAGGAATAGTCAATGCGAGAATATTTTTGATGAGATGGAAAGAAAAAAAGTATAGACTTTGACCGAAATAGTGAAGTGTATGCCAAAAGCCATGAAGCATTAGGTTGGCCAGGTGAGTTTTAAAGATTCTCAAGGCCCTATATGACAGATGAGGACCCTGTACAACAAGTGAAAGGAGAAAATTAAAAAAAAAAAAGGGGGAGGGAAAGAAAGAACAAGAGTGAAGGAAAAGAAAGGGTAAAAGGGGTGATCAACAGAAGATCAGCAATTGAAGGAAGTGATAGGCAAATGTAAGTAATGAACTGGTGAGGGAGTGGGGTTCAGACAGGACAACAATTTACTCTGATTGGGGGGCAATAACGAGAGTCTGACGGGCAAATGTGTGACCCTCAGCTCTGAAAGGGAATCCATGATACAAGATATCCCGGATAGATTAGCTAAAATTATACCTGAGAGTAGAGATGGGAAGCCCCAGAAAAAAACCTGAAAAATTGGGAAAAAAACACTTTTTCCCATGTTTTTTTCCAAGCAGTTTTTGTTTTTTTTCCGAAGAAATTGAAGACAAAAAAAAAGTGTGGCATATGACAAGAACACGAAGACCTTCATGAAAGATTTCTGAGACTTTATATAAAGTCTTAAATTATTGTAAGTTCTCTCAGCTAAAGACAAGCAAAGCCTGGAATGCAGTTCAATTAACAGCGTACATCTCAATGCAGATCTCAAACAAGAGAAATTTGCATTTCTGCCACTAGGAAACACTACTCGGAGAAGCTCCAGTTTAGTGTGCTTATGGGCTCCATCTTGTACCTCCTACAGTTGAGTGGTTGCTGGGATACAGTAGATGGTCTTAATTGACAGGTAAAAGGGTAAATGAGTCTGTCAAATTATTATTTTTTTATAACTTTTAAATGATTCCTATTAACGTTCTTCACCATCACAGCATAGTGTTTACCTTTAGTCTGCTCCATAAATTGGTTTTTGTTTTCCTCCTTTCAGTAAAATGGTGAAACTAACATACAGAGTTTAGAAACATTTCCAAAGTGCAATTTCTGCAAAGAGCAAAGCTGCAATTTGCAAATATTGTGAGAAGAAATATTCTTTTCCAAATGCTACAAAGATGACAAAACACATCCTTGCATGCCAGAGGTTCCCTAAAGGCAGAAAAAAATACTTTATGGAACAAAATGATGAGGGCCATAATTAAAGTGAGAGTAGCTTTTCCCTCCAGAGTTCCTATTACAGAAACACTCTTTCTGCTGCTTCTGGATCATTACAGTGTTAAGTGTTTCTTCTCCAGCAGCATCTTTAAGTAAGGAAGTATTGTGAACCTGTGTCTCCCAAAAATACACAATACCTTACTTTATAGATAAAATGACACCTGAAAATCAGGAGAACATTGATCAAGCTCTTGCAATATATGCTTCTGGATCAGCATTGTCAATAACTGAAAATGCATATTGGCAGGAAGCTCATAAATTAAGAGGGAAAGGTAGGTGGTTACTAGGGCCGTCTTATCAAGTGGGCACCCCTGGGGACTGCCCAGGGGCCCCAAGTGCTCATGGGGCCCCATCAGGGCCTGCTCCGATCTAGGGGGATGCAGTACGGAGGTCGGGTGGTATGGTAACTGCACGTAACTTATTTTAGTCCAGTAGCGTCGATATGGGGGTGCAATGGGGGGTTGACACCAGGAAGAAGCTGTAGTGGGTGCCGTTGAAAGCGGGTCGATTTTCCCCTGCTCTATTTGCCACTTGGCAGTGGTGATGTGACAGGGAAGAGGAGAGCTGTGGGTATATCTTACTCCCCCGCTCCCCCCCTTTTTCTTGCAGCCAAATGGGAGAAGAGAGAGCGGTCCGAATGTGGTAGGTTCGCCACGACACCGCCCACCTTCCTGCCCGCTCTCCCCATTGGCCTTAGCAGAGGGCCAATCAGAAGACACTGGGGAAGCATGGGAAATTTAGTCCCAGAAAATTGGTGGCCCCAGATGTGTCCACAGACAGCAAGCTACAGCCCCCAGCATGCATGCACTCGGCTGGGGGAAGAGAGCCCGAAACTCGGAATTGAGTGCTACAAAAGAAGAAAACAGGAGAGGACTGTGCTGGGGGAAACCAGAGAAGGAGCCATGCTGTACACGCACCACCAGAGAGGGAGCCACGCTGTACTCGCACCACCAGAGAGGGAGCCACGCTGTAATCGCACCGCCAGAGAGGGAGCCGCGCTGTAATTGCACCGCCAGAGAGGGAACCGCGCTGTACTCGCACCGCCAGAGAGGGAGCCGCGCTGTACTCGCACCGCCAGAGAGGGAGCCGCGCTGTACTCGCACCGCCAGAGAGGGAGCCGCGTTGTACTCGCACCGCCAGATAGGGAGCCACGCTGTACTCGCACCGCCAGAGAGGGAGCCGCGCTGTACTCGCACCGCCAGAGAGGGAGCCGCGCTGTACTCGGACCGCCAGAGAGGGAGCCGCGCTGTACTTGCACCACCAGAGAGGGAGCCTCGGATGTACCCACACCACCAGAAAGGGAGCCTCGGATGTACCCGCACCACCAGAGAGGGAGCCACGCTGTGCCCACACCATCAGAGAGGGAGCCACGCTGTACTCACATCACCAGAGGAGCCAAGCTGTATTCGCACCACCAGAGAAGGAGCCACGCTGTACTCGCACCACCAGAGAAGGAGCCACGCTGTACTCGCACCACCAGAGAAGGAGCCACACTGTACTCGCACCACCAGAGAAGGAGCCGCGCTGTACTCGCACCACCAGAGAGGGAGCCGCGCTGTACTCGCACCGCCAGAGAGGGTGCCGCGCTGTACTCGCACCGCCAGAGAGGGAGCCGCGCTGTACTTGCACCGCAGAGAGGGAGCCGCGCTGTACTCGCACCACCAGAGAGGGAGCCTCGGATGTACCCGCACCACCAGAGAGGGAGCCACGCTGTACCTACACCACCAGAGAGGGAGCCACGCTGTACTCGCACCACCAGAGAGGGAGCCACGCTGTATTCGCACCACCAGAGAAGGAGCCACGCTGTACTTGCACCACCAGAGAAGGAGCCACGCTGTACTCGCACCGCCAGAGAAGGAGCCACGCTGTACTCGCACCGCCAGAGAGGGAGCCGCGCTGTACTCGCACCGCCAGAGAGGGAGCCGCGCTGTACTCGCACCGCCAGAGAGGGAGCCGCGCTGTACTCGCACCGCCAGAGAGGGAGCCGCGCTGTACTCGCACTGCCAGAGAGGGAGCCGCGCTGTACTCGCACCGCCAGTGAGGGAGCCTCGGATGTACCCGCACCACCAGAGAGGGAGCCACGCTGTACCCACACCACCAGAGAGGGAGCCACGCTGTACTCGCACCACCAGAGAAGGAGCCACACTGTACTCGCACCACCAGAGAAGGAGCCATGCTGTACTTGCACCACCAAAGGGGGAGAAAGACAGAACCACTGCCAGGGTACAGACATGTTACACTACTGACCAGAGTCTGCCTGAGCAACCCAGAGTGAGTGAACGTCCAGCCAAAGGGATCACTGCTGCGGTTTTGCTGGGTCTGGTAAGAGGGCCTGTTGGCCATTATCCATTACTGTTCTTAGGGACTGAGCTATTAGGAAGTGCCTAACCTGCTATCCTCTAGGCCTTATTGACCTCTGGCCCAAAAATAGGGGGGAGTGACGCTTTAGTCTTAGCAGCAGGGCTGACTGAACGGGTACCGGCAGCACTTTCTGCTTGCCATCTTCAAGCTGTCACCTCTGATTATTGCCAAATGCCTGTCTCGGCAGCTCCACCTCCATTTGCCCCTCTGAGCCTCTAAATGAAAAATACTAGCTCTGAAAAGCAATTCATACGTGGATTGCTTTTCAGAGGCATTTGAGAGGTAGTGAAGAAGTGATATGTTGCCTCCTCACCACATTTTAACCGTCTTAATCGAGGGTCGGCGTCCCATTGACCGCAATCTACCCATCAATTACGGCCAGGTGGCGGGTAGAACGGCGATTCTGCTTTGCCAATCCCCAGACTGCTCCTCCCACATTGCAGAGCAGTGCATGGAAGGAACTACCTTGTATGCTGCACTGATCCAGGCTGGCCCTTCTAACACGTCCATCCTAGGCACTTGTGTGTGACATTACATGGGATGAATGAGAGAGGAGGGCTGACCAGGATCAGAGCACCAGGAGAAAGAAGAGTCATCTGTCGTTGACAGTTCCCTTCTCTGCACGTGAGGAAAAATTCTGCTTTCCTGTGAGCCACTGTACACACATATCACTGCTCTAACTAACCCCATCCTTTGCCCTACTTACTGACACCATCCACTGCCTTACTAACTGTCACCATCCACAACCCTACTTACTGTCACCGTCCACAGCCCTACTTACTGACACCATCCACAGCCTTACTAACCGTTAGGGATGAGCCGAACACCCCCCGGTTCAGTTCGCAACAGAACCTGCGAACGGACCGAAAATTCGCACGAACATTAGGACCCCATTGATGTCTATGGGACTCGAACGTTCAAAATCAAAACTGCTCATTTTAAAGGCTAATTTGCATGGTATTGTCCTAAAAAGGGTTTGGGGACCCGGGTCCAACCCCAGGGGACATGTATCAATGCAAAGAAACTTTTAGAAACGGCCGTTTTTTCGGGAGCAGTGATTTTAATGATGCTTAAAGTAAAAAAAAAAAAAAGTGAAATATTCCTTTAAATATCGTACCTGGGGTGTGTCTATAGTATGCCTGTAAAGTGGCGCGTGTTTCCCATGTTTAGAACAGTCCCTGCACAAAATGTCATTTTTAAAGGAAAAGATCTCATTTAAAACTGCTTGCGGGTTTAATGTAATGTCGGGTCCTGGCAATATGGATGAAAATCAGTGAGACAAACGGCATGGGCACCCCCAGTCCATTACCAGGCCCTTTGGGTCTTGTATGGATATTAAGGGGAACCCCGCACCCAAATTAAAATAAGGAAAGGTGTGGGGCCACCAGGCCCTATATACTCTGAACAGCAGTATACAGGCGGTGCAAACAAGACAGGGACTGTAGGTTTGTTGTTAAGTAGAATCTGTTTGTAATTTTGAACGGGTACATTTTTAACGTGTTTAGCTCCAGCCAAAAAATCTTTTTTAAGCTTTTTGGAAAAACATAGGGAAGGGTTATTACCCCTGTGACATTTGTTTTGCTGTCTTTCCTCCTCTTCAGAAGATTTCACCTCACTTTTTGTCCCAATGACAAATGTTTTTTGAAAATTTGGGTTTTTTTGTGGAACAAGGATTGGAAAGCATCAGTGGAAAGGAGAAATGTTTTTCCCATATTAACTCTTACAGGAGAGAATTTCTCTTCCTAGGGGTAGATTTCATCTCACTCCCTGTTGTCTCCTTTTGTTTGCAAGTAGGAGTCGTTTGTAAGTTAGATGTTTATAAGTAGGGGCCTGCCCTATATACTCAGCAGAAATGTGGGCCTTAGTTGTTGTTGTTGTGGCCACAACACTGTAAGCCCTCACAGGGCCCTGCTGTGAAATATTAGATCAAGAATTGTAATTACATGCCCCTGTTGAACAGGGGCAGAAAAATTGGGCCGGTGGTGGTGGTGGTGGTGGTGGCGCTGGTGCCACAACACTAAGTCCTCACTCGCTCTTGGTGGGTGCAAAAATGGGCCCTGCTGTGAAATATTAGATCAAGAATTGTAATTGCATGCCCCTGTTGAACAAGGGCAGAAAAATTGGGCCTTTGGTGGTGGTGGTGGTGGTGCTGGTGCCACAACACTGTAAATCCTCACTCGCTCTTGGTGGGTGCAGAAATGGGCCCTGCTGTGAAATATTAGATCAAGAATTGTAATTACATGCCCCTGTTAAACAGGGGCTGAAAAATTGTGCATTAGGCACTGGTGGTGGCGCCCAGAACCAAAAATGTTCTTACAAGCTATCAGCGTGTTCATTGATGAGGAAGAGGATAATTACTCAGGGATAGTCACTCAGCATCAGCATAGGCAGTCTTTGAGATTTCAAAAAAAATTATTCGGTTACATCAGCATCAGGTGCTTGGTAGCTGGTGGTGATCCAAGACTGATTCATTTTTATGAAGGTCAGTCAATCGACCCAGTCGGTGGACAGACGCACCCTGTGATCGGTTACAAAGCCTCCAGCAGCACTGAATGTGCGTTCCGAAAGAACGCTGGATGCAGGACAGGCCAGTAGCTCAATTGCATACTGTGCAAGCTCTGGCCAGTGATCCATCCTCAAGACCCAGTAACCCAGAGGATTTTCGGTGGGAAAGGTGTCCAAGTCAGATCTTGCCCCTAGGTATTCCTGCACCATGTAAAACAGATGCTGGCGATGGTTGCTGGAACCGATCATACCTTGGGGCTGCGGACCAAAAAATTGTCTGAACGCATCGGTCAGATGGCCACCTTCTCCACCGCTCCTTCTTTGACTGACCGAAGCCTCAGCAACACGTTTTCCAGAAACAGGAGTTTGTAACCTCCCAGTCTCTGGGAACGTGTTGCACAGACCTTTCTGCAAGGCCTCCCGAAGATGTTTCATCCTCTGCTCCCTCTGCGATGGCAAGATAAAGTCCGCAACCTTACCCTTGTAACGTGGATCAAGGAGGGTTGCCAGCCAGTATTGGTCCTTCTCCTTGATACCACAAATACGAGGATCCTTACACAGGCTTTGCAGGATCAGGGAGGCCATGCAGCGTAGGTTTGCTGAGCCATTCGGTCCGGAGTCCTCTGGGTCACCAAGGACGACATGGTCCGCAGCCACCTCCTCCCAGCCACGTACAAGTCCATGTGTTTCTTGGGACTGATCCCTTAAAGACTGCTGCTGATGCTGAGTGCCAGGCTCCACCTCCATACTGACATGGCCTCCTCAAATGGTGACAGGACAGTGCATGCATCCCTGATCATGGCTCACTGGCGTGGGGAAAAAAAAACAAGCTCCCCTGACCCTGTCCTGGTGCCATAGTCGCACAGGTACTCATTGATGGCCCTCTGCTGCGTGTGCAGCCGCTGCAGCATGGCCAACGTTGAGTTCCACCTGGTGGGCATGTCACAGATTAGGCGGTTCTTGGGCAGGTAAACTCCTTTTGGAGGTCTGCCAGCCGAGCACTGGCATTATATGACCAGCGGAAATGCACACAGACTTTCCTGGCCTGCCTCAGGACATCCTGTAAGCCCGGGTACCTGCCCAGGAACCGCTGCACCACCAAGTTAAGGACGTGAGCCAAATAGGGCACATGGGTCATTTGTCCCTGTCGGAGGGCAGAGAGGAGGTTGGTGCCACTGTCGCAAACCACCATTCCTGCCTTAAGTTGGGATGGCGTCAACCACCTCTGAACCTGCCCCTGCAGAGCTGACAGAACCTCTGCCCCAGTGTGACTCCTGTCCCCCAAGCACACCAGCTCAAGCACCGCATGGCATCTTTTGGCCTGCGTACTTGCGTAGCCCCTTGAACGGCTATGCAGCACCGCTGGTTCCGAGGACAAAGCACAGGAAGAGGCCATGGAGGAAGAAGAAGAGGAGGGGGTGGAGGAGAGAGGTGTGTCACAATCATTAGCATTTTGGAGGCGTGGTGGCGGAACAACCTCCAACACTACTGCACCTTGTCCTGCATCCTTCCCAGCTGCCAGCAGTCACCCAATGCGCCGAGAAACTTAGGTAACTTTCCTGTCCATGCCTGCTGGACCATGAGTCAGCGGTAATATGCACCTTACCGCTGACTGCCCTGTCCAGCGAGGCATGGACATTGCCTTCCACATGCCGGTAGAGAGCTGGAATCGCCTTCCGTGAGAAAAAGTGGCGTTTGGGTACCTGCCACTGAGGAACCGCACATTCCACAAACTCACAGAAGGGGGCAGAGTCTACCAACTGAAAAGGCAGCAGTTGAAGTGCTAGCAATTTTGCCAAGCTAGCATTCAACCGCTGCGCATGTGGATGGCTGGGAGCAAACTTCTTTCGGCGGTGCAGCAGCTGGGGCAGGGAAATTTGCCTGGTACAATCTGACGTCGGTGTACCAAAAGCAGATTGCCCACAAGTACTTGGCTGTGACACACCTAATTCTACACCTTCATTCCTCTCAGTGCAGGTCTCAGAGAGGATTGAAGGTATAGTGGGGTTGGAGATCTCAGCTGATGAGGAGCAAGGAGAGGTCCTCTTTGTTCTTTGGTGTGGGTCTTTTAGATACGCTTGCCAACAAACTGCATGGCAGGTCAACATATGTCTGGTCAAGAATGTGGTACCCAAGCGGGAGATGTTTTGGCCACGGGAGATACGCTTGAGACATATGTTGCAAATAGCAGCGGTGCGATCTGATGCACTCATCTCAAAAAAGGCCCACACCAAAGAACTTTTTGAATAACGCGCAGACACTGCAGCACCCTGCACATGTGGAGCTTTGGGGTGTGATGCAGTCAATGTGCTGCCCTTAGGCTGGCCCCTGGAGGGCATCCTGCCTCGTTGGTGATGTGCCGCTGCCTTCTCCTCCTCCTCCCTCCTATCAGGCACCCACGTTGAGTCCGTGACCTCATCATCCCCTCCCTCCTCATCACTGGAGCAAACCTGGCAGTATGCTGCAGCAGGGGGAGCATGACTGCCAGATTGCTGTCCTTCTTGGGCACCCCCTCTGTCCGTGCTCACGTTCCTGCCTTCAACAAGCTCAGTATCATCATCAGAGCCTTCCAAACGCTGGGCATCCTCCTGGAGCATGTACCCAACACTGTGGTCAAATAGTTCGAGGGACATGGTGGGGCTAGGGAAGGAGTCACTGATGACATTGAGCCAAGGGAGGAGGCCACTGCTTTGCCAGACAAAGTACCCTGGGCATGGGTGAGAGAGGATGAGGAGGATGAGGACGGCTTGGTCATCCACTCGACCAAGTCTTCTGCATGTTGCGGCTCAACAAGGCCAGCTGCTGAAAAAAAGGCCAAGTGTGTCCCACGGCCACGTGCTGATGAGGATGCACCATCTCCATGACCAGCACTAGACACAGAGCCTGCCTGCCCTCTCTTATTGGCTTGTGACTGTCTGCCTCTCCTTCTTGGCCTTCCAGACATACTAATGGCCTGTAGCTGCACTAAGCTGGGATATATATATATATATATATATATATATATATATATATACTGATACTGCAGCTAGCAAAATCAACTGCCTGCCTGTAGTATGAGAACACCACCAACCTTCTACAGGTAGCTTTAGCTGAACACTGTGCAGAGCTCACAAAAAACTAACTTATAGCTTTTTTAGCTGCCTGCGGTAGTGATAGGATCAGGAAAACACCACCAACCTTCTACAGGTAGCTTTAGCTGAACACTGTGCAGAGCTCGCAAAAAAATAACTTGTAGGTTTAGCTGGACACTGTGAGGAGGATGCACCACACTAACTTGTAGTTTTAGCTGAATGCTGTGAGCAGGACGCACCGCACTAACTTGTAGGTTTAGCTGAACACTGTGAGGTGGACGCACCGCACTAACTTGTAGTTTTAGCTGAACACTGTGAGGTGGACGCACCGCACTAACTTGTAGTTTTAGCTGAACACTGTGAGGTGGACGCACCACACTAACTTGTAGTTTTAGCTGAACACTGTGAGCAGGACGCACAGCACTAATTTGTAGTTTTAGCTGAACACTGTGAGCAGGACGCACCGCACTAACTTGTAGGTTTAGCTGAACACTGTGAGGTGGACGCACCACACTAACTTGTAGTTTTAGCTGAACACTGTGAGCAGGACGCACCACACTAACTTGTAGGTTTAGCTGAACACTGTGAGGTGGACGCACCACACTAACTTGTAGGTTTAGCTGAACACTGTGAGCAGGACGCACCCCACTAACTTGTAGTTTTAGCTGAACACTGTGAGCAGGACGCACTGCACTAACTGTAAATAGTCTAGCTGCCTGACTGTGGTACTAATAGGATCAAAAGAACACCAGCCATTTTCTTCAGGTAGCTGTAAATACTGTAACAAGACAACCCTGCCTGTCAGTAAGAAGATAACAGGAACGGATCTAGCTGAACACTGTGAGCAGGACGCACTGCACTAACTTGTAGCTTTAGATGAACACTGTGCAGAGGTCTCACTACACTAACTTGTAGGTTTAGCTGAACACTGTGAGCAGGACGCACCGCACTAACTTGTAGGTTTAGCTGAACACTGTGAGGTGGACGCACCACACTAACTTGTAGTTTTAGCTGAACACTGAGCAGGACGCACAGCACTAACTTGTAGCTTTAGATGAACACTGTGCAGAGGTCTCACTACACTAACTTGTAGGTTTAGCTGAGCACTGTGAGCAGGACGCACCGCACTAACTTGTAGGTTTAGGTGAACACTGTGAGGTGGACACACCACACTAACTTGTAGTTTTAGCTGAACACTGTGAGCAGGACGCACAGCACTAACTTGTAGTTTTAGCTGAACACTGTGAGGTGGACGCACCACACTAACTTGTAGGTTTAGCTGAACACTGTGAGCAGGACGCACCCCACTAACTTGTAGGTTTAGCTGAACACTGTGAGCAGGACGCACCCCACTAACTTGTAGTTTTAGCTGAACACTGTGAGCAGGACGCACTGCACTAACTGTAAATAGTCTAGCTGCCTGACTGTGGTACTAATAGGGTCAAAAGAACACCAGCAATTTTCTTCAGGTAGCTGTAAATACTGTAACAAGACAACCCTGCCTGTCAGTAAGAAGATAACAGGAACGGATCTAGCTAAACTGAATACAGTGTATATATATATATATATATATATATATATATATATATATATATATATATATTGCAACACCTGGGATGCATATATATACACAATACACTGTAAGTGCAGCTAACTGACTGACTGTTCTGCCTAATCTATCTAACTCAAATCAAATGACACTGTCTCTCTCTCTATCTATGAACGCTGGAACACACACTACACAGGGCCGCCGTGCAGGCATCCTTATATAGTGTGGGGTGTGTACTAAATCCCCTGAGCCATAATTGGACAAAGCCTCCTTGGCTTTGGCCAATTACGGCTCTCTGTTCAGACGGCGCTGTGATTGGCAAAGCATGCGGGTCATAGTGCATGTGTGACAGACCTAGCCGGAAAAGAGGCTTTTGGAGGGGACTGAATGCCAGCCTCCTGCAAAACGATTATGGGCCCTGGCATTTGGGGGGACGGTGCTCTTTGTGAGCTGTATGCCTGGGGACCCTTGAGGTGGCATTACTTTAGATTTAGGTCCATGTCCCCCAAGACACACAGACTCTGGGGACTCTGGATATGCCATTGTGATGGGAGTCACTAATAGGGGCACAGGGTGAATGAGAACCCCACTATGATCTGTGCTAGTCAGAGACTCAATGCTGTATATGTGTGTATATATAAAGTGTGCTGTCTCATTGTGTTGTGTACTGTTTGCTGTGCTAGTTTTGGGTGGGGCTGTATTCCAATGTTCTATTGTGTTTGTCTGCCTTGGATCACAGGATGCGTATTGCATTGGAGGGAGGGGGGATTCTTCCAACAGCTCTCCCTGCTAACACTGTGTACTGATGAGACGTTAAACACACCTGACCTGTGTGTCCATTGTCATTGGACAGTTTAACCCGCCCTCTTTTCCAAGGGTGGGGGGGAAAGAGTGTTTGAGTTATTATATGTGTTGTGTCCATGTGTTATAATAAATGAATTCATTCCTGCTTGAAACCTGAAGACAGAGCCGTGTCTCGTTTTTGGGGTGGATTATTTGTAGGGGTTCCTTGTTTGGCTGATTGGAGTGTTCGGTAGCTGCCTTTTGTGTTTGGGTTTGAAATGTCCTAAACGACTTTAACCCCTTTCATACTCGGGGTGTCGTTACACTGGTGGCAAGCAGCGGGATCATTCCCACAGCCCAGAAGGACAGCTACAACCGGAGACCGGCCAACAACCGTAAGAAGAGGGACATTATCGAAGAACTAGTCGAAATGGATAGAGCGGAAAGACCCTACATAACCAAAAGGCCCAGCATAGCAGACTTCAGTCACCCCAGCGGAGATATGGATCTGGCATCAAAGTTCCCCGGGCTGCTGCGGATCGTCCTTTCAGCAATCCCCAGGACTGTGTCTGTGGATGAATACCTGGAGCTCAGACAGAAGATCCGGGTAAGACACTGGATTAGAGCCCTCCAGTTTGCTGCAACACAACAGGGCAAGTGTTTTCCAACCCCAGAGCAGCAGGCCAGTGCACAACGGGAGTTACGGATGCAATTCCTGTGAGAGCGGCCCCAGGAGCAATGGATGACTGAGTTGGACAGGCTGGTCCAGCAAGAAATAGAGCTGGAAAATCGGTATCGGGCTCTGCAATGGCACGTGGAGGAGGAATATTTAGGGGAGACAACAGAATGCTCTCCGGAGGGATATGACTTTGGTGGCCCTGGATTGCTGTGGGAGAGCCTTTCAGATTGTTTGTTTTGTGTATGGCGATGAAGGGGAACCTACCCTGGAGGACCTGCGAGAATACAGAGAGGCTATGTTCAGTCTTGCAAGGGTCTCAGAGCTTAAACCTGATCTAGACTATTTGCTAAGGAAGGAACAGCATCTGGAAAGGGCATACAGGAAACTGCTAGAATGCGTTCAGCAGCATGCCAGAGAATTGGCAGTGGAAACTCCGGAGATTGCCGTCTCAAAAGCTGAAGTGCTGACAACAGGGCAGAGCTCTGCTAACCTCTGCCCAGCACTGATGGCATCTTCTATGTTCCACGGACATGAGATTGTGAACTTCTATCCCCAGACACCAGTTGCAGACACGGGGGATTTGATGGACTTTTCTGCTGGGGAGGAACAGCTGGGTGAGCCTCCGGTGGGGGAGCTGGTGTTAAGGCCGGGCTTCACCATGCTCTGCCCAACACGAACAGCAGTATCTGTGGAGTTACAAGGAACTTCCCCAGCTGAAGCGCTGACCACCGGACAGAGGGTCCAAGACCTCTGCCCTACACCTTCGGTGGTTCCGGAGGCCCAGGGTGAGAAGGAGATGGTCCCTTCCCAGCAGCATATGGCACCCCAGAATGATGCCACCAATCCAGCAGAAGAGTTGGCAACAGAGCAGAGTGTTGCAAGCCTCTGCCCTCACCTAACAGAAGAGGGAGTTCCTGTGGTAGTAGAAGGGACTTCGGTCTTCACTGACACAACCCCAAAAATTGGTGCGGTACTGGGACAGGAGGATGTCAGCCATGCTTTGCAAGCACTGGGGGATTTTCACCTACCAAAAGTGGATGGGACTTCAGTCTCCACTTGTATACCCCAGGGATGCTGGGCGGTCGGCCCAGATCCCCAACAGCGTGACGGAGTGAGCCCAGCCACCTTGTCTTCTCTCCAGCGGCTGAAAAGACTCCAGGGAGAAGGGCCAGTCCAGGCCTCTCCCCAGCGGCGTGCATGTTCTCTGAGAGATGCAGAGGTTGGCTGGGTGAGTAGTTCTCTGTTTGGAACAATTTATTTGGGGTAATTTGTGGATACCGGCATTGGGGGACTGGAACTACTGACTAACTTCGGAGTCAACCCGTCTGGGGTCTCCTCCTGTGTTAGTCTCCTGCCGAAAGGGGAGAAATGTGACATTCCTAGCCGGAAAAGAGGCTTTTGGAGGGGACTGAATGCCAGCCTCCTGCAAACCGATTATGGGCCCTGGCATTTGGGGGGACGGTGCTCTTTGTGAGCTGTATGCCTGGGGACCCTGGAGGTGGCCTTACTTTAGATTCAGGTCCATGTCCCCCAAGACACACAGACTCTGGGGACTCTGGATATGCCATTGTGATGGGAGTCACTAATAGGGCACAGGGTGAATGAGAACCCCACTATGATCTGTGCTAGTCAGAGACTCAATGCTGTATATGTGTGTATATATAAAGTGTGCTGTCTCATTGTGTTGTGTACTGTTTGCTGTGCTAGTTTTGGGTGGGGCTGTATTCCAATGTTCTATTGTGTTTGTCTGCCTTGGATCACAGGATGCGTATTGCATTGGAGGGAGGGGGGATTCTTCCAACAGCTCTCCCTGCTAACACTGTGTACTGATGAGACGTTAAACACACCTGACCTGTGTGTCCATTGTCATTGGACAGTTTAACCCGCCCTCTTTTCCAAGGGTGGGGGGGAAAGAGTCTTTGAGTTATTTTATGTGTTGTGTCCATGTGTTATAATAAATTAATTCATTCCTGCTTGAAACCTGAAGACAGAGCCGTGTCTCGTTTTTGGGGTGGATTATTTGTATGGGTTCCTTGTTTGGCTGATTGGAGTGTTCGGTAGCTGCCTTTGTGTTTGGGTTTGAAATGTCCTAAAAGACTTTAACCCTTTTCATACTCGGGGTGTCGTTACAGCATGCTTGGCCAATCATCAGCCAGCAATGCACTGCGATGCCGCAGTGAATTATGGGCCGTGACGCGCCACACGAATTTGGCGCGAATGGCCCATATCGTTCGCAATTCGGCGAACGGGCGAACAGACGATGTTCGAGTCGAACATGGGTTCGACTCGAACACGAAGCTCATCCCTACTAACCGTCACCATCCACAGCCTTACTGACACCATCCACAGCCTTACTGACACCATCCACAGCCCTACTGACTGACACCATCCACAGCCCTACTGACTGACACCATCCACAGCCCTACTGTCTTCATCCACAGCCTTGCTAACCATCATTATCCACAGCCTTGCTAACCGTCACCATCCACAGCCTTGCTAACCAACACCATCCACAGCCTTGCTAACCGACACCATCCACAGCCTTGCTAACCGACACCATCCACAGCCTTGCTAAAAGACACCATCCACAGCCTTCCTAACCGACACAATCCACAGCCTTGCTAACCGACACCATCCACATCCTTGCTAACCGACACCATCCACATCCTTGCTAACCGACACCATCCATATCCTTGCTAACCGACACCATCCATATCCTTGCTAACCGACACCATCCACAGTCTTGCTAACAGACACCACCCACAGCCTAACAGACACCACCCACAGCCTTACTAACCGACACCACCCACAGCCTTACTAGCCGTCACCATCCACAGCCTAACTGACACCATCCACAGCCTTACTGACACCATCCACAGCCCTACTGACACCATCCACAGCCTTACTAACCGACTCCACCCACAGCCTTACTAACTGACACCATCCACAGCCCTACTGTCAAAATCCACAGCCCTACTGACACCATCCACAGCCTTACTAACTGGCACCATCCACAGCCCTACTCACTGATACCATCCACAGCCCCACTGTCACCATCCACAGCCCTACTGTCACCATTCATAGCCTTACTGACACAATCCACAGCCTTACTAACCGACACCACCCACAGCCTTTTGACACCACCCACAGCCTTACTAACTGACACCATCCACAGCCTTACTAACTGACACCATCCACAGCCCTACTTACTGACACCATCCACAGCCCTACTGTCACCATTCAGAGTCTAACTGACACCATCCACAGCCTTACTGACACCATCCACAGCCTTACTAACCGACACCACCCACAGCCTTTTGACACCACCCACAGCCTTACTAACCGACACCATCCACAGCCTTACTAACTGAAACCATCCACAGCCCTAATTACTGACACCATCCACAGCCCTACTGTCACCATTCAGAGTCTAACTGACACCATCCACAGCCTTACTGATACCATCCACAGCCTTACTGACACCATCCACAGCCTTACTGACACCATCCACAGCCTTACTGACACCATCCACAGCCCTACTGACACCATCCACAGCCTTACTGACACCATCCACAGCCTTACTAACTGGCACCATCCACAGCCTTAATAACTGACACCATCCACAGCCCTACTTACTGACACCATCCACAGCCCTACTGTCACCATTCAGAGCCTAACTGACACCATCCACAGCCTGACATCATACACCGCCTTACTGACACCATACACAGCCTAACTGACACCATTCACAGCCCTACTGACACCATCCACAGCCTTACTAACCAACTC
The DNA here is from genome assembly GCA_037952925.1 of Lithobates clamitans. Classification (NCBI taxonomy): domain Eukaryota; kingdom Metazoa; phylum Chordata; class Amphibia; order Anura; family Ranidae; genus Lithobates; species Lithobates clamitans. Next base: position 655,839 of record JBBGZY010000037.1, read on the forward strand.
CACCCACAGCCTTACTAACTGACACCATCCACAGCCTTACTGATACCATCCACAGCCTTACTAACTGGCACCATCCACAGCCCTACTGTCACCATCCACAGCCTTACTGACACCATTCACAGCCCTACTCACTGACACCATCCACAGCCTTACTGACACATCCACAGCCTTACTGGCACCATCCACAGCCTTACTGACACCATCCACAGCCTTACTGACACCATCCACAGCCCTACTCACTGACACCATCCACAGCCCTACTCACTGACACCATCCACAGCCCTACTGTCTTCATCCACAGCCTTGCTAACCATCATCATCCACAGCCTTGCTAACCGTCACCATCCACAGCCTTGCTAACCAACACCATCCACAGCCTTGCTAACCGACACCATCCACAGCCTTGCTAACCGACACCATCCACAGCCTTGCTAAAAAAAACTATCCACAGCCTTCCTAACCGACACAATCCACAGCCTTGCTAACCGACACCATCCACATCCTTGCTAACCGACACCATCCACATCCTTGCTAACCGACACCATCCATATCCTTGCTAACCGACACCATCCATATCCTTGCTAACCGACACCATCCACAGTCTTGCTAACAGACACCATCCACAGTCTTGCTAACAGACACCACCCACAGCCTTGCTAACAGACACCACCCACAGCCTTACTAACCGACACCACCCACAGCCTTACTAGCTGTCACCATCCACAGCCTAACTGACACCATCCACAGCCTTACTGACACCATCCACAGCCCTACTGACACCATCCACAGCCTTACTAACCGACTCCACCCACAGCCTTACTAACTGACACCATCCACAGCCCTACTGTCAAAATCCACAGCCCTACTGACACCATCCACAGCCTTACTAACTGGCACCATCCACAGCCCTACTCACTGATACCATCCACAGCCCCACTGTCACCATCCACAGCCCTACTGTCACCATTCATAGCCTTACTGACACAATCCACAGCCTTACTAACCGACACCACCCACAGCCTTTTGACACCACCCACAGCCTTACTAACCGACACCATCCACAGCCTTACTAACTGACACCATCCACAGCCCTACTTACTGACACCATCCACAGCCCTACTGTCACCATTCAGAGTCTAACTGACACCATCCACAGCCTTACTGACACCATCCACAGCCTTACTAACCGACACCACCCACAGCCTTTTGACACCACCCACAGCCTTACTAACCGACACCATCCACAGCCTTACTAACTGAAACCATCCACAGCCCTAATTACTGACACCATCCACAGCCCTACTGTCACCATCCACAGCCTTACTGACACCATCCACAGCCTTACTGACACCATCCACAGCCCTACTGACACCATCCACAGCCTTACTGACACCATCCACAGCCCTACTGACACCATCCACAGCCTTACTGACACCATCCACAGCCTTACTAACTGGCACCATCCACAGCCTTAATAACTGACACCATCCACAGCCCTACTTACTGACACCATCCACAGCCCTACTGTCACCATTCAGAGCCTAACTGACACCATCCACAGCCTAACATCATACACCGCCTTACTGACACCATACACAGCCTAACTGACACCATTCACAGCCCTACTGACACCATCCACAGCCTTACTAACCAACTCCACCCACAGCCTTACTGACACCATCCACAGCCTTACTGATACCATCCACAGCCTTACTAACTGGCACCATCCACAGCCCTACTTACTGACACCATCCACAGCCCTACTGTCGCCATCCACAGCCTTACTGACACCATTCACAGCCCTACTCACTGACACCATCCACAGCCTTACTGACACATCCACAGCCTTACTGGCACCATCCACAGCCTTACTGACACCATCCACAGCCCTACTCACTGACACCATCCACAGCCTTACTGACACCATCCACAGCCCTACTGTCACCATCCACAGCCTTACTGACACCATCCACAGCCCTACTGACACCATCCACAGCCCTACTGACACCATCCACAGCCTTACTGACCGACACCACCCACAGCCCTACTCACTGACACCATCCACAGCCCCACTGTCGCCATCCACAACCCTACTGTCACTATTACTGACCTATATACACCACCCTACCTATTACTGACCTCTATACACTGGCTTACCTATTTGTGACCTCTGTACACCATCCTACCTTTTACTGACCTCTATACATTGCCCTGAAATTAGGCCTGAAACTAGTTGCTCACTGAAGTCAACTTTTAAGGTAGGCCAAGTTTAAATTTTTACAATGACATTAGTTTTATTATAATTTTCAAGTAGATCTCCACCTCTCAAAGGTTGCCTACCCCTGCTCTAAATGTTGCATCACCAGTTGTGGGGAACTTGCAGCGCAGACCCTTTTACTTATATGTGTTGCGTTTGGTGATCGGTAGTGCAGGCTTGTGGGGGCCCCAGTGCGTTACTTTGCTCAGGGGCCCATGATGCCATTAAGATGGCCCTGGTGGTTACTTGTTCTCATGTACTGTATAGTTTAACAAACACAGTCCTTGTTATTCCATTTGTAATAAAAAATAAAATTTTAAAAAGCAAGTTTAGTTTATTTGCTGAATAAGCTGTACTTTTATTTCAAGCATAATACTTTTATATACAGTGAGGGAAAAAAGTATTCGACTCCCTGCTGATTTTGACCAGAAGTTTGACCACTGACAAGGAAATGATCAGTCTATAATTTTAATGGTAGGTTTATTTGAACCCCTTCAGACACGGAAGGTTTTATCCCCCAATGATCAGAGCATTTTATGCAATTTGGCACTTTGCTACTTTAACTGGTAATTGAGTGGACATGCAACGCTGTACCCAAGTGAAATTTATGTCCTTTTTTCCCACAAATAGTGCCTTCTTTTGGTGGTATTTGATAATCACTGGGATTTTTATTTTTTGCGATATAAACGGAAAAAGCCCTAAAATATTAAAACAAATGATATTTTCTACTTTTTTTAATAAAAAAAAATATCTAATAAACTCAATTTTTGTCATACATTTAGGCCAAAATGTATTTAGCTACATGTCTTTGGTTAAAAAAAAATCTCAATAAGTGTATATTTATTGGTTTGCGCAAAAGTTATAGCGTCTACAAACTATGGGATATATAATGGAATTTAAACAGCTTTTACTTTCTGACTGCCTATCTCCTTTCTTGAGGTGCTATAATAGCAGGGCAGTGCAGAATCCCCCAAAATTACCTTTTTTTGGAAAGTAGACACCCCAAGGAATTTGCTGAGAGGCATGTTGAGCCCATTGAATAATACATTTTTTTGTCACAAGTGTTTGACAAAAAAGGAAAAAATTACACAAAGTTGTCACTAGAATGATATATTGCTCAAACATGCCATGGGTATAAGTGGAATTACACCCCAAATTACATCCCGCTGCTTCTCTGAGTATGAGGATACCACGTGTGTAAGACTTTTTGGCAGTCTAGCCGCATACAGGATCCTAAAAAACAATTACTGCCTTCAGGCTTTCTAAGGGCGTACATTTCTAATTTTTTACTTTCTCACTACCTATTACAAGGTATTTGCTAAGAGGCATAGAAACATAGTAAGTATTTTGCAAATCTGTTGACACAATTTTTTGGAAAACGAAGAACGAAAAGGAAAATGTATTTTATCTTTTCTTTTTCAATTTTCAAAGGTTTGTGACAAAAAGCGAGACCTGCAAAATATGCAACATGCCTCTCAGCAAATAGCTTGGGGTGTCTACTTTCCGAAAAAGGGGTCATTTTGGGGGGCGGGGGATTGTGTTATTTTGACATTTCAGGGCCTTCAAAACTATGATAGGTAGTAAGAAAGTTAAATGAGAAATTTATGTCCTTAGAAAGCCTGAAGGCGGTGATTAGTTTTCAGGGTCCTGTATGCGGATAGACTGTCAAAAAGTCTCACACATGTGGTATCAGGAGAAGCATCAGAATGTATTTTGAGGTGTAATTCCACATATACCCAGGCATGTGTAAACAATATTATATATAATAATTTCTTCAGAAACTTGTGGCAAAACAAAATATTTCATGGACACAACATCCCTCTCAGGTGTCATTTGGGGGGTGTTTGAACGGTCCTGGCATTTTATGCCAAACATTTGAAGCTTATGCCACATATCACCCACTCTTCTAACCACTTGAAGACTAAGCCTTTTCTGTCTTTATGTTTACATAAAACAATTTGTTTTTTCTTGAAAACTACTATAAACCCAAACATTATATATTTTTTTAAAGCAGAGAACCTACAGAATAAAATGGTGGGTGTTGCAATGTTTTTGTCACACAGTATTTGCGCAGCGATTTTCCAAATGCTATTTTTTTTATTTAATTTTTCCGCTTTTTTATTTAGTTTTTTACACTGTCCCTTTCATATTTTTTTGTATCACTTTTATGGTTATCACATGGAATGTAAATATCCCCTATGATAGCAATAGGTAGGGACAGGTACTCTTTTTTGAAAAATTTGGGGTCGATTAGACTCTAGATCTCTCCTCTGTCCTTAAAGCACCTGGCCACACCAAGATCAGTATGATAAGATGCTTTTCCAATTTAAAAATGGCGCTGTTTATATCCGGCGAAATCGGAAGTGATGAAATGCTCATAGCTTCTGGTTTCTTAGGCCATAGAGATGATTGGAGCCATTCTGGTCCTCAATCAGTTCTATGGTCACCTCGTGGAACCACCAGCTGCATTCTGGGGTTACCCAGTGGAACAGGAGAGCTTGAGAAAACCACAGAAAGTGGTAGGAGGGGGGCGGTGTCCCCTCCTACTGCTTGTAAAAGCAGTCTAGTGGCTAATTAGCTGCTAGGATTGTCTAAACCTGCAGGCATCATCCCAATATAACCACTCAACGTCCAGCGATGTACCAGTATGTTGCTGGTCCTTGTTGGCTGAATGAAAAAAAAAAATAACCTAACAGGCACCTCTATTCACATCGATTGATGTGGATGAAGAAATCCCTGCCAAGAAAAGTGAAAAAAATATATATGGCGAGGCATAGGGGAGATCCGCCCTCTGTCCACCCCATCCCTTATGCTTCGCCATATATGCTCTTTTTTTAACTGCAGTGGTGAAATCACCTCCTACAGTGCTGGAGTCACAGATTTATGTATGCTGAAAGCAAACCCTGTTGCTGACAGAATAAACAAATCAGTGCTGCAGCTGAATGGTGTACCTGCAAAGCAAACATTGGTTATCAATATAACACAGTAACAATAAAACAATATAATAGTATACAGTACAGTAAAACAGCAGAATGGCGGTATCTGCAAAGCAAACAGTGGTTAATAAAAAAACACAGTAACAATAAAACATTACAGTATAACAGTATAGTATAAAGTACAGTAAAACAGTAAGAACAGAACATTAACTCAATAAAACAACAACTATTTTTGGCTTTTTTATTTTTTTTAATGGGTTTTTTAAAAAACTTTTTTGTAACTGTAAAAAAAATGTTGAACATTCCAGGCTAGGGTCTCTCAAAATGCAATGGCCATCTAACAGCTTTCGAGACCCTGTGTGAAAGTGTGCCCAGACTGTGCCATGCTGTACCCTTTACTAATAATCCACCAGTGTGTGGTAGCGATAGAAACAGTCCCCGATGCAGAGACCAGGTTAGCCAGGACAGGAAGGACAAAAATAGCGGGCGTCACGCCTATATCTGTTTTCCACAGACGGGACATCTTCTTTGGGTGCTCTTTGGGTAAGAGTACCAGGGAGGACATCCGGACGATGCATCTCATGCAGCGGGCTCACTGCATCTGTATTGTGAACACTTTTTTGTACCAGCGTCTGGCCTTACGGGCAATTAAGTACAGCCCCATCATCTGGTCGTTGAAGTCCACCCCCTCCATGTTAAAGTTGTGGACACAGAGGGGCTTCTCAACAACACCAGTCGTCGTTGCAGTTTGGACAGTCGTATCTATGTGAATGGAAGACAGAACGAAAATGTTCCGTTTGTCCTTCCACCTCACTGCAATAAATTCATTACACTTCAAGCAGGCTCTCTCCCCCGTCTAAGTTGGGTGTTTACAAGCCATTGGGAGAAGCCCTGACAAATAGATTGCACGGTTCGAAATGCGCCAATTCCAGAATCAAAAAGGTGTCTAAAAAGTGTAAAAATTGTCCACATATAAATGGTGCCCCTTCCCAAATGAGGGTGACACCAAGTCCCAAACAATCTTGCCGCTGCTCCCTACTGTATGTAGTCTGGGCAGTCAGGGGGCTCCACGTGACTATCTTTACCCTTGTAAATCTACATGTATATCCTGTTGCCCTGTTACAGAGCTTATGCATTTTGACCCAATATCTGGCACACTTGCTGGGGAGAAACTGTTTGAAAACAAGGCGGCCATAAAACGTAGAGAAGTAAAGGAGTTTTTTTTTTCTTATTAATACTTACCTAGGTGGGTGCAGCATGGGTTCAATGCTGCATCTATCTCTGGCGCCTCTACACTGAGAACTGAGCGATCGAACACCACTGATCGCTCGGTTTTCAGAGCTCCGTGAGCAGAGAGCTGCAGATTGTCAGTCACAGATTTCTGCTCTTCTCTCTCCTTGCTCACTGGAGCACTGAGCTGTGGAGGGGGTGGAGCAGCTGTTTCAGGCTCTCAGGGGCCCGATGAGAGGCTGGGCCAGGTGTCAGTCCAGACACCTGGCAGATCCAGACTCTGTGGTCGGAAGGACGCGATGCAAGGACTGACATTGGTGACATCAGCAGAGAGCGGACTTCAGCCCGCTCTCTGCTGAAAATGGGTCACAGGAGTGCAAAACGAATTGCACTCCTGTGATCCATAAGAGAAGTACAGACAAACGAGCTTTGGCTATACTTCTCCTTTAAAGTGGGAGTCCGGCGACCAATTTTTTTTTTTTTTAGGTCATTGAGACATTTTGCTAATCCCAAAATAATACTCACAGTTTGGGTGTAATATTTCCGCCTCTGTCTGTTTTCGTACTGAAGAATAACTTTAAAAATGTGATGCTGGCTGTTTCCATCTTGCTTGTGGGCATGTGAAGCCCACAAGCATTGATTTCCTGGATGCGGTAAATGCTATTCATTCACAGCTTGTTCACACGCATGATCATTGTTCCCGCACTGAATCTTGGGAAGCCTGACACTAAGCTCCCAGGAGACAGTTCGGCGCCGGGGAAAGGCAATAAACACGCCTACTCCCATGGGAGGAGAGACAGGAAGTGCCACAATAAAATACAATATAAAGGTAATTACAGTGATAAAAAAAATTTTGTGCAGCATTGAAACATCTATGCAATTAACTGAAGGGGGTAAGATTAAGTTAAAAATTTGAGTGGAACCCCGCTTTAATCAGGAACTCATCTACAGTTCCTTGCAAAAATATTCAACCCCCTCGGCATTTTTCGTGTTTTGTTGCCTCACAACCTGGAATTAAGACGGTTTGTTTGAGGATTTGCATCATTTAATTTACAGAACATGACCACAACTTTGAAGATGTTTTTTTTTATTGTGAAGCAAATAACAAATAGGACAAAATAACAGAAAAAGTCAATGTGCATAGCTATTCACCCCCCTAATGTCAATACTTTGTAGAGTCACCTTTTGCAACTATTACAGCTCCAAGTCGCTTTGGATCAGTCTCTATGAATTTGCCACATCTTACCACTGGTATTTTTGCCCATTCCTCCTTGAAAAACTGCTCCAGCTCCTTCAAGTTGGATGGTTTGAGCTTGTGAACAGCAATTGTTAAGTCTGACCACAGATTTTCTATTGGATTGAGGTCTGGGCTTTGTTTCCCCATAAACCACTCAAGTATTTCTTTAGCAGTGTGTTTGGGGTCATTGTCCTGCTGAAAGGTGAACTTCCGTCCTACCCTCCAATTACACACAGAGTGGTACAGGTTTTGCTCAAGAGTATCCCTGTATTTAGCACCATCCATCTTTCCCTCAACTCTGACCAGTTTCCCAGTCCCGACTGCTGAAAAACATCCCCACAGCATGATGCTTCCACCACCATGTTTCACTGTGGGGATGGTGTTCTTTGGGTGATTTGATGTGTTGGGTTTGCGCCAGACATAGCGTTTTCTATGACGGCCAAAAAGTTAAATTTTAGTCTCATCAGACCAGAGCACCTTCCTCCATACATTTTGGGAGTCTGCCATATGCCTTTTTGCAAACTCAAAATGTGCCATTTTGTTTTTTGCTGAAAGTAATGGCTTTCTTCTGCCAACTCTCCCATAAAGCCCAACTCTATGGAGCGTAAGGCTTATTGTCGTCCTATTTACAGATACTCCAGTCTCTGCTGTGGAACTCTGCAGCTCCTCTAGGGTTACCCTAGGTCTCTGTGCTGCCTCTCTGATTAATGCCCTCCTTGCCCGGTCCGTGAGTTTTGGTGTGCGGCCATCTCTTGGCAGGTTTGCTGTTGTGCCACGTTCTTTCCATTTGGGTATGATAGATTTGATGGTGCTCCTAGGGATCATCATAGATTTGGATATTTTTTATAACCTAACCCTGACTTGTACTTAACAACATTGTCCCTTACTTGTTTGGAAAGTTCCTTGGTCTTCATGGCAGTCTTTGGTTAGTGGTGCCTCTTGCTTAGGTGTTGCAGCCTTTGGGGCCTTTCAAAAAGGCGTGTATATGTAATGACATATCATGCGACACTAAGATTGCACACAGGTGGACATCATTTCACTAATTATGTGACTTCTGAAGGTTGCACCAGAGCTTTTTATGGGCTTCATAACAAAGGGGGTGAATACATACGCACATGCCAATTAACAGTTTTTTATTTCTGAAAAATAGTTTTACGTAAATATTTTTCTAATTTTACTTCACCAACTTACACTATTGTGTTCTGATCCATCACATATAATTCAGATTAAAAAAAGTTGAACTAAAGGCTGTAATGTAACAAAATAGGTCAAAAGTCAAGGGGGGTGAATACTTTTGCAAGGCACTCTATGCAGATAGCTGTTTGGGGCGTATACATGGCTTAACATTTTTGGCATAAACCGCAAGATTTGTTTGTATCTAGTCCTGGCCATGGCAGCAGAGAACTCCGGCATATGATGAATTGGGTCAGTGGACCAATATGACCGCAACTCACTCTTTTTAGTAATGCCCATGACGTGGGATGGGCCCAGAAAGCTCTTAAATTCGGAAACCGTGATACGTTTCCATGCAAGTGGTCTGGAAAAGGTTAAAATTTTGGTTTGCAGCGATAAATTGATTGGAATTTAATTGCTTTAGTCCACAATAGATCTGTACAGATCCTCTGTAAAAATAGCTCATAAAAACCAAGGGGAATTAAATCTGCTGTTTCCACCTGAATTCCTGGTTGGCCAGCGAATGGGAAAAGTACAGGCGCTGCAGAAGTGGTGGGCTCCCAATCAGGAATTGCAAGCACAGAGGGAAGGGCACTATAGGCTCTACAGGCCTGTGTTGGAATTATTGGTGGCTGCGGGACACTACTTGTGCAAGCCAACGCACCAGCTTTAACTGCACTAATGGTACTAGCCACGTCACCAAGTGTTACTGCAGTGCTGGTTTGTCTATGACCAGGATGTACTAGGCCGCTGGTGCTCGCCAGTTCACCAGAAGGTAGAGTGGCACTAGTACTGGCACTCTGCTGCATATGAGAACCATGCGATTGTTGCACCTCAGCAACCTGGGAACGGAATCGGGCATGCCTAACCTTAACAGGGGCCTCTACTCCGTCATCAGAGCTATCTGTCAGGGTGCCGCTGCTCTCTACAGGTTTGAATACTGAGCATTAATTTGATTCTGATAGTGAGGCTTCCCCTTCGCTCTCATCTGTCATGCCCAGTATCCTGTAGGTCTCTTCACTAGTGTACCTTTGTTTGGACATTTTGGCCACTAAATTTATAGGTACCTAGTGTGACTCACAGGTAAAAACCTGGTTGTCAAGGACTGTTTGAATGGCTATAAATTAATTAACCGCTAGGGCCAGCAGAGATCAGGCCTGCCTCTGCTAACGCTGCGGTTTTTGTGTGCTGTGTATTGGAAGTGACAGTGATCTACTGATACTTCACTTCTTTGGGGGGGGGGTGTAGGGGCTAAATGCAGGTGATGGCAGGTGTCGAGGCTGATCCTGCTAATGCTGTATTTTGGGAACACTATGCTATTGGGGACGCCAATATAGTTCTAATCAAAGATATGAATCCTTTAAGACACTATAGTAGTAATGGGGGTGTATGGTGTGTGTGTGTTACTGGCAATCAAAGGGTTAAAATGTATTAGTGAATATGTAAAAGCAGATAATGCAGCACTCAAAATCAGTGTAGGTCCTTTGCAGGCTTGTAATAAAATCCACGGCGGGTGCTCTGGCTCTGATGATCTCTTTCACACTGGTACAGACATAAATACAAAGAATAAAGCCGGCAACTCCAAACGTCCTTGTTGTTCTTTATTGGTGTATAAAAAAAGTGAGTAAAAACATACAGGGGCTCAAGCGTTCTGACTTACAAGCCTTGATCACAAATCTATTTTCAAGTTAAAAAACAGAACATATATACTGTTTGCCCATTAATTGTCTCATTGAAACAGCAATTACGAGATATCCAACAGAAGGTGAGGTGTAGCACTTGGCAATACAAACATGAAAAATACTTTCTAGCAATGGATGTATGTTTATGCACATTATCTACACAATAGAAAATGACAAAAAGTGCATAACACAAGACAAAAAAGTTCCATGCTGGCAATACAGACATGGAAGAAACTTTCCAGCAATAAATATATGTTTATACATATTATATACACAATAGGAAATAACAGAATGTGTGTAAGACAAGACAAAACGGTTTCTCCAAATAAAATAAATGAGAAACAAGTCTGCATCATATCTTGATTTCAAACCATATGTGTAGTCATGCTGGAATGTGTAGTCCCATGCTGGGAGATGCAGTCCCACACAGGGACTATTTGAGAAGCAGATCTACATCATATCTTGAGTTTAAACCAGATAGTATTCTAGATTGGAGACTAAAAATCCACCAAACCTCGCTTTCCAGCAGTTTGTGGGGGAAATCTCCACTTCTTGGTGGTTTTCTAACTTCTTCCAAACCACAAAATGAAAAAGATCCCATGTTGCCAGTATGTTCATATTTTAAATGTCTGGAGAAATGGGATAGACCCTTATCCTTAACATAGGAGCCCCTATGGAAATGTTCACTAATTCCAATTCTCATAGGTCTAGACCAGGGGTCTTCAAACTACGGCCCTCCAGTTGTTCAGGAACTACAATTTCCATGCCTAGTCATGTCTGTGAATGTAAGTTTTACAATGCCTCATGGGATGTGTAGTTCTGCAACAGCTGGAGGTCAGTAGTTTGAGGATCCCTGGTCTAGACAGACAGCCAACATACTGTAATTTATAAGATGTACGTTCTATTAGGTAGATTTCATTATTGCTGTTGCAGTTAACAAAATCCTTCATGACAAACTCTGCCAGTCACACAAAAGACAACAGCTTTGTGGTTTCTGGCATGTTATCACAAATGCGGCAGGTGTTAGTGTTGCAAGGGTATGATCCCGTAGCACACAGCCAGGTCCCTGTATGCCGAGATGAACAATACAAACTAGGGGACAAGACATTGCCCAGGGTGCTCGCTTGGTGGCTAGAAAATCTACATCTGAAGAAAGGACAGATAACAAATCCTGATCTAATGTTTAGGATAGGTAAATGTTTTGAAATGGTATTTTTTACAGATCCAAAATCTAGGCAATATGTGGTCACAAAAGTAACAGGATTATATGCACCAGCACCATGGACAGAGCCTCGCCCCCCGATGTAATGCACCTTCTAAAAGCTTAGATCTGTCCTTGGCAGCAGCGATATGAATCGCTCTGTCCATCTGACATCTTTTTGTATCCACGCTCTCTGAGCCTATGTGTGACGTTGCTGCATTTCCTCTCAAAACTGGATTTGTCAGAGCAAATTTGCCTGGCTCTAATGCATTCGCCAATGGGTATCGACCGAATGGTGTGCGCCAGTGACAACTGCTCGCAAGAAGCAATGCGTTCCCAGCGCATTCCTTGCGGAATGTGTGTGTATGCATCTTGCCACTACTGCCATCACCCACAAGATCAATATCCAAAAAATTAGTAGTATTATAGTATTGGCATTACTCTCAATATTAAACTCCAAATTGAGGGAATTGTTCATGTGGGGTGCAAGGGAGGCAAGATCCAGAACAACACTGTCCCAAATGAGAATTAGATCATCAATATAACGACCATACCATTTATTAGCCAATGCCACATGGGTTTGTGTGAGAACAAAAACTCTTCCTCCCACTAGCCCATGTAGAGATTTGCCAGAGATGCAGAAAATTTGGCGCTCATGGAGGCTCCCTTGCATTTTAAGAACTAGGATTGGTCAAACATAAAATAGTTGTTCTCTAAAAGAAAACATACTGACATAGTAATAAATTCATTCAAAATTGCATCATATGAACTGTAATGCTGCAAATGAAATTCCAATGCAGTTATTGCCAGCTTATGAGGAATGCAAGAGTACGATTTTACATCCATGGTGACCCAAATGTAACTATTCTGCCACGCTATATCTTGTGTATGTGATAGGATACTAGAAGTGTCCTTAATATATACCCCGGGAGTCTAGTTACTAAGGGTTGTAGGTATTGATTAACCCATTAACCAAGCCTTTCAAAGAGGGATCCAATACCTGCCACTATGGGTCGTCCCTGTACAGGAGAAATGTTCAAAATTTCCTGTGCCTGTGTATACATTGCACAGGCACAGGACGTTCTGCGATTCGTCAGAACCGATCAGCAGGTCCAGACCATAAATCATTGGCTTGGAACTGTAGGATTGATCGGTTGTGAAACAAATCTGATCCCCACCAGGTCGGCAGGTGCGCGCCACCCTACCTGTGGGCATGAGCAACATACAGGTACATTGTGTCGCTCAGTCGCAGTAAATGTACGGTGGGCAATCCAGAACTGGTTAACAGTGAGAGACAGAAAAACAACAAAAATATCCAGAAAAACACATTTAAAAAAAGTTGTAAATGTATTGAAATAAGTATTTGATCCTCTATTAATCACCAAGATTTCTGTCTCTAAGGTGTCTTCTATACAGGTAACAAGCTGAGATTAGGAGCACTCTCTTAAAAGGAATAGAAGGAATTATTCCTTAAAAGGAATAGACACGTGCTAGAGCAACAGGAACACAGTACCAATGTATCAGGATCTTATAATTGTTTTCCTGAATCTATAGTGCTAGAGTGGGTCAGCAGATACAAGTGAGCTAAATGGTCCCCAGAGAACTCGCAATCAGTTTTTATAAACTGAGTGTTTAATATCAATTTAATTATGATAGTGCCCAAATCATGGGTCTTTTGTGTGACCTTTTTTGAGGCCTGAGTGTTTCTTCTGCACCTCAGATGATATATGCAATATCCATTGTTGACTCTTTGGACATACTTGCCTGTGTAGAAAATTGTATGGATGTAATTTGGTGAATCAATTTCTACCATGTTAAAGAGCAACTCATGCAAAAGGCCAGAAGCTTGGGAACTCTCCCCAATCCATATGCACATTTACAACTCTTTACTGATTTTTCCCAGCATACACTCCACCTCCAACGGCAGCTCAATACCATCACAAAGACCTTGCAAGTTATAACGTACCATACCAATGGGCTAATCCAGCAAAGCTGCCCATTTCTCATAATGGTGTCAAACATCCCGTCTCATCATTGGAAGAAGGTCTGAGACTCCTTGACTAATGGGGCATCTTAACTGAGCCCCCTGCTCTCTCACATAAAGGGCGAGGCCCGGGCAGGATGTCATCAGACTGGAAATTATCTCAACCTTCACACAAGCATCAGCCGCGCTAATATCAATACCTTGGATACTACTGTTTTATTAGTTACCTGGACTGGTGTCTGTTAGCCCTCCGGTCTTTTTGAACTTTTACCCCCTGTTATACTTCCTAGGCGAAGAGGCACCTAATTCTTATGATGTATTATTGTGGTGCCTAAGGCCCATCTTTGGCTTTATTTTCTTTTGGCTCCTTTTTGCCCCGTTTGTTCTATCCGTGGACTTTACGCTGTATACTTCCACCACTTTAACATCCATAGACTTTCCCACAAGCCGCTCTTATTCCTGTGACCCCTTTCAGGTGCCTACGTTTTTTACTCTCCTAGTACTATTACTGCTGAATACCTCCTTTCTTTTACTGACGAAACTCCACGGTTGTTCACCATGCCTATGAAACTCCTCTCTATTAATGCCAAAGGATTAAACCATCTGGCTAAAAGTCCCTTTCTGTGGAAATTGGGTCTGGAATCTCAAAAGACATTCTTTGTGCTCCTGCTAAGAGAAAAGGTGTACTACTGGCAAATAAACATATTGTTTCATTTCAGTTGCATGATTGCATCACAGATTGGGAAGGTTGCTTCATTATTCTTTTTACCTTTATTAATTCTCGCTATAATATAGTTAATGTATAAGCCCCCAATGTCCACCAAGTGCGGTTCCTTAGGAAACGCCACAAGAAAATTAAGACTGTCCAACAGGGCTCCCCACTTGTGCAGCAACTTTAATATAATTCTGGACTCTCATATAGACTCTCCTGCTCCACCCAGGTGAGGTAAGCCCATCCTGGGCCCTCTTCTGCAAGAATTTAATCTCCACTGTGTATGCAGGTGTCAGCATGCTAGTAAATGGAACTACACCTTTTTCTCGGCATTTCACAACTCTTACTCATGGATCGATCTATTCTTAATGGACCAATGGACTCTCATGCTCGGATATCCACTCAATCACCTGGTCTGACCACTCACCCATAAGTATAACAATTGAAGATAGCTCCAGCTCCCCTCCTATCCATTTATGGAGAATGAATACTCACCATTCACAATCCACTCCTTATGCGAAAGAGTTATGAGTAGATCTGGATTACTTTCGCCTGATTTTGGACTTGGTCACGGACCCAAATACACTATGGGCTGCGCACAAAGCTTATACAGTATGTGTGGCATATTTATTCAATTGAGTGCTAGAGCTAAGAGGCAGAGAATGCAGTGCATTGAGAGCTTACTTACTGAAGTTCAAGCAACAGACACCTTAAATAAGCAACAGACCTGTCCCTAGCTCAAGACTGAGTTTGGTTATCTCAAATTTTGAAAAAAATCACAAAAAGTAAAAAAAAAATCATTTTATGCCTTAGGTAACAAGCCAAAAATAAAAGGCCATCACCTTAAAACGCATGTCCCCTACTTGTACCACCCACTTACCAATGAAAAATCAACCAATCCACAGATCATGGCTCTATACTCCTGACCTTCAGCCCATGTGTATTGCTTGACCATGTTGTCTAGGGCATTTCGAATCACCAATGGCACCAAACAAGGTTACCCCCTTTTTCCCATTATTTTTCAATCTCCTAATGGAACCATTAGCGGAGAGCATTAGAGCTCAAACAAACATTTTGGGCTTTCTTATAGGTGAGAGAGAGCATAAAATAAATCTGTTTGCAGATGATGTATTCCTCATGATAACCAAACCTGAATCTACCTTGACTTTGGTACAACGTATGTTATCAGCTTTTAGTTCTGTCTAGTATTATAAAGAAAAAGATACAAACTTTGTTCTTTATTTAGGGTTGCAACCCTCTTTAAAGAATATAATGAGAGAGGGTTATCCTTATGCCTGGGCTGAGAATGATATAGTATATTTGAGAATAAAACTAACTAGATCTGTATACTGTATTTATCTGCGCTGCCTCAGAGGTGGCTGGATGAGTGCCGTCAGAGTACATACAGGAGAATCTCCTGTTTACCCGGCAGCGTCTAATAGGAAGTCCCGTCTCCTGGGCTGCCATTGGACGACTGTTCTGTCTATCATAGGAGGCGGGACTTTGTATTAAAGAGGCCGCTGAGTAAACAGGAGATTGTCCTGTATATAATCTGTTGGCGCTCGTCCTGCCCCCTCCGAGGTTGCAGATGGGCATCGATCAGGCTGCACTGATGGCAATAGTGAGGCTGCATTCATGGCAAAGGTAAGGCTACATTCATGGCAATGGTTACATAGTTACATAATAGGTGAGGTTGAAAAGACACAAGTCTATCAAGTCCAACCTGTGTGTGTGATTATATGGCAGTATTTCATTGTATATCCCTGTATGTTGTGATCATTCAGGTGCTTATCTAATAGTTTTTTGAAATTATCGATGCTCCCCGCTGGGACCACCGCCTGTGGAAGGGAATTCCACATTCTTGCCGCTCTTACAGTAAAGAACTCTCTACATAGTTTAAGGTTAAACCTCTTTTCTTCTAATTATAATGAGTGGCCACGTGTCGTTAAACTCCCTTCTGCAAAAAAGTTTTATCCCTATTGTGGAGTCACCAGTCCGGTATTTGTAAATTGAAATCATATCCCCTCTCAAGCGTCTCTTCTCCAGAGAGAATAAGTTCAGTGCTCGCAACCTTTCCTCATAAGTAATATCCTCCAGACCCTTTATTAGCTTTGTTGCCTATCTTTGTACTCACTCCATTTCCAGTACATCCTTCCTGAGGACTGGTGCCCAGAACTGGACAGCATACTCTAGGTGCGGCTGGACCAGAGTCTTGTAGAGCAGGAGAATTATCGTTTTATCTGTGGAGTTGATCCTCTTTTTAATGCATGCCAATATTCTGTTTGCTTTGTTAGCAGCAGCTTGGCATTGCATGCCATTGCTGAGCCCATCATCTACTAGGACCCCCAGGTCCTTTTCCATCCTAGATTCCCCCAGAGGTTCTCCCCCCCTGTGTATAGATTGCATTCATATTTTTGCCACCTAAATGCATTATTTTACTTTTACATTAAACCTCATTTGCCATGTAGTTGCCCAGCCCATTAATTTGTTCAGATCTTCTTGTAAGGTTTCCACATCCTGCAGAGAAGTTATTGCCCTGCTTAGCTTAGTATCGTCCTGAAATACAGAGATTGAACTGTTTACCCCATCCTCCAGGTCGTTTATGAACAAATTAAATAGGATTGGTCCCAGCACAGAACCCTGGGGGACCCCACTACCCACCCCTGACCATTCCGAGTACTCCCCATTTATCACCACCCTCTGAACTCACCATTGTAGCCTGTTTTCAATCCATGTACTCACCCTATGGTCCATGCCAATGGACCTTATTTTGTACAGTAAACGTTTATGGAGAACTGTGTCAAATGCTTTTGCAAAATCCAGATACACCACGTCTACAGGCCTTCCTTTATCTAGATGGCAACTCACCTCCTCATAGAAGGTTAATAGATTGGTTTGACAAGAACGATTCTTCATGAATCTATGCCAATTGGTTTGGCAAGAACAATTCTTTATGAATCCATGCCGATTACTGCTAATGATACCGTTCTCATTACTAAAATCTTGTATATAGTTCCTTATCATTCCCTCCAAGAGCTTGTATACTATTGATGTTAGTCTAACTAGTCTGCAATTCCCAGGGATGTATTTTGGGCCCTTTTTAAATATTGGTGCTACATTGGCTTTTCTCCAATCAGCTGGTACCATTCCAGTCAGTAGACTTGTAAGGCTGTATTCATGGCAATGGTGAGGCTACATTGATTGCAATGGTGAGGCTGCATTGATTGCAATAGTAAGGCTGCAGATGGGCACTGACTAGGTTGCATTGATGGGCACTGACCCTTATTTGGCTTCACAGTTCTTTATTTAAAATTTTATTTTTTTTCCTGAAACTTCTCTCTTAAAGTGAAGGTGTGTGTTATATGCCTGTGCGTGTTATACGCCGATAAATACGGTATATTCAAATAACACGCCTGTGCTCATCCTTAGTCCTGAGCTGTGCTCGGGAATTCATTGGGGGCCACAAAAGATATACACTTGTGCTCATAAGTTTACACACCCTGTCAGAATTTATGATTTCTTGGCAATTTTTCAGAGAATATGAATGATAACACAAACATTTTTCACTCATGGTTATTTTTTGGCTGACGCCATTTATTATCAATCAACTGTTTTTACTCTTTAAATCATAATCACAACAGAAACTACCCAAATGACTCTGATCAAAGGTTGACATACCCTGGTGATTTTGGACTGATAACATGCACACAAGTTGACATAAAGGGGTTCGAATGGCTATTAAAGGTAACCATCCTCACCTGTGATCTGTTTGCTTGTAATTAGTGTGTGTGTATAAAAGGTCAGTGAGTTTCTGGACTCCTGACAGACCCCTGCATCTTTCATCCAGTGCTGCACTTACGTTTCTGGATTCTGAGTCATGGGAAAAGCAAAAGAATTGTCAAAGAATCTACGGGAAAAGGTAGTTCAACTGTATAAAACAGGAAAGGGATATAACAAGATATCAAAGGAATTGAGAATGCCAATCAGCAGTGTTCAAACTCTAATCAAAAAGTGGAAAATGAGGGGTTCTGTTGAAACCAAACCACGGTCAGGTAGACCAACTAAAATTTCAGCCACAACTGACAGGAAAATTGTTTGGGATGCAAATTAAGAAAAACACTCATGCCCTGTACACACGGTCGGATTTTCCGATGGAAAATGTGTGATAGGACCTTGTTGTCGGAAATTCTGACCGTGTGTGGGCTCCATCACACATTTTCCATCGGAATTTCCGACACACAAAGTTTGAGAGCAGGATATAAAATTTTCCGACAACAAAATCCATTCGTGTGTACACAAATCCGACCGACAAAGTGCCACGCATGCTCAGAATAAATAAAGAGATGAAAGCTATTGGCCACTGCCCCGTTTATAGTCCCGACGTACGTGTTTTACGTCACCACGTTTAGAACGATCAGATTTTCTGACAACTTTGTGTGACCATGTGTATGCAAGACAAGTTTGAGCCAACATCCGTCTGAAAAAATCCTAGGATTTAGTTGTCGGAATGTCCGAACAAAGTCCGACCGTGTGTACGCCCTATAATAGCTTCAGATAAAATACAGGACTCTCTGAAAATGTGGTGTGGCTGTTTCAAGATGCACAATAAGGAGGCACTTGAAGAAAGATGGGCTGTGTGGTCGAGTTGCCAGAAGAAAGCCATTACTACGCAAATGCCACAAAGTATCCCGCTTTTAATACGCCAAACAGCTGTCATTGGCTACAGCAGAATAAAGTGAAGGTTATTTTTTTTTTTTTTTCCCACTTCAGCGAAAATTTTTCTGAGAGACATTATATCAACTTTGTATGTCAAAATTTATCTCCTCTCATTTTTCACATCATTGTGGATTGTTTCTGTCTTATCTCTACTTATTTTCCCATCGTGTATCATGTTTAATTACATAAAAAACAGAAAAAAACTCCAAAATATGTAGCTACCGCTATGCCTTTATTCCTTCTCGATCCCTCTTATCCCCTCCCCCCCCCCCTCTTTTATGTCTGGTTTACTCCTTTTTATATTATATGTCATTTTGGCTCTGTACCTGTTGTTTCTTTCATCTTATCTAGATATATGTCTGAGGTTTTATATTTTTACCATCTCTCCCATAGACTGTTACGCTTATTATCGCCTCTTTCCCTGCTCCTCAGCAGGTCCATTTTATAGTAATAATCTATTTTCTCTAACCATTCTCTGGTATCTGGTTTTCCGCTTTTTAGCCAATATCTTGGGATCAGACCCTTAGCGGCATTCAGAAGACTCGGAACCATTGATCTCATATATTGTTTCTTTGATTTGTTATAGACGTGAAAGAGGCAAGTCCATATGTTTTGTTCTATTTTTTCGCCGGATATTTCCCTTATGCTTTTTAATACTTCATTCCAGTAATCCGCTATTATTGGGCATCCCCACCATAGGTGTGTCATCGTTGCTTTTTGACCACAATTACTCCAGCACAGAGATGTTTTTCTTGTTGATATTTATGTGTTCTTACGGGTGTCAAATACCATCTTGCTACTAGTTTGTAATTCATTTCAATAGTCTTCATATCCCAAGCATTATTGTATCCCATTTCTATCATTCTTTCCACTCTTTGATCATCAAGTTTTAAATTCATTTCTCTTTCCCATTGTTTTATGTACTCCGGTCTTTCTTGTCCATCCAGATCTGCTAATATTCAATATATTCTTGATGTTCCATTTTTCAATGATGTTTTATTGACAGAGCTTTTCCAGTGCATTTAATTTCTCTTCGTCTCTAAGTGGGTGTGGTATTGTGCTGTCTTAATTGACAATAATTCCATTCACTCATCTTCCACCCGTTTAATTTCTTCTAGTTCCAATCGTGTTCTAATCCTACCATTTATGGTGATATCTTTCAATTGTGGATTTCTTATTCCTTGGCCTACAAATATTTCCTTCCCGGGGGTGAAAAAATTTGTTCCTGTGAGTGTTAATAGCGGTGAATTGTGTCTCCATTCATTCTTCGAGTGTACAGTGTCCCAAATTTTGAATACATTTTTTGTTATTTCATGAGTGTCTATGTCCAATATTCTAAACTTTTGTGGAATCCAAATATTTTTGTGCAGTGTAGTTTTACTTATTGTGTTTTCCATTTCTACCCACTTTTTTCGCTATTCTCATTTGTCCACTCAAGCATTCGTGTCAGGACAATTGCTTTGTAATACCTGCTTATATCAGGGGTGGCTAATCCTCCGTGCTCCCTTTTCCTTGCGATCTGCGTGTATTTAATTCTTGGTTTTTATTAAGCCAAATATATTTTAACAAAATTGTTTTAATTGTTTTGAAAAAACTCTGTGGAATCATTACTGGTAACATCTGGATTTTATAGATTATTTTTGGAAGAACCATCATTTTAAACATATTTACTCTTCCTATTCATGAAAGTGGTTGTATTCTTAGTTTTTTTGTTTCTTCTTTGACCTCGTTGATCAATGGGATATAGTTTGCGTAACTTCCGTGTACTGTTGAATAATAGGTGTAATCCTTTGTACTTGGGTGCTGGATTCTCCAAGGGTCAATTAATTGATGTTCGTATAGTTTTCTTTTTAGTTTCTTTAATTGTCTCACTTCTCTGTCAATTGCTGTGAAGGTGCTGTCCATTTTATGGTCCATGCTAAAGTTGAGGTCTCCAGCCAATATTAATTTGCCTTGTTTAAATTCCGTTAGTATTTTTAATATATCTATCAGGTATTTTTTGGGGTTCTTATTGGGGCAGTAAACATTGGCAAGTGTATATTTTACCCCCTGTATGGTACCTGTAATAAAGAGGAAGCGTCCCTCTGGGTCCACTTTTCTTTGTTCTATTAGGAAGCGTAGATTTTTCCCTATTCCAATGGCTACTCCTTTGGCCCTTCTTATTGGTGAATCTCCTTGGTACCATGTGGGTATATTTCTAGAGTAGATTTTGGTATTTGAGTTTTGGGTAATGTGTGTCTCCTGCAGGAAGATTATTTCTGCTTTACTTTTATCTAATTCTCGGAGAATAATATTTCTCTTCCAAGGGGAATTTAACCCTCGGACATTATAAGACAACATTTTTATACTATTTGTACTTTCCATTATTTTACCTTTCTCTTCCACCTGTTCTCCTCCACCCCCACCCGTCCCCCAGGTGTCCCTCCCCCCGGTCCATTTAGGAGACCGGGAGGGGGGACCACCCGGCCAACGCACGGGGCCTCCCCAGCCTTGTTTCAGGGTATTTGAGCAAAAGTAACAGCCTATGTAAACCAGACCTCTCCCTCCCCTCCCCTCCATTCCCCATCCCCCCACCCCCCCATCCTCCCTGGTAAGGGTGCTTTGACCCCCTGGTCTCTAGAGCTGAGAGCATTTTGTTTTGTTTTATGGGGCACGCTCTGCCCCCTCTGCTCTACTAGGTCTGAGGTGGAAATCTGTTGGACGTCCTGAGCCCCCCTTCTCCTGTACACGGATAGGGTGACCCCCTGTCCACACAATGAGTCCCTGTCTCCCCCCTCCTGCCTCTACTCTATTTTAAATCTTTGTTATCCTCTACTCTACCTTTTGCTCCCCCTTCTCCCCAGTCCACCCCCCCCCCCATATTCCCCCCTACCATTTAAAGGCAACAACTCTTGTCTTTATATATTATTCGCTCTACCGTTTGCTTATTTGTTTCCTCAGGGTTCTACATCCTGTGTTCTATTCCTAGAGCTTAATTGCCATTGCAGGTCATCGCGTAATGTTGTTAGCTCCTGTCTATTTACATTCTTTTCAATTTCTGGAAGTGGAATTTCTAACTTATTACAGAAATCCGGAATCTCTTCAATGAATCTTAGCCTAGCGCTTCTTCCATTTTTCTTCGCTATTAAGCATGCTGGAAACCCCCAATTATATTGAATTTCCTGCTCCCGAAGAATACCCAATAGAGGTCTTAACGTCCGTCTTCTTTTTAACGTTTCTTGGGACAGATCTTGAAATATTTGTAGTCTAGCTTCTGCATATTCAATTGATGGTTTTCTCTTCAAGTTTATCCAAATCTGATTCTTTTCTTCCCATCTTTCAAAGCGTACTATTATGTCTCTAGGTGTTTCCGTTGAAAGCCCTTGGGGTCTTCTTAATCGGTATGCTCTTTCTATTTTTATTATGTTGGATTCCTCCTTTCCCAAAATTTGGTTGAAGAGATTATTCGTGAAGGTTCTGGAGTGGCCATTTCAGTCTCCTGACCTCAATATCATTGAGCCACTCTGGGGGGGATCTCAAACGTGCAGTTCATGCAAGACGGCCCAAGAATTTTCAGGAACAGGAGGCTTTTTGCCAAGAGGAATGGGAAGCTTTACCATTTGAGAAGATAAAGAGCCTCATCCACAAATACCACAAATGACTTCAAGCTGTCATTGATCTTAAAGGGGACAATACACGGTATTAAGAACTGGGGTATGTAAACTTTTGATCAGGGTCATTTGGGTAGTTTCTGTCATGATTATGATTTAAAAAGAGTAAACACAGTCGATTGATAATAAATGGCTTCAGCCAAACACTAAACAGAGTGAAAGAAAAGTTTTTTTGTTATTCATATTCTCTGCGAGGGTATGTAAACTTATGAGCACAACTATATATATATGTATATATATATATATATATATACATACCCAAATAACACGCCCAAGCTCATCTCTTCACCACACAGAGACAAAGGCAAGATAACTCTTGTTGGGCAGTGTATTGGTGCTCGGACGAAAACATTAATGCCCCGTACACACGGTCAGACTTTGTTCGGACATTCCGACAACAAAATCCTAGGATTTTTTCCAACGGATGTTGGCTCAAACTTGTCTTGCATACACACGGTCACACAAAGTTGTCGGAAAATCCGATCATTCTGAACGCGGTGACGTAAAACACATACATCGGGACTATAAAGGGGCAGTGGCCAATAGCTTTCATCTCTTTATTTATTCTGAGCATGCGTGGCACTTTGTCCGTCGGATTTGTGTACACACGATCGAAATTTCTGACAACGGATTTTGTTGTCGGAAAATTTTATATCCTGCTCTCAAACTTTGTGTGTTGGAAAATCCGATGGAAAATGTGTGATGAAGCCTACACACGGTCGGAATTTCCGACAACAAGGTCCTATCACACATTTTCCGTCGGAAAATCCGACCGTGTGTACGGGGCATTAGACCGAATTTTAATGGTTGAAAGAATGTCAGGCAAAATGGTCGGCCCTCAGGCATGTTCACTTCATCAAATCAGCCCTCTTTAAAAAAAGTTTGGACACCACTGCTATAAGGCCACCATATTATCCACAATCAAAGCCTGGTTTGTTCTAGTTTAATTATGCTTATGGAAGAAAATCACAACAAATCCCAGGGAAAATTCTTTACAACTGGTTACTTAGTAAAACACAGGCCCAATTCAAAAACAAACTTCTTTCTCCAACATTATCTGCCTCTGTAGTGGCCTTTAGGTACTTTCTCTAGAAAGCTCCACAAGGAACCACTCCATTTAGGCTTCCGCTCCCCATCAAGATCCTCCAGCTACTTTCTCCAAGTTGGCCCCCTTTGCAAGGTGGGAAAGGGACATTGGTTCCTCCGTTACAGACTCTCTGTTGTTGGCAGCGCTTAAAGCTCCTTTCAAGGCCTCATGTTATAGCAATCTCTGGGAAAACACAAAATAATCTCAGTTGGTATACTACCCCCAGCACCTTGCATACAATGAATTTCTCAATTTCCCCCCTTTGTTGGAGGGTTTATGGCTCCATAGGTAATCTGTATCATATTCTCTGGGAATGTACTAAGCTGTCCTATTTGTGGAATTATATCATTCACTTAGCTTCCGAGATTATCAAAATTCCTATAACTCCCTCCCGCTTACTAAGCGTTGGTATTGACAATATTCTCTCATCTTCAATGCCTTTTTATCCACATTTTGTTGGCCACTAGAGAAGTCATTGAATGCCACTGAAAAACTGCTAATCCTCATCAGAGATGATCACCTTGGTAAGCACCTACAGTATGTATGAATGTATGTTAGCCCCCACCAAGGGCCACCTACGCCCATCTATGAATAACTGGTGTGTTTGGCTCATTTGATATGATCAGATGTCTAACTGCACACATTGAAGTCTTCACCCAAGTGCCTTTGGAAGAACTGGTACAGCCTGTGTTTCAAATCTGTGTTTTGTAAACCTTGAATAACTTTCAATAATAATTTTTTTTAAGACAAAAAAAAAAACAAATTATGTTTTATCTTTTCAAACAATATGTAGACAGCAACAGTACAACAGTATGTCAGTTCCATGCAGGTTCAATTTCAAATACTTTTCATTAGAAAGCTAAGTTATTCTTATCTAAAGAAACATTTTTTTGCTAAATTAGACGTGTAATTTTTGAAGTTCATGTTGGGAATTTATTAGAAGATAAGTGCCATTTATTCAGAATAATTCACACAGACACTTTTTAAATTCTGGAAGTAGGAGAAAAAAGTGAAAGTCAGCCACATGCAAGAAATTTATGGCATTTTGACAATGTGAGTATAATAGTGTGCCAATTATTAATCAGCAGTCTGAAGTGAAGCATTTCAGCTGGTATATACCCGTATGTTGTGTCAAGCCCAATAAAGGTTAATCATCTCTAAGACAGCCAAACACAGACACATAATTCCCACAGGAAGCAATTCATCCTCTTCACTGCTGGCCTTCTCACCTTAGCCTTACTGATGAAAGTATCATGCCGCTTTGAAATCTGCTATTTCCTCTGTTTATCCTAATTTTGAAAAATAATTATCTCGAGTTTGGTTAATGAGCATACATGTGTAGTGTATGTATATATACAGTTGTGCTCATAAGTCTACATACCCTGGCATTATTTATTATTTCTTGGCCATTATTCAGAGAATATGACTGATAACACAAACTTTTCTTTCACTCGTGGTTAGTGTTTGGCTGAAACTGCGGGAAAAGGTAGTTGAACTGTATAAAACAGGAAAGGTATATAAAAAGATATCAAAAAGAATTGAGAATGCCAATCAGCAGTGTTCAAACTCTAATCAAGAAGTGGAAAGTGAGGGGTTCTGTTGAAACCAAACCACGGTCATGTAGACCAACTAAAATTTCAGCCACAACTGCCAGGAAAATTGTTCGGGATGCAAAGAAAAACCCACAAATAACTTCAGGTGCAATACAGGACTCTCTGAAAACATGTGGTGTGGCTGTTGCAAGATGCATAATAAGGAGGCACTTGAAGAAAGATGGGCTGCATGGTGGAGTCGCCAGAAGAAAGCCATTACTACACAAAGCCACAAAGTATCCCGCTTACAATACGCCAAACAGCACAGAGACAAGCCTCAAACCTTCTGGCACAAAGTCATTTGAAGTGATGAGACCAAAATTGAGCTTTATGGCCACAACCATAAATGCTTGATTTGGAGAGGAGTCTGAAAGGTTCCTACTGTAAAAGGTGGATCGCTGATGTTTTGGCGATGTGTGAGTTACAAAGGCACAGGAAATTTGGTCAAAATTGATGGCAAGATGAATGCAGTAAGTTATCAAAAAATACTGGAGGAACATTTGCATTCATCAGCCAGGAAGCTGCACATGGGACGTACTTGGACATTCCAACATGACAATGATCCAAAACACAAGGCCAAGTTGACCTGTCATTGGCTACAGCAAAATAAAGTGAAGGTTCTGGAGTGGCCATCTCAGTCTCCTGATCTCAATATCACTGAGCCACTCTGGGGAGGTCTCAAACGTGCAGTTCATGCCAGACAGCCTAAGAATTTACAGGAACTGGAGGGATGGGCAGCTTTACCATCTGAGAAGATAGAGAGCCTCATCCACAAATACCACAAGAGACTTCAAGCTGTCATTGATGTTAAAGGGGGCAATACACGGTATTAAGAACTGGGATAGGTAAACTTTTGATCAGGGTCATTTGGGTGGTTTCTGTTGTAATTATGACTTAAAAAGAGTAAACACAGTTGATTGATAAGAAAAGTTTTTGTGTTATTTATAGTGTCTGAAAAATGGCCAAGAAATCATAAATTCTGCCAGGATATGTTAATTTATGAGCACAACTGTATGTATATACATACACACATATATATACACACACACCCCTGTTATGTTTGTAGGAGTGAACACTGGTTATCTGCATTTGTCATTTGGTACAATAGAAGTGTAACTAGAGGCTAGGGATGAGCATTATGTTCGGGTTGAACATGAGTTCGACTTGAACATTGGCTGTTCGCCCGTTCATGGAAAACTGAACATTATGGGGCGTTCGCGCCAAATTTGAGTGCCGCATAACGCCCCATAATGCGGGAGCGCAGTGCATTGCTGTATGATGATTGGCCAAAGCATGCACCATGACCCGCATGCTTTGGCCAATCTCAGCGCACTCAGCTAAGAGAGCCATGATTGGTCAAAGGCAGGGTGCCTTTGGCCAATCAAGGCTCAAGGGGACTAAGTCCACGCGTCACACTATATAAGGCTGCCCGCATGTCGGCCCCATGTAGTGTGTTGTTGGTGTGGATGGAGAGAGAGTGTCATTTAGATTGAGCAGGCAGGCAGGTTATTCAGTTAGCTGCAGTGTATTTAATATTGTCATGGTTATGCAGTAATGTGTGTCTGTCAGCTTACCTCTCTCCATGTGTTCCTTTAGATGCCAGCCACTCTCACCCTACTACTACCACATCACCTTCTAATCAACCTGGCCTCAGGGATCCACTGACCTCTGCCCAGTATGATGGTCCTGTGCTGGATGTCCAGCTCATGTTTCAGGGTCTGGGGGACCCTGCTCAGACTCCTGATGGTGTTCTCATGCCCTTACCCATTCCTAACAAGCTTTTAGTCCTCAATAAGTCCTCTCATCCTCTCCCTACCTCGGTTTCGGTCTTGGAGGATAATCTAAAGTATGAGGTTAGTCAAGTTCTGGATTCCCAGCTCCGTAGAGGCATTCTTCAGTACCTCTTACATTGGAAAGGGTTTGGTCCTGAGGAGAGGTCTTGGATCAATGCATCTGAGATCTTTGCGCCTCTTCTGTTGAGGTTTCATCTGGAGTTTCCCTTTAAGCCTGGGCCCAGGCGGGGGAGGAGGAGGCCTCGTAAGAGGGGGGTACTGTCATGGTTATGCAGTAATGTGTGTGTGTCAGCTTACCTCTCTCCATGTGTTCCTTTAGAGGCCAGCCACTCTCACCTGACTGCATATATAATCTTCCGTTAGCATAGCTCCACCTCAGCCTCTAATTAGGAACACTATATTAACCTGTGCATTGCAAGCCAACCTTGACGATCAACCATTGTGTGTTTGGCTTCCTGTTTCCCGCTCTACGTTTGTCTCTGTTACCGACCTTGGCGTGTTCGACTATTCCGGTTTGCTCGTGACCCTGACCTTTTGGCGTGTCCCCGACTATGCCTGTTTGCCTGTGACCCTGAACCTTTGGCGTGTACTCTGTTGTCCTTGTAAACCAAAAATATTGTTGGAAGCTAGCATCATCAAGATTGAGGAGGAATAGGATAGTCACTCAGCATAGGCAGTCTTCAAGGGATCCCACATCCATAGAAAAATCAATCAGTTACATGAGCTTGATAGCTGCTGCTGATCCAAGACTGATTTATTTTTATGAATGTGAGTCTGTGGACAGGCGCACTCTATGATCCATTAAAACCCTCCAGCAGCACTGAATGTGCATTCAGAAAGAATGCTGGATGCAGGACAAGCCAGTAGCTCAATTGCATATTGAGCTAGTTCTGGCCAGTGGTCCATCCCAAAGACCCATTAACCCAGTGGATGCTCTGTTGGAAAGGTCTCCAAGTCTGCTCTTGCCCCTAGATATTCCGGCACCATGTAATATAGACGCTGGCGATGGTTGCATGAACCAATCAGACCTTGGCGCTGAGGACTGAAAAATTGTCTAAAGGCATCGGTCAGCCAGCCACTTTCTTCACTGCTCTTCCTCTGACTGAACGAAGCCTCAGCAACATGTTGTCCAGCATCAGGAAATTGTAACCTCACAGGGTCTGGAAATGCATTGCACAAACCTTTCTTCAAGGCCTCCTGAAGATGTTTTATCCTCTGCTCCCTCTGTGAAGGCAGGATGAGTTCTGCAACCTTACCCTTGTAACGTGGATCAAGAAGGGTTGCCAGCCAGTAATGATCCCTCTTTTTGATACCACAAATTCTAGGGTCCTTACGCTGCATAGCCTCCCCGATACTGAAAAGCCTGCGAAAGTTTGCAGGGACATTCGATTCGGAGTCCTCTGGGTCACTAAGGATCACATGATCTATAACAACCTCCTCCCAGCCACGTACAACTCCTTGGGTTTCTGGGGACTAAAAACCATCCCTTGAAGATGGCTGCTGAGTGTTATCCTCCACGTCCATGTTGACAATCCTCCTCCTCTTCTTCCTGTGCATTTGGCGAGCCTGCAGGAATAATAACTGGATAAAAGGGGCCTTGAGAGGTAAGGAAGTTCTCTGTTCTGCCTCAAGTGCCCTGTCTGTTATTCCATGAAGCATGTGCTCCAACAGGAAGACAAGAGGGACAGTATCACTGATGCATGCATTGTCACTGCTCACCATCCTCGTGGCATCCTCAAATGGTGACAGAACAGTGCATGCATCCTTGATCAGTAGCCACTGGCATGGCCAAATGAAGCCAAGCTCCCCTGACCCTGTCCTGGTTCCATACTCACACAGGTACTCATTTATGGCCCTCTGCTGCTTGTGCAGCCGCTGCAGCATTGCCAACATTGAGTTCTACCTGGTGGACATGTCACAAATGAGGCGGTTGGTAGGCAGGTTGCATTCCCTTTGAATGTCAGCCAGCCGAGCACTGGCTTTGTATGACCGGTGGAAATGACCACAGACTTTTCTGGCCTGCCTCAGGAGATCTTGTAAGCCTGGGTACCTGCTCAAGAACCGCTGCACCACCAAATTCAGGATGTGTGCCAAACATGGAACATGGGTGAAGTGTCCCCGTCGGAGGGCGGAGAGAAAATTGGTGCCATTGTCACATAGAACCATTCCTGGCTAAAGCTGGCGTGGCGTCAACCACCTCTGAGCCTGCCCCTGCAGAGCTGACAGAATCTCTGCCCCGGTGTGGCTCCTGTCCCCTAAGTAGACCAACTCATGCACTGCATGGCATCTTTTGCCTGAGTGCTTGTGTAACCCCTTGAACGCTTACGGAGCACCGCTGGTTCAGAGAACAAATCTGCAGAAGAGGCCATAGAGGAAGAAGAAGAGGAGGGGGTGGAGGAGAGAGCTGTGGCAGAATCACCGCTAGCATTTTGGAGACGTGGTGGCGGGACAAGCTCCAATAATACTGAACCCTGTCCTGCATACTTCCCAGCTTCCAGCAGAGTTACCCAGTGCGCAGTGAAGGAAAGTTAACATCCCTGCCCATGCCTGCTAGACCCCGAGTCAGCGGTAATATACACCTTACTGCTGACCACCCTATCCAACAAGACAAAAACATTGCCTTCCACATGCCAGTAGAGAGCTGGAATGGCCTTACGTGAAAAGAAATGGCATTTTGGAACTTGCAACTGAGGTACAGCACATTCCACAAATTCACAAAAGGGGGCAGAGTCTACCAGCTGAAAAGGCAGTAGTTGCAGTGCTAGCAATTTGGCCAAGCTAGCATTCAGACTCTGAGAATGTGGATGGCTGGTACTAAATTTCTTTTTACAGTTTAGCAATTGGGGTAGGGAAATTTGCCTGCTAAAATCAGATGGTGGTGTACTGCTAGCAGATTGGCTGCAAGTACTTGGGACACCTTCATTCCTCTCAGAGCAGGTTTTTCGAGAGGACTGGAGGTATAGTAGGGTTGGAGATCGCGGATGAGGAGCAAGGAGAAGTCCACCTTTTTCTTTGATGTGAGTCTTTCAAGTGCTGTTGCCAACGACTTGTTGCCTTATGAGTTTATGTGAAATCTCCATTAATAGCTGTAAAATATTGTAATTATGAATATATTTAATTCAGGTTGTATCTATGTAGGGCGGAACATATTATCTTCACAGAAATCTCTGGTAGACCAGACAAGTCGGTGCCTAGGCTTGTGTATACAAACAATGGGATCCAAATCTCATTGTTTTACACATACTCACTTCAAAGGATCCCAGGCTGGGATATGCAATGAAGGGAAGCCAACCCGTAATCAATACTTAACCTCCTGGGAAAATTCAAGTTAAGCTCCTGCTCAGAATAGTCACAAGGATTTGCATTAAAGGGGGCTGACTTATGCAAAGTATAGGGATTGGAGATGTAGCCAGTCCTTAACCAGGAATAGGGAAGCTCACCAATCAGAGCCACGCTATGCCAATTAATGAGGCATCAGCATGTAATGATATACACAGACTAGATGGGACGGAAACACACACTTTTATGGGAGAGCAACCTTTAGAATGGAACCTTGGTGTAAAGGGTAATTATGGGAAAGGTCTGCATTTTACTTGTAACTAAATATGTTTGTAGATTAATGTTTTAAGGAACATACTCTGTATTCCTTCATGTAATGCTCTTTGTTTAACCTAATATTTTCTTCCTTGATGTAGACTATAGGTAGGCGGTTGTGTATTAGATAGACTTTCAACTACTCACCAATAAATGTTGTTATTGCGTTAAAGCTTTCACTCATGGTCAAAGAACTCTCATTTAACCCAAATCATATCTGAGAGATATTAAATCTCAATTATAGCATACGGGAAACAGACTGCATGGGAGGTCATCATATGTCTGGTCAAGCATGTGGTGCCCAAGCGGCTGCTGTTCTGGCCTCGCTTGATCCACTTCAGACATAGTTTGCAAACAGCAACGGTGCGATCTGCTGCACACGTGTCCAAAAAGGCCCACACCAAGGAACTTTTCAAAATCAGCGGGAGTTGGCAACGCCCTGCACCTGCGGAGCTCTGCGGTGTGATGCAGTAAGGTGGCTGCCCTTAAGCTGCCCCCTAGAGGACATCCTACCTCATTGGAGTTGTGCCTCCTCCTCCTCCTCTATTCTATCAGGCACCCAAGTAAAGTCAGTGACCTCATCATCCCCTCCCTCCTCATCACTGGAGCAAACGTGGCACTATGCTGCAACCGGCGGAACATGACTGCCAGTTTCTTGTCCTTCTTGGGCACCCCCTCTCTCTAGGCTCACGTTACTCCCTTCCTCAACCTGGAAACCAACATCGGAGCCTTCAAATCGCTGCGCATTCTCCAGCATGTACCCGACACTGTGGTCAAATATAAACAAAAAATTGCGTTGCGCTTAGGAATATATTTATGTATCCATACACCCTAGTGGTGTCATATAAATAAATCTAAAGTGCAATGTGCAGATAATATGGATCTAAAATCAACTTTGCATACTTGAATAAATAAATATGTCACAAGTGCAGCAAGATGCCATGTACAATAAAGTGTGATGTGCAAATAATACGTATCTGAAATCATATAATAAATAAATAAATCAATATGGATCTGAAAACACCTCTGTATATATAAATAAATAACTGAAAACAGCAAAACATTAATCCTTGAATAAAATTGTGCACAATAAATGTTATATTATACATATATCACATGCAAAACTCCTCTGTAATTATAAAGTGCTAGGTGAAATAAGTAGATAAATAAACCACATGTGTAATGAGTGATATTAAAGACTACAATCGTCCTTATTTGTGATATTGAAGACTACAATCGTCCTTATTTGTGAAAAATCTTCCAACACAGCAATTGTGCAGTGATAAGTTCCAAAAGGAAATATGTAGTAGTATAATAGTGCTTCAGAGAAAGTTCCAGTGCTGAATCAAAGTGCCCAAATCATGCAGTGAAGTGCCTCGGTGACCCCCCAACATTTATAAGGTGCTAGTGTGCACCATACATTACAAATCCAAAAACGCTAATCGGCGTGCTGCGGGGTATGAGAGATCCACAACCCAGCTCTGTGCTGATCGCTCCGTCCTGGCCCCTCCCCTACGCGTCTTCGACACAGGGAGTAACGTGTCTAGAATATCCCTGTGTCGAAGACGTGTAGGGGAGGGGCCAGAACGGAGCGATCGTCACAGAGCTGGGTTGTGGATCTCTCATACCCCGCAGCACGCCGATTAGCGTTTTTGGATTTGTAATGTATGGTGCACACTAGCACCTTATAAATGTGAGTACCCCAGTGTGGGGATTGGGTGTAATTTTAAATAAAATATTTAGCGGTATTACACTATATAGCCCTTTTCTTTTTTTGGTATGGTGTTTATGGAGCCATAGAGAGTCTGTTTGGAGAATCATCTGGTATCAATCATTGAGCCCAGGGGTGGCTCCACAGCGTGTATTGACGCAGCTGAACACTGTGTCACACGCTCTAAGGTGAGCGCAACCACATTGGAGGTCACCGAGGCACTTCACGGCATGATTTGGGCACTTTGATTCAGCACTGGAACTTCCTCTGAAGCACTATTATACTACTACATATTTCCTTTTGGAACTTATCACTGCACAATTGCTGTGTTGGAAGATTTTTCACAAATAAGGACGATTGTAGTCTTCAATATCACAAATAAGGACGATTGTAGTCTTTAATATCACTCATTACACATGTGGTTTATTTATCTACTTATTTCACCTAGCACTTTATAATTACAGTGGAGTTTTGCATGTGATATATGTATAGTATATCATTTATTGTGCACAATTTTATTCAAGCATTAATGTTTTGCTGTTTTCGGTTATTTATTTATATATACAGAGGTGTTTTCAGATCCATATTGATTTATTTATTTATTATATGATTTCAGATACGTATTATTTGCACATCACACTTTATTGTACATGACACCTTGCTGCACTTGTGACATATTTATTTATTCAAGTATGCAAAGTTGATCTTAGATCCATATTATCTGCACATTGCACTTTAGATTTATTTATATGACACCACTAGGGTGTATGGATACATAAATATATTCCTAAGCGCAACGCAATTTTTTGTTTATGTTTCACCGCCAGGTTATGAATACGTGATCTGCGTTTACAGCTGGGTATTTATTTCAGTTGTTTCTCCACTAAGGTATTGGATTATTGTGGCTCGCAAGATTTTTTTCCTTTGTTACTGTGGTCAAATAGTTCGGGGGACTCCTCTGTGCATGATGGTGGGCCTACAGAAGGAGTGACTGTAGACAAGGAGCCGGTGGAATAGGCTGCTTTGGCAGCTGCATAGGAAGGAAAACTACTCTGAGTCTGGGTGACAGAAAATGAGGATTGGCTTTGTTATCCACTCCACCAACTCTTCTGCATGTTCTGGCTCAACAACACGGCAAGCAGCAGAAAAAAAGGACAAGTGTGCCCCACGGCCCACTGCAGAGGATGCACCATGTCCACGACCAGCACTGTCGACTGTAGACACAGAGCCTGCTTGCCCTCTTTTAGTGGCCTGTGAGCATCTGCCTCTCCTTGGTGGCCTTCTGGACATGATGTATATTTTGTTTTGCAACACCGCACTACACTGTATTGTGTACTGTGTACACCACCAGAAAAGTAGTAGCAACAGCACTACGGCTGCACTGTATTGTAATTACAGTTTTTTATCTAATATTTCACAAGAGGGCCCATTCCTGCGCCCAACAAGAGTATCTGTGAGGGGTTACAGTGTTGTGGCACCACCACCACTGCCTAAGGCCCAAGTTTTCTGCTCCAGTTTAATAGGGGCTTGTAATTACAATTTTTTGATCTAATATTTCACAGCAGGACCCATTCCTGCATCCACCAAGAGTAACTGTAAGGGCTTACAGTGTTGTGGTAACACCACCACTAAAGGCCCAATTTTTCTGCCCCTGTTTAACAGGGGCATGTAATTACAATTTTTGCTCTAATATTTCACAGCAGGGCCCGTTCCAGCACCCACCAAAAGTAAATGTGAGGGCTTACAGTGTTTTGGTACCACCAACACCTAAGGCCTAATTTTCTGCAGAGTGTATAGGGCAGGCTGTATAGTATATACAGGCGGTTCCCTATTTTCAAACATCCGACTTACAAACGACTCCTACTTATAAACGGAGGGAGACAACAGGAAGTGAGAAGAAATCTACCCCTAGGAATGGAAATTCTCTCCTGTAAGAGTTAATATGGAAAAAAGGTATCTCCACTGATACTTTAGCACCAATCCTTGTTTCCCTAATAACTCAAAATTTTTTAAAATCCAATTGTCATTGGGACAGAAAGTGAGGTGAAATCTTCTGAACAGGAGCACAGACAGCAAAACAAATGTTACAGAGGTGATAACCCTTCCCTATGTTATCCAAAAAGCTTAAAAATATATTTTTTTGCTGGAGCTACACTTAAAAAATGTACCTGTTCCAAATTACAAACAGATTCAACTTAACAAACTTACAGTCCCTATCTTGTTTGTAACCTGGGGACCGCCTGTATACTGCTTTTCAGAGTATATAGGCCCTGGGGGCCCCACTACTTTTTTTTAAATTTGGGTGCGGGGTTCCCCTTAATATCCATACCAGACCCAAAGGGCCTGGTAATGGGCTGGGGGGGTACCCATGCCGTTTTTCTCAATGATTTTCAGCTATATCGCTGGGACCCAACATTACATTAAAGCTGTAAGCAGTTTTAGATGGCTTTTATTCCTTTAGAAATGTCATTTTGTGCAGGGACTGTTCTAAACACTGGAAAAATGCGCCACTTTACAGGCATACTATAGTCACCCCCCAGGCACGATATTTAACCACTTCATTACCCACGTATAGTCAAATGACGGCCTCAGATGGGATCTCCCATCCTGGGTGGCCGTCATATGAGGTCCTGGGCTTCCCGGCCATCTAGGGGCACGCGTACGCGCCCGCCGCAGTGCTCAGGACCCAGTGCGTGTGTCCGGCGGCCGCGATGTCCGCCGGGCACCCGCGATTGCCCGTTAACCGAGCAGGACCGTGGATCTGTGTGTGTAAACACACAGATCCATGTCCTGTCAGTTGAGAGGAGACTGATCTGTGTTCCCAGTACAGAGGAACACCGATCGGTCTCCTCCTTTTGTGAGTCCCCACCCCCTACAGTTGGAATCACTCCCCTAGGAAAGATTTAACCCCTTGTCTCCCCCTAGTGGTTAACCCCTTCCCTGCCTGTCACATTTATACAGTAATCAATGCAATTTTATAGCATTAATCGCTGTATAAATGTGAATGGTCCCAAAAATGTGTCAAAAGTGTCCGATGTGTCCACCATAATGTCGCAGTCGCGAAAAAAAATCGCGATTGCCGCTATTACTAGTAAAAAAAAAAAAATAATTTTTTTTTAAAATGCCATAAATCTATCCCTTATTTTGTAGACGCTATGACTTTTGCGCAAACCAATCAATATACGCTTATTTACCAAAAATATGTAGAAGAATACATATTGGCCTAAACTGAGGAAAAAATTTTTTTTTTTTTTTAAAAATTGGGATATTTATTATAGCAAAAAGTAAAAAATATTGTGTTTTTTTCAAAATTGTCACTCTTCTTTTATTTATAGCACAAAATAAAAACGCAGAGGTGATCAAATACCACCAAAAGAAAGCTCTATTTGTGCGGAAAAAAGGACATCAATTTGGTTTGGGTACAACGTCACACGACCGCGCAATTGTTGTTTAAAGTGCGACAGCACTGAAAACTAAAAATTGGTCTGGGAAGGAAGGGGGTGAAAGTGCCCTGTATTGAACCAGTTAAAGGAATATTTCACTTTTATTGTTTCACTTTAAGCATTATTAAAATCACTCCTCCCGAAAAAACGGACGTTTTTAAAACTTTTTTTGCATTGATACATGTCCCCTGGAGCAGGACCCGGGTCCCCAAACGCTTTTTAGAACAATAACTTGCACATTAGCCTTTAAAATGAGCACTTTTGTTTTTTCACGTTCGAGTCTTATAGACTTTAACGGTGTTCGCACAAATTTTTTGCATGTTCTGCTGTGACCTGAACCGGGGGGTGTTCAGCTCATCCCTAGTAGAGGCTACAAAGGATATTTTTAATTATATCATCTTATACTTTTGTTAACTATGGAAGAGATAAATATATTACTGGCACCTTATCAATAAAACTGTGCACACAAAATTGTACAGGAGAAATTCAAATTGTGGCCACGGTCTTCTCAGCACTCTTAAGTGGTATTCAAATGGCATTAGACAATTACTCTGTCAGTGTGTTTAGGTCATAAAGTTAATAATTTGAACCTTATCAGCTCTTTCACAGCCAATGAAAATTAACACCAAAATTTATTAATGATTTTATAAATTATATGGTCAGTTCAAAAAGAGTCCAAAAATTCCTAAATGCTTAATTGATTCAGATAGTATCTGTAAAACCTTACAAAGCATGTTTCAAATTGCACCAAAGGAGATATAATTCCTTCTTGATACCTAGAAGCAATTGGATGCTCTCTGAACCAACATTTTACAATGCTATTTCATAAAACAACTTAAATCTATACACAGCACATTTAGTTCTCCTTAAGCTGAACTACAGACATTTTATTACACCATTAAATGTATTCTCTTAAATGAAAAGAGTATAAGTACCTGACATTTGTATTCACCTTTTCCAATACCCCATTACCCTATGCAGCAGAGCTTAGATCAGTGTGTGAGAAATGGCACAGGGAGCCAGTCAGTTTTGTTGCAGTTCCAGGCTAATTTAACATTTATGCATAGTAAATTAAAGCTATTAACAAATATATTATGTTATCATGTAGCCTGTTATGCAGTAGTATTTATAAAGCTGAACTTTATGCTCTGCCCAGTCACTGATATAAGCTCTAGAGCTTCTGTTGTTCAGTTGCTCTTCATAGTGATAGAGAGATAAAATGTGCAAGTTGTTCTGTACATGTAGCTCTCAGGAGAATGCTTACTAAATGAAAATTCAAAGACATACCAGGATAAATTAGAAGACAGCAAACGGTCTTCATATCATGCTTCTATTGTGTGTGTATGTTTGTAACCTTAAAGCCAGCTAGCCTATTAAAACTGATGGAAGTGGGTAACAATAAAAATCCATGTCTGTGTCTCAAATGGTTTTAGATTTATCTCTGTGAATGGTAAACTGTGAGAGATTTGCAAATCTTCACTCAAATGAAGTACCCTTGGGATTCACTACCGATTGCCATCCAACTTTGTCTGCAAACAGGCCAAGTGTAGAAAAGGGTACAACCACTGAGCCAACCCAGCGTAGGATGAAAGAAGTGCTAGATAGCAATTGATAGGCACCCCCCTACAGGTCAATAATTTTGAATGATAATCAAACCAATTAAATGAGCTGTCCAGACTTCATAGCGAATGGGTTGGATGTAGATTAGAACAGGGAGTTTTCATAAACATAATCAATCAACTTCTTTCTTGACATATTCCACAAACACTAGATTAAGGTTGCCCACATGGTTATAAATGCTGGGGAATGTTGAAATGGAGGGGGTCACCTGGATCAGTGCCCGAATCAAAAATCTAACATTACAGGACACTAAAATGAACTAGTACTAGCTATAGGTATCATTGTTAAAGAATGTTGTCAACTCTCAAAAGGTCAGAAATGCTAGACTTCAATATAATTAGTTTAACCCCTAAATAAATAAAAAGATGTTTATAAAGGAATTGACAGTCCATTTTTCTGGTAGTGGTACGCATACAAAGTTAAGCCTGTGTCATATATAGCCAGTAAGCAATCTATTGCCAATTGCTCAGTCAAAAGAGGCAGCTTTATCATTACCTATTATTTTGTTGCAGGAATTAAAACAGGATATCTCCAGCTTCCGTTACGAGGTGCTTGATCTTTTGGGAAACAGGAAACCTCCAAGGAGAAGCTATTCCACCAGCAGTACAGAGGTATCACAGAAGGAAGAAGGGACAGAAGAGAGACCCAAATCAAAGAGTGTTTCTTTTAATGAAGCCAACAAGAAAAAGGATTTCAATGTCTCAGCCCTTATTAAAACTATGTCTGGGGTTGAAATCATGGATAATACACCCAAAAGCAATGGCATTAGCAAGCGTTCCTTCATTCGTAACGGAAACAAGCTCCAAAGGCTTTCAAGTTCCAAAAAGGAATCTTTTAAAAGACTGGGCTTACTGTTCTCTAAAATGAATGGACATATGCCAACACCACCAACTGAACCAGTATATTCTATTTCTGATGGACTTATTCAACCTCACTGCATGTGGCAGGACACAAAATGTAGCGATCAAGAGCCAGAGTGCTCTAAAAGTGAAATTAACCTCAATGAGGTGAGTCAAGATGGGAGTATTGGTGGTCAGAGTCATGATCATTCTCCAATTTGTTCCAACTCCCTATCCCTACACTGTGCTTCCAACCTCTGCTCTTCTAATACCAAGCTAATAGACTCGACGGAGGATGTGTTTGACTCATGGGGTGAAGCATGTGACCTGCTCATGAACAAGTGGAAAGAGGGACAGGAGGAGCAACAGGTCACAACAAGACTATAAAATAATTATTTAGAACTGCTGTATTATTTAGCAAAATATAGATTTGTAACAATTTCCTTTTACAGAGCATTAAATAAGGTAGGAATCCCTTCCCGTTCACATGGATGAGTGTGGACGTTCATTAACAGCGATCTATTTTGCAATATTTTTTTACCATGTTTGTTTGCTTTTTATATCAAGGCTTACTAAAATATCTAAGCTTTCATGCTAATCTTTTCAGCATCAGCAAGGCTTTCAGACTATAGAAGAACATTAAGGGGAATGCCAAGCATGTGCAGGTAACACTTGCTGCACTTGCATCCTAAAAGTTTGTTCACTGATGCACTCCCCCTGCTGTTTCCCAGAAAAAAAAATTCTTCTAAAATATTGTTATGGATTTTTGTATTGCAATTTCCACCAGCATTTGGGATTTTGACATTTTTGCACATAAACTGTATATCGGGATAGATATAGATAATCTGTGCATATCTTTTAGCATTTCATCCCCTTCCTGCACTTTTTATGTTAACTGGACAACCGCTATAAAGTAAGCATTAACTCTACACTATGGCCATATGCTATTTTCATGCATTCTGTAATAGTCTTTATACAATAAAAAAAGTCTTCAACTAATTATGCAATTAAGTGAGAAGATTCCTAACAGCATTAAAACACAAAAGAGAAAACATTTTTTCCAGTTAAAGTGCAAGTCCATCTGAAGCGAACAACTCAGATGGCTCACATTTCTAGAAATATATTCAGAAATATTCAGAATAATTCAGAAATATATGGGGAGACAGATCATCTTCATAGCAGCACTCACGCTGGGAGAGAAAGGAGTAGCACTAGGAGCCAGAGTCCTGATGACAGAGAGCCCACATCGGTCTCTTCTTGCTCCTTCACTGTTTAGTTACAGGCTAAAGGTAGGAAGGTTAGCTAGCTGTATTGCTTAACTGCAGTAAAAAAAAGTCTCGTCACTAGGCTGTCTTTGCAGGACTGTGTAAATCTCATGACTGAAAGGACATAAATGGAGTGATGTGGCCCAGCTCTCTCTCCAAGATTGCCCGTGTAGATATGATGCAAAGGTTTTCTACAAGAGAAGTCTTCAGTTTACACAGTCCATTGAAGTTAATATGCGTCCTACTATTTATTAAGATGCTATAAATAACAAATATGCATATACATATTAAGGTTTTGAAGAATTTGAGATTTTTGTGAAGATATTTCAGACGCATATAGCAACAGCTAGTGTCTACAAAGTATGAAACAAATCATTTGCACAAACATAAAACAAATGTAGAATTAGGTGAAATATTGCATTCTCCAATATTACTCCAGGAAATATTTACCTATATGTTTGTGAATGTTATTGATAACTTATTTTATATAAGGCAACTTGCTTTTAAAAACAGACAGTTAAATGTTTATTTTTGCAATTTAAAGATCTCAAAAACTCCGGTATAATTTGTAACATTTCCGCTAATTTATAAAAGATATTGGGAAGCTTAATTTAACAATGTGTAGCTGTGTTCAATGTGAATACCCAATCATGTGCAGATGAAATAAACAGTAATTAGTTTTACACATGATTGAATAATTGAAGGGACTCTTCACTCAATTTATTGAGTGAAGTTTCTCAACTTCTTTTGTAAATCAATTATCTTGTAATATCACATAAGCCTAAGAAAGGTATTTGTATTCTTGATCTAAATTATGTGAAGCTCAGGGGCAGGCACAGAATATTAAGAATAGTAAATCATGATTTTTTTTTTTGTCTAAATTATCTACATATATAGAATAAATTAAAATGAATTCTAAAATATATTATTTATTCTTTATATTATATATGGATATGTTTTTCTTCAGTCAAAAGCCTACTACTATAAGTATGTGAACCAAGAACCAACAAATAACACCTTAAAACGTGAAGGGGGTGGTTTTGTGCACCTCAGATTTTATGTCCTATGAAGCTTCAGAATGAATTAATGCTAAAGAAATCAAATGTTTGAAAACTTTCATGAAAACAGTATTGACTATAAAAAACATTAGTTTTATTTATATCTATTTAATTATCTCAGGAATGTATCAGAAGACAAGGAAAGGTAAGCACCATTCAAGAAAATTAAGCTTAATATAAAATTTAATTTAGAAGTATTACATAGAAGCTGTTTGTAGTCGTGGCAGCAGGATGTAACATTTTTCAGTATGTAAAAGTGGTTATCAGTATTTAAAGTTTGTTTATTGGCTTCCCCAGGGAAATAATTTAGATCAAACTGGTGTCAGACTAACCATATCAAACAGAGTTAACAGCACATTGTTACCCATCATAATGGAACCTGCCCAGTTATATAGTATAAAAAAAATTAAACTGCATGGGATTTCATAGATCATCTTAAACTAGGGGCATTATAGAAAAAAAGCAGAACAGAGGAAAGTTTTGCATAGGTGTTAGAATTGGATCGCCTACACAGTCATAATGACTGGTTATTTCCCCTACATTTTATAGTACATCTACATTTATACTCAAATAAAACAATACAATGAGTTTCTTTAAATGCAAATTTCAGTCTGGCTTATGAGTCCTACTACAGTGTCAATTTATCGCATTCAGTTAAGCTATAATCCTAGGTAATCAACACTTAACATAGAAATATGTTAAAAAATAGCAGCCAGAAACATTAGTTTAAGCTTGATGTAGTGTTGTAGTTAGACAGTTATAAACAAGCTGATCAGTATGAACAAGTAAACACACCTGTTTCGTATGTTAAATGTGAACTGCAGATACTCCACTATTATCCCAGAAAAACATTTCTTTGGATAAAAAATTTCATCATAAGTTTATTTTTACTGATCTGTACGCAGTACACGTTTATGTGCCTGTGTGCATAGGCCGATTAAAAACAATAGGCTGCATTTAGATCAGTGGAAAAAAATATCTGATTGTCTAAAACATGGCGTTTTTAGGCTTCTCTTCATAAGAGGCCAGTTGACGCTTTCCTGAGATTTGATGGCCAAGGATGGCTATTGAGATATAAAGTGCCACTCCAGTCCTAACAATACTAGCATGATTGGGCAGTGTCCGCTACCTAGCGGAGCATCTACATTGTAAAGCAGAGCTAGATAACATGTTTCCTTGTCTGTGGCAGCCAGGAATAATAAAATAGGCTAGGTCACAGGTCAAATGTTAAGAACAGCATTTTGGTACAGTTTAAGAAAAAAAAGTACATCTATAAGCAGAAGAAAAAAAAAACTTGAGTCAGATACATTAGTGATCGTCATAGCAGTCAATGGAGTTTATTTATTAAAGGCAAATAGGCTGATCACTTTGCAAGGAAATGTTCAATTTGCAAGGGCAGTTTCCTTAGTGAATGTGGTAGAAATTCAATTTGCAAAGAATACTCTTCAAGGAAAAAAAATATATAACACGCATACACACATAAAATATGCTTGGACATAACCTCATTGACTAAGGAAAGTAAAAATCCCCTTGCAAAGTAATCATATTTGCCTTTAGTAAATCATCTCCAATTGTGGCTGGAAGGCTTACCTTGTTCCATTCAACATCTGAAAATCCATATATCCACATTCTTGAGCTTTACATGCCAGGAAAAAAATTCTAACAGTTTAACCTAAACCAGATAATGCATACTTTTTGTGTAAAGGGATTTTCAAATTTAGTTTGCTCTTCCTCCTATCCTTCCAATCCTGGGAAGCATAGCTTTTGAGTGTGAATATGTTGGCTTCCAGACAGCAGATTGCATACTGTAAACAAAGTATGCATATAATAGTAACATTTTGTACAACACTTGTAAAAATATAAGGTTTCAAAACATTATTTGCATGAAATGCCAATCTGTTACAACCCATATCTTATGCAGAAGAAATTGTTTTTCTCTTAACAATGTTAATTACCTGTTAAACAAATTTACTGACCCAGATGGGACATTTCTCAGGGTGACTGAGCCTTTGCCAAAATAAGATGCAGATTTAACTAATTCAATAAATGCACCATTATTTTTAAGATAATGTTCTTCGTTTTCATTTTGGACATGTACACCAGCAGTAATGCCAAAGAGTAAAAATACAGGGCACATACAAATCATGAAACTACATCACTTAAATCAGGGGTCTCCAAAATTTCTAAACAAAAGGGCCAGTTTTTTTTTGTTTTTCAGACCTTGGGGGGGGGGGGGGTTGGACTGTGCCCAGTGAGAGTAACCAAAGCCCCAACTTTGGTAATAGGGGGAGGACTAGTGCCCGATTGTTGGTGTCACTGGGAGGAATAGTGCCCTATTGTTGGTGTCAGTGGCAGGAATCCCCCCTTATTATTGGTGTCCATGGCAGGAATAATGTCTCAAGGGCAAGATAAAGGAAAGCAAAGGGCTGCATCCAGCCCCCTGGCCACGGTTTGGAGACCACTGACTTAAAACCTCATTGTATTGTCATGTAAATGCAGCAGGCTTCTAGAACTTGCACTTTACTAACTGACCAACAAGCAGGCATTAACTTTGTTCACGCTGAATTCTGAACTTTAAAGGAAACCTTTCATGGGAGATCATATAGGCTGCAGCCATGAACCAAGTCATTGTACAGATAAGAAATGACTACTTTATTTGCTAAATGCTTGGCCTTGGTCTGCGACTCATAAATGTTGAAGCCAGAACCAGGCAAGTTAGGTAACTAGCATTTTCCAAAGAAGCCCAGAAATGACAACACTTTTTGGAAAATAATGATTGTGACTATTACCTAAGAGACTGGAGTGTTAAGGAGAGATTAATGAAAAACATCCACTTATGCCAGTCCATCTTTTTGGTTTTTCACTAAAACTAAAGCAAATTTTCCCTCCCACCTTCTTAAACATGAAAGTGCATCAGCCACATGGGCTATCTCTATAGCAAAAGGGCCACATGTGGACTCCTTGCCATGTTCATAATAGTCCATATGCCTTTCAAGCTAATGTTAAAAATATCAGGCTTCCAGAAAAATGGGCTATACTCCCAAAACATCAGATTGGTATTG
Source organism: Lithobates clamitans (assembly GCA_037952925.1). Lineage (NCBI taxonomy): Eukaryota > Metazoa > Chordata > Amphibia > Anura > Ranidae > Lithobates > Lithobates clamitans. Next base: position 699,681 of record JBBGZY010000037.1, read on the forward strand.
ATAGACACTGGGCTCTTCTGTATCTAGTGGGTCAGCCAGATGTGCAAGTAAAGCAAGACAATATGTATAGGAATGGGAAGGGATAGAGATGTGAAAGAATATTCTTGCTCCTTGTTCGCTAAAAAAGTCCATTGGATTATTGATCTGTTTACTACAGCAGCAGTAGCAGTTAGAAAACCGTATTAAACTTATTCTGAATTGGTTGGGCTACTTTCTCAAATTCAATTGAATCATTGACAAAAGGCCTGAAGTAAGCTTTGTTTTACCTAAAGTCACAGCAACATTGTCCCAATTACTGCATATATCATAAATGAGTAAGGGATCCAAAAGGTAAGTAAGCTGTATATGGCCTCTACATTCACACATCTCTCTGCAATCAGACCAGTAGAATTCCGGTTTAGTTATTGCAATAAGTTTCTCAGATGTTTTTTTAGTTGCTTGTGAAAGAATTAACATTCCCCTGTTGTAGGAATGGAATGCTAATTACATGTAGCATGATTTGTATACATCACTAGAAAGACAAAAAATATCTGATGTTAAGTCTAGCTGTATGTTTTTCCTACTGTTTTGTGCTGTATAGTTAGTCTACCCTAAACTAGCAGTGCATCTGCAGAGCTGTATTACTTGATTCATCCAAGTGTATTTAAGACTAAAACGTCCCACAACATAAAATTTTCTGCATGGGGCTAACACACCATCACAGCCTAAATTAGCACTGTTTCAGCTTTTACAGTACAGCTCTGTGTAGCAAAAGTAATTTCAGCTTTATCATTCTATCACATACACAAACTGAGATCTCACTTCTGAGAGGTGTAAGAAAACATTCACTTTATCCTGTTCACAGCATTACTAGTGAGTTATAAACATTACAATACCTGAGAGCAGGAGTGTGCCACAGTCTTCAGATGTGCAATTCTTGTGCATATAAATTATAATGAAATGCAGTTGCTGACGTTCAAATTAAATTAGAAGATGAAAAGCAATTACATGGTTGATGTAATTTGAATTTAGCAGTTTTATAGCATATGATAAAATATTACTTTATTTTTTTTAAACTGAAGGATAATACAAAAATGTTAAACACATTCCAGTTTCTGAGGTGCAGTATGTAATAACAAACCGCACTTAAGCCTGAGTTCACAGCATGGGGTCCATCGCTGTTCACCGATTCAGGTGTGAATCAGGTCCAAATTGTTACCTGATTTTGCATCTGAATCGGAAACAAAGACGCACAAGGACCCTTTTTGAATGCAAACCATGGACACCCTGGAGCAATTCGCATATGTGTGAACTCAGCCTAAAGCTGTACTCAAGGATTCTCAAGAGAAAATAGCAGCTTACAAGCACTGAGCAGCGATAGAAAAATGTGCAAATATAAATGCGCTGAACTGTAGTTTGAGTTAAAGTGAAACTAAACTCATTGATTTTATGGTTTCAAAAAAGAGTTATATCTCTGGCATGCCAGGAATGCTATCTCTCACATTTGCTTGTGCTTTCAACCAAACTGTCAAATTATCAAATGGCTTGTTTCATAACTGATAATGGCAGCATCATGGCAGTTTCAGTTCAGAGGGTAATATGGTAATATGACTTCCTTGGCTGAAAAGGATAGGAGAGTTTAGTTCCATTTTAAAGTGGCATTACACCCAAAAACAAACATTATATTGGGCTCCATTTTCCAAGCAGTATCTTACCTCATCTGGGTATGCGGTAAAATATTGCAGAGTTTTTCAAAATGTTTTTCCGCATTCACTAAAAAAAATGCTACTAAAATACTGTATGAGTTATTTTAGGATATAATGTGGTATTTTAGTAGTGAAAGCCTGCAGTAATTTACCGCTGGCGTCCTTAACACAGGCTGTAAACAGCTGGTTGTTAAAGTGGTTGTAAACCCACATTTGTAAGTTTTACCTATAGGCAAGCCTATAATAAGGCTTACCTATAGGTAGTGGAAATATCTCCAAAACGTGCAGCGTTTAGGATATATTTCCTGTACACTGTGCCGCTGTGAAGAAACGGACCTCCGTGCCATTTCTTCACCCGTATGTGCCGTGACTAATGGCTCCCACGCGCATGTGTGGGAGTCACATCACGAGGCTCCGGCCAGAGTCCGTGGCCCTGGAAAGAAGAGGGCAGAAGATGGATGCGGCCACCAGCGGGGACACAGCAGGTGTTTTTTGCAGGTAAGTGGCATGTAATGGGCTAGTATGCGATGCTCACTAGCCCATTATGCTTTTACTTTGCAGGGGAACAAAGAGGAAGTAAACCAATAAGGGTTTCCCTTTAAGGAATGGGCAGCTGCTGGTGTCCTTAACAACCAGTAACTGTCATGGTTAAGGAGTGGGCGGCCACCGTGCCCTTAACAACTGATGAGTCATCAGCTGTCTCCGCAGACAGGTTCCTGAAGCTGAATGCAGCTAAATGTAAAAAAAGATTAAATGCCGGCAATGAAAAATTAAGAAAGAAAAGTAACGTTGTGATGCTGATGCTGGGCTTGTATATTATTACAGAAGAGAAAAGAACCAAAAAGGTAAGTGGGAGAAGAATGAAACTTTAATTTCAAATTTTCATCGGGAGGGTGAACTTCCTCTTTAACTCGCTGACCAACAAAAGAAAATAAAAATTCCTGACTTTCCTTCCTGTATGCTTATAGGTCAGTAACTCATTATGTAAAGTAGATGGTGGCAGCTTGGCATCTAGCAACTTCCAAAAGATGACAGCCTCCTTTTCCTTTTTTCTGGATAGGTTTATTTAATAAAATTCTAGGCATTAGGAAGGATGACTAGGGGAAGCAAAGCTAAGGTGTTTTTCTGTTTCATGCTGGGGAGATTTTTCTCCACTTCCTGTCCTAGAATCCTAAGAGGAAGTGAGAGAAAATATCAAAGTTATGGGAATCCTTCTCTAAGTTGCTACTGAACAAATATCTGCATCAAAACATTTACCTCCCCAATGTTCTGAGGACAACTGTACAATGTTGCAATCCCCATAACTTTTTGTCTTTCCAGCAATGGTGACACAGACCATAAAAATTGACAAGTGTTCCAATACTTCCCTACACAAAGAAACAAAAAAAAATGATGCAGCTACTGTTCAGCCAATAATTTTCCGACCGGCTCCATCAACTTAATGCCAGGCAGGATTGGCCAACCACTAAATGAATTTTATACAGAGTATGGCCAGCTTAAGCCGGATAAAAGAAATAGAAAAAAAAGAACCAGTGGCCTAAACTAACAGTCCAACACAGTGAATTTTTGAGTCACTTGCAGCTACAGTGCAAAAAGCTACAGTTCAGGAAACAAAATCATTCATTACTTGCCTCTTTACCAAAGTAGTGTAATCAGATTACGGAGAAGACATCTGCTTTTTTACACTGCAAACTAACCTGGGATGATACTCCCTATGCTCTAGGTAAACAAACAAGTTTGATAATGCTATATGCTTTATTTAATATACTGTACATGTTATTGTCAAGAACATTAAGATTATTATGCTTCATTTTCAAAAATGCTGTGGTAACTGAGCCAATAGACACTAAAAAAGAACAAAAAAAAAAAAACGCATAAACTTAATCTGTTCATTTTATTAGACATATGCATTGCACCTCTAGCTTTATTTATTGAAGAAGAGGCCCTTGGCCCCATCAACATGGGGACAAGGTGCTTTGGGGGGGGGGGCAGAGCCCCCCTACCCCAAAGCACCCACCCATGTTAAGGGCATACTGGCCTGGTATGGTTTAGGAGGGGGGCTCGGTCCTTTCCCCCATTCCTGACCTGCTGGGACGCAGGCTTATATAAGGGTCTGGTATAGGTTTTGGGGAAAAATTTTTTTTTTTACAATTTGGCGTGGGGATTCCCCTCAAATGTGTGTGTGTGTAGTAGATATTTTGCTGCTCTGTACTAAAATAGATTAAACAAGGTTTTGTAGAAGGATATAAAGTAACCTTAAAGTAGCTTAGCTGACCACTGACTATTTTGTAGCAAAGCTGTAGGTAGACTAGGTGTAAAATTTGTTGTTCTTAAAGATTGCCAAAGTAGAAAAAAATAAAATAGAATAAAGCCCAACTCCAGCCAAACCTTTTTTTCAGTTTTAGATATAGTGGAATATAGTTATAACCAGTGGCGGCTAGTGCTCCGGGGGGGGGGCGGCAAACAAACCACCCGACCCCCCCCCCCCGAGTGGTACTCACGTGGTCGGGCTCTCAACTGGCGCCGATGCAGAGCACTGAGAGATCGCTCTGGGCGGCCAGCTCCAGAATCTTCCTGTACATCCTCCCCCCTGCCCGGCCAATGTGATCGCTTCTTCTCTCGCCCAATCACGCTCCTCCCGCTTCCTGATTGGCCAGGACAAGCAGGAAGAAAATAGCGAATTTTAATTCGCTATTGTCACACAACTCGGTGGGCTCAGGGTGCAATGCTCTGCGCCCTGAGCCCACTCTTTTTTGAAGCCAAATTAGAGTCTCAGGCTCTAATCATGTGCTTCAGAAAAAAAAAAAAACACCCTTTGGAATCCATGTGTCTGGCACCCTGCATGTACATTAGGGGCTGTGCGTATGGCCTAGGGGTGCCTCGTATGGAGCAGCTGCCACTGGTTAAAACAAACTTTCTTTGTCGCCTGTGTGAGAGAGATTTTCTATTTGATTTGTGTTGGACTGGAAGGGAGTGGAGTTCCCTTTAACAAGGACACAGGAAGAGATAGAAACACATTTCTAGTACTGTGGGAAGGAGCTTCTGTTTAGATTTGTGGTTGTGTCCCTGAGGGAAACATTGGAACTCACATCCTGTTCAAGTGAAGAATGTCAAACAGAATAGGAAGAGAAATCTTCTCTATGGGGAAACATACATTTTAAACCCAACAAAGCCTCCAATGGTTCTCTATCTAAACCCCCAAAAATGTAGGCTGGGTTTGGTTCCAAGCCCCCACCCACACTAAAAAGTATTAAAGAAGGATTGAATGTATGTCAACAACTACTGAGTCTTCACAAGATATATCAGGACACCTGCATTAGGAATTCAGCTTTGGGCATAGGGGTCATAGTCTATTACTACAGTACAGTATGTCTAGAAAATGTGTTCAATGTATGTTTAATGCAGCACTGTGCAAAATAGTAGCCAAAAAGCCTTTTGCCCATCTTGTTTATTTATATAACGCAATAGGAATTCTGCAAACATGCATGGGTGATACCAGAACTGAATATCTCTGGGAATTTAGCAAATATATATGAATATATACTGTATGTGTGTATAAATATACTGTATATGCTTATTACATTGAAACGTACATACATTTCTGTACATAATTCTTTTTTACATTTTTATAGAATGGCAGCAATATGCACCAAAATGGCATCTTGCCTGCACATATAGAGCAAGCAATGAATATAGTGGATTCATAACTCTTTCCAACCCGGGAAGGTGAGAGTTAATACATTTAACATGCCTTGCCAATCCTTCAGCACAGACGGGTACCAGTACTTTCTGAATGTCCATTTAAAATACGCAAAATAGAATTCACTTAGAGAGCACTTTGGGTTATACAAAAATAAAAATCAGATAGATATTCCTGCAAAGAAACTTTGTATATAACAAATGTATTTATTTCCATGTTTTTTGTAACTTACTTGTACATTGAAATATATAATTAAAGCTCATCTTTTTTCCCAAAAATGTATGCTTACTCAAATTAAATTTTTTATTCTTTCATACGGTATGAAAACTTTACGTTGCCAATAAACCTTTATTACTACAAAATAATCTGCTTGCAGGATTACTTTGTATTTTTTGTTAATGCTTTTCTTTTGTATTCAGACAAGAAGCCAGCAATATTCTTCAGACGGGGATACATCTGGTCAAAAGTGTCACCAATCAAAATATTTTGCAGCATTTAATGCAATAGTCATAATACATAAGCCATAATTACATGTATTGAATTCTTATGTTTGGTGAGACTATTGTACTTTAGCAAAATTGGTGTTAACCATCATGTACAGGGTACATAATGCAAACGAATATATGCTCCTGGTCTTCCACAGGAAAGTGCGGTCATGTTTGTACTGTGTGTGTGTGTTAAGAAGAAATTCTACATTGAAACATGGGATAAGGAGTGTTGCATAAGCATCTGTGCACTGTGTGTGACAGAGATCGCATCATAGCCGCAAAATGGTAGGGTGTCTGGTAGAACAGATAGTACAGTAATAGTTGTACAGAATTTGGCAAACCAGAGATTCCAGGAACCCAAAAAGAATGGAGAGTGACTCTAGTAGCAAGAAGTTGTAGAGAGGGGGAAGAAAGAGGTTGGGGGAGTAGTTGAAAAATAGAAAGGGGAAAAGAAAGCAGAAAAGATGAGTAATTTTGACTAAACCGTAAAAATCTATTTTGTGGAATACAGTACAGGACACAGGGGGACTGATTTATGTGCTGGAATTGTGCCAAGGTGCATTTGTGCAAATTCTTGCTGCCCAACCTTTATGGAACTGTTGCAAATTCACCAGCGTTATCCAGCTCAGTAATATCCAATTTTTTAACCTGTTTCAGAGCATTCATGAAAAAAGAACACCTACTGCAAGTATGTCACGGTGCAGGAAAATTTCAAATTGATTAAGCAAGCAGGTTTATTATATTTTAGCACAGGGCTCATATCTGTATAGAGAAAGTACATTAGATCATGTGCGCTCAATTAGCTGAATAAAAAGAGTGGGTAGTTCGAACTCTCTTTCACATCGAGTTCATATAGATGGGGTACATTTGTGGCACAAAGACAGTTGAAGTGTTCTTAGATGAGCTGACTGGGGATGGCTGCCAGCTTTTGACAGGCTAGAAGTAACTCTGTGGAAAGCAAAGACAGAAGGAGAGCAGCGCCATCTAAGTGCAGCATTATTAAGACATTTTATTCCATAAAAGACAATTGGTAACTCACAAGATTTATGAGATGTCAGTGCATGTGGGATTAATAATGTGGTCCATTCGCTCATGGGAAAGACCATCTTCTCACTGGTGAAGAGGCAGCTGATGGGTCCAGGGGCGCTTCCAGACACTCAGGACGGCTCACAGACAACAGTGTATGTTATTTTCGGTTGGAGAGAGAGTGGGGAGGAGCGCGCATGCTCCTTCATCAGGCTATTAGTCTGATGAAAGCACATTCATAGCTTTATTGGTCAATGCTTAGTTCACTTTAAATTTTTATTTTACAATTTTTACATTTTTTTTATTTCTTCATTTGTATTTTTTGCCCCTATATCAGTGCTATACATTTTTAGCTATGTAATACATTTAGGCAACTTAGAAAGACAAATAGTGAAAGAACACACACAATATATATATATATTGTATATCTCTCTCTATATATATATATATATATAGAGAGAGAGAGAGAGAGAGAGAGAGAGATTTTTTTTTTTAATGTATTTTACTTCCCCCATATTGTCAAATATTTCAGTCTGTGCAATTTCCTTTTACAAAAATACAGAAAGGAACACCAGACCAAAACTGGATTAAAGAATCAAAGATCATTTTAATTGTTTGTAAAAAGAAAGCACTTGAACTCTGATGTATGTCCACGCACTGATTCTGTATTACAGTAGTGATTGTATGACAATTTATAATCCACTGGAGTTAGTATGTTATAAGCAGCAAAAGTTTATTGAGCCATAAAAACCATAATTGGGCACATGAAGGAATAGGGCAACAACTGGTCTCCATATAAGACATCAGATTGTTACATAGTTACATATAGTTAGATAGTAGGTTAGGTTGAAAAAAGTCCAACCTATGTGTGTGCTTATATGTCAGTATCACATTGTACATCCCTGTATGTTGCAGTAGTTCAGGTGCTTATCTAACAGTTTTTTGAAACTATTGATGCTCCCCGCTGAGACCACCACCTGTGGAAGGGAATTCCACATTCTTGCCGCTCATACAATAAAGAACCCTGTAAGTAGTTCAAAGTTAACCCTCTTTTCTTCTAATTTTAATGAGTGGCCACGTGTCTTGTAAAATTCCCTTCCACGAAAAAGTTTCATCTCTATTGTGGGGTCACCAGTTTGGTATTTGTAAATTGAAATCATGTCCCCTCTCAAGCGTCTCTTCTCCAGAGAGAATAAGTTCAGTGCTTGCAACCTTTCCTCATAACTAATATTCTCCACTCTTTTTTTTAGTTTGTTGCCCTTCTTTGTACTCACTCCATTTCCAGTACATCCTTCCTGAGAACTGGTGCCCAGAATTGGACAGCATACTCTAGGTGCGGCCGGACCAGAGTCTTGTAGAGATTGCGCGCACACTCATACACAAGTCAGTGGTGCTGTCAAAAAATATATATGTATGTACACTGCAGCTACTTGCCGGCTGTAGGAGATGGTAAAAAAATAAATCGGCTATTGTGGTCACCGCAGTGAGTGGGACCGCTGGATACATCTTTCAGGAGATGGAGGATACTGCGTGCAGGGCTGTGGCTTCCGACCAGCAGAGGCCGCTACAGACAATCCACTGGAAAAATGGAATTCCTTTGTGCGGGGCTGCAGCACCCTACCTTCGGATGCCGAGAAATGAAGATTTAAAATTAATAACAGCAAAACATAATATTAAAAATAAATGAATGTCAATTAAGTTAAGGTGAAAGATAATCAAACACACCTATTGGGCTACATAAATAAACAACGAAACCAATAAAATGAAAAAAACAAAAACAAAAAAAAACACTTGATTCTTGAGCCTCTCTATCTTTTAATGAATCGCAATAACTTTCTCCTGAAGGAAATAAACTCTCCCCCCCGTAATGGAGTTCGAGTGCAGCCCACAGGTACACCAAGTTTTGGGTTGGCTCCAGGTGACCTTTCTTAGTATGTATCAGCCATTCAAACGTTCCCAGGTAATGCAGCATTCAATCCCGACCAGTCATTAGCTCACCCTTTATTGCCCTGGCTATGAGGAGGTGATCCAGGTAATGATACATTGGGGGGCCTGAGGCCCAGCTACCAAGCTAATAGAACCTTTGTGAAAGTGTGTGGAGCAGTAGTGGTACCAAATGGTAGGAAACAAAACTGGAAGTGATGTTCTCAAAGGGAAGCCTAGAGGACCTTCTGATGAGGTGGGAAGACTGGAATGTGCAGATTAGCTTCTTTCCAAAGATCCTCAAGATGCCTGTCATTTATGTTGATAAACTTTATCAACTTTTTAATCTTAATTGATTTTTTTTCCCCATTAGACATCTTCACATACAGAACAACCCTTATCCCCTACCCCTCGCCCTCCCCACCCCATTTAATATACAAAAAAAAAAAAAACACAGGAGAGAGAGAACATATTCTCAATCCATTTTTCAGTTATTTGTTCTATACCAAGTCCATCTTCCTCCCATAAATTTCCCATTCGAACCTCCACTCCTACCCTCCATAACACCCCCATCACACCATTCACTCCCCTTCTATTCCATCTCTTTCCTCACCATCCCAATACCCACTCTCAACCTCCCTCCACTCCATGCTCCACAACTTTCGCCCACATTCACACTACTCATCCATTCCTATTCGTCACCTCTTATTTTTTTTTGTGCTCGTTCTCTGCCCCTTTTCTTTTTCCTTTGATATAGTTATCTTTTATCTCTGTCCTCTTAAAACCTTCTTATACTCCTTCCTCTGTACAAATGGTTCATGACTATTAATATCTTCCACCAAACTCTAGGAAGGATATCCTTTTACCCCCACCAGGGTTTTCAGATCTCTTTATATTTCATTAAACAGCCTTGTCTTACTTATACAGATTTTTCCTTCCAGATTGTCTCATTCATACCTCGCTCCCATTCTATATAGGATGGGGCGAGACCGACTGCCACCTTTGTGCTATCAATTTCCTCGCCTGAAATAGATAATCTAAGGATTGCAATCTGGGTGCATCCAGGGTTTCCCTCTCCCTCTACAAGCCCCAATACGCAAAGCCTTACATCTGGGTTTAGAGGTCCTCCGAATACCTTACTTATAACTCCGGACACCTCCTTCCAGTACCAGAATAACTTCGGACACCTCCAAAACATGTGTAATAAATCACCTTCCCTTTCCCCGCATCTTGGACAACTAGCGCCTAATCTACGGACAAATAAAAAGTCTTGAAGAGTATAATAAGCTCTATATAACAGGAACAAATGTGACATTGCTTGGGAGGGGGAAAGTGAAACCAAGGGGCTCAGTTAAAGGACTCGACTCCATTGCTCTTCTGATATAGTTCCTGCATCTTATTCCCATCTCCTTCTACTTTGTGGGGCCCCTATCCCTTCCAGGCTATAAGCTCGAAATAAGGCCTTTTGGGGTGGTTGTGTTCATAACCTTCTGGAGCAAAGGAATCTTGCTCCATTCAAGCACCCTCTCTCTAAACTGCGTCTCCAAAGCATGCCTGACCTGTAGGTACCTAAAGAAAGATTTATTCGGTATTGTATTGTTCCCTCAATTCCTGAAAAGATTTCAGAGCATCTTCATCATATACCTGGCTAAAAAACTTTATTCCTCACCTTTCCCATTCCTTGATTGTCTCCATCTTCTGGATTTCACACAGATTTTTAATCTCCCATAAGGGAGTATACTCTGTAAGGCTCTTGTAAGCAATGTATTCACTGTATTCCATATTTTAATCATAAGACTTAGTGTGGGGAGCCTAGCGGGGAAAGATCCCGCCTCCATAGCTTCTACCAATGATCCATGTGGGGTGTTTTGTAGCAACATTTGTGTAAGAGAACTGTCAGGATGCGCCCGGCACACACACGTGCGCATTCACGGGCATCGGCAGATTTCCTTGCACAGGAACACACATCTGGCCACAATTGGCACCTGACAGCCTATTTAAGGGTTGCTCTGATTACTGACAGGTGCTGCTTGATCTTCAGCTGTGTCCTGAGATTCTGAAACCCTGTTTGTTTGACTTGACTTCCTGTTGCTGAAACCCTGGCCTTCCTGACCCTGTTTCTGGACTCTGATTGCTCTGATTACCAGTTCCTGATCATGGCTTCCTGTTTGACCTTGCTCCTGTTTATACCTTGGTACCTCGCTGCCCCCCGTTACTGAACCCGGCTTACCTGATGACCTCGCTCCTGTCTCCTGTTTGGCTCCACGCTGTTTCCGAGTACCTGTGCTGGCCGTCCATCCTCTCAGCTTTGCTGGTTCCACCATACATTTCCTGGGACTTGTCATCTCTACTGACGGTATCTCCATGGACCCACAGAAAGTCACTTCCGTCCTGGAATGGCCTGCCCCTGTCGACAGGAAAGCTGTTCAGAGATTTGTGGAATTCGCCAACTTTTACAGAAAATTTATCAAGAACTTTTCTGGCATCATCACTCCCATCACTCAGTTAACAAAGCAGCATGTTCTTTCCGATGGACCCCTGAAGCTCAAACAGCTTTTGAACAGTTAAAAACTTTATTCATGTCAGCTCCTATCTTGAAACATCCTGATCCTTCCTTAGCCTACGTTTTGGAGGTGGATGCCTCTGAGAGTGCACCGGGCGCTATTTTGTCTCAACGCCAAATCTTTGCTCCATCCTGTGGCCTTTTTCTCTAAGAAATTAAATCCTTCTGGAACTATGATGTTGGAGACCGAGAATTGCTGGCTATCAAGGCTGCACTTGAAGAATGGCGCTACCTCCTGGAAGGAGCAACTCAACCCATCCTCATCTTCACGGACCATAAAAATCTCGAATACTTGAGGACGGCTAGACGACTAAAACCTCGGCAGGCAAGGTGGGCACTTTCTTCTCTCGTTCCATATAACTTATCGTCCTGGCTCAAAGAATGGTAAACCAGATGCCTTGTCCCGCATGTTAAGCGACCCAGTGGTATCCTCAGAACCTGATACTATTCTACCAGCCAAAAATTTTTTGCTTCTTCAGGCAGATTTGACGTCTCAGATAAAAGCAGATGTGGTAAACCAACCACCTTCCAAAGATCTGGCTCTTCAATTGAGGGATGGTCTGTACTTTCATAAGGAGCAAATCTTTATCCCTGAGCAATTCAGAGTTGCTGTCCTGAGGCGATGTCATGACCACCCATTAGCGGGCCACTTTGGAATTCGCAAAACGACCGATCTGATCTCTCGTACATTCTGGTGGCCAGACTTGATGCAAGACTGCAAAAGACATGTTAACTCTTGTGTGACATGCCTTCGGAATAAGACGGACAGAGCCAAAACTTGGGGCCTACTTGAGCCACTCCCTGTACCTGAGAAACCATGGAGCATGATCTCCATGGATTTCATCATGGAACTCCCCCCATCCAAAGACTTCACCACTGTGTTTGTTGTGGTGGATCGCCTGACCAAGATGGCCCATTTTGTACCCTTACAAGGAACTCCTTCAGCCACAGAGACCGCCTCAGCTTTCATTAAGGAGATTGTAAGATTACATGGTGTCCCTGATAGCATCATCTCTGATCGTGGGGTGCAGGTTACGACTAGATTTTGGAGGGCATTATGCCAAGCATTGAGGGCAAGGGAAAAGAAAAAGAATCAAAGTAGAGGAAGAGATGTGAAGGAAGAAGGAAGATGGGTGAAAGGAAATAAAAGTGGGAAGGGGAAGGGGGGAGGAGAGGGAAAAGAAAGAGGAACAGGGGAATGAAGGAAAAAGGGGGAAGAGAGGGCTGCAAAAAACAAAAACAAAAAAAAAGGGGAAAAGAGGTGGGGGGGAGGGAAGGGGGAAAATTGAAAGGAACAAGGAATGAGAGTGATAAGAAAGTTCTTATCACTCTCATTCCTTGTTCCTTCCTTTTTTCCACAACTCCCCCCCCCCTTTCTCCCTTCTTTTTTTTGCAGCCCTCTCTTCCCCCTTTTTCCTTCACCCCCCCCCCCCCCCTGTTCCCTTTTCTTTTCCCTCTCCTCCCCCCTTCCCACTTTTATTTCCTTTCACCCATCTTCCTTCACACCTCTTCCTCTACTTTCATTTTCATTCTTTTTCTTTTCCCTTGCCCTTTCCCCTCCCCCATTTTATTTTGCTTTCCTTTCTACTTTTTATTCCTTCTTTTTTGTGCAATCTTCTTGGCATTTTCTTCCTTTTTCCTGTTCTTCTTTCTTTTTTCCTACTCCTTTCTTTTTCTCTCCCCTTTTTCTTTTCCTTCCTTTTTCTTCCCTTTTCTTTTCCTTTCTCGTAATTCCCCTTCACATTTATTCTGTCCCCTCTTTCTCTTGTGTCTTAGTCATTTTAGCCATTTTAGTCATTTTAGCTATCTTTTTTTTGTGGCCATCATTTGACCATTTGGCTTATATTTTTTCATCTGCATGTATAGGGACCCACTCTTCCCGGTTAAGGTGGGGTGGTGTTCTCCCACGGGCTCCCAGGCCTCACATTGTCCCGCCGAGCCAGTGTCCTCTGATTACGGTTTCTGGGTGAGTGAAAGATACGCCTTCATGAAACACTATGGTCTCTATATGTATATGTGTGTATATGTATATGTATGCGTATGTATGTGTGTGTATGTGTGTATATATATATTTTTACATAATTCCATAGTTTAGCGTCACATGTCTGGATAATTAACAGCATGCAATTGACTCCCTTTGTTCTAGCTCCCTGTGTGAAAAGCATCGCTATATACCCCCAATGAGTTGAAAATGTAACTTTATTTGTTCAATGCTTTACAAATATTTTCATTTTATCGATAAATATTTATGATGACATGCTATTAATATATATCTATGTAAGGATTCATGCATTAATGTCTGTATACAGTGTGTATTCAATTCTTATCTATGTAATCTCTGTGCTATCTGTGCTATCTTTAAGGACCTGACGAAGCGGCACTGTCCGCAAAATGCGTAGGCCATATTTCTATTAATTGTTGGGGATCTGCACACCCTGAATTTAAACCTAATCGTACAAACTGTAATATACTTTTTTCAGCTGTTTTTATAGTAAATAAAATTGTCAACAAATGAGAAATGATCAAACAATGGTATATCTCTCCCTCACGGAAAAGATACAATATCTACAAAGCTGCTACTATAATAGGAAAACAATATATCAAAAAATGTGTCCATATATAAATATTTAAAACACTAATAGCGTTTATAAGATCCAAGAGTCTTTAGACTTGACAGTCCACTTTTGATAAAATAGGAAGCAAAAATGAAAAAAAGGTGATCCACTCCAGAAGAAAAGAATTAGAGGCAAGTTATAATTCATTGATCCAGGCGATTAACCATCTCCGCGACACTTGTATGACAATTCCCCTAAGGAAGTTCACTTACCAGATATTACTGGATATACTGCATATCTTTGGGTGTGTTGTTGTCAGCAAGGCTCTGCGAATCTTCATCCAATATTGGTGGGTATGTGTATGGATGTCACGTGGCTATAATCAGCAATCACTGCATCTTTCCATCTATATATTGCTCGTTACAAGCAGAAGAAAAGGGGTGCACATAGCGTAATCCAATTTTTCAAAAAGATGTGTTTATTCAGTAACTCCTCATAGATGTACACTTACAATAAAAACATATGTTAAAAGCATAAATAGAATTATAATGATGAAGTCGCTCCCTCCTGATATACCTCTACACTGCTACAGCGGTGTTCCCAGGTGAGGCAAACTGGAGAGCCGACGGCGTGATTCAGTAGTGTGGATTGTTGCGTGATCAGGCCCTGACTAGTTTCCTCTTTGCTTTCTTCAGAGGGCGTGGCTACAAAGCGCAGCTCCCAACCTTTTATACACATACGGAAAGATGGACCCGAACCCCCTGTCGTATGTTAATTTTGCTGTTGAGCGGCTCTCACCACCCATCCAGCTACACTCTCAAGCTATCCTATATTTTCATAAGGGTTATTCTATAACTGATATGAGCATTTAAAAAAATTAAAAAATCCAAGCATACCTCCTATATTCAACCAAGGATATATTTAAACATTACATATTGAACACTATCTACATCACATTTGTCACGATCTAATACATCAGTCCGCAGATTGTGATCTTGCTTGATTGCACTGCGTGTGGCAGAAGAAACTACCTTAATTGGTATAGAACGGCTTAACAGCCAAGGTGATAATGCAAACCTAGATGTAAACTACCCTCCCCAATGTGTGGTTCATTTATAACATACTTTACCGCGATTTTTGCTGCAATTTTTATGCGACTTGAAGCGGCGCTTGCGTACCCCCGAGGTCCATTTACCCCAAATTGCACCAAAGTAGGACCAAAACAGTGCAGGAACCACTCCAAAGCCACCACGACCCAAAGTCGCACAGACATGAATGGCACTCACCGGAAACCATGGGGCACGACCCGCCATGCGACTTCTCAGTCCCAAGTCGCATGACAAGTTGCACCAGTGGAAACCAAGCCTTACCGTCCACATACCATATTCCGAATTAGATAACCAAATTGAGTCTATAACAATAATTAAAGCACCAATGTGCAAGAGAGATAGCAATGGCATGCTTGCACCACCCAAAGCATAAATCAATGGGTGAAGAATTGCAATTAGAACTAATTATTCTTTGCAAAATTAACGAATTATATAATATATTAAAATTTAATATTTTCACTGTCCACTGTCACTGTTCACTGTCCAATGTTATTTTATTTATTTTTTGGTGAAAGTTCAAAGAAACATAGAAGAAAAGATAATAGAAAGATGTGTCCATCTAGTACGTAACTTGTGAATCCTCAATAGAATGAGGGTGATGCAAACACTCCAAACAGGGTAGTTCCACTCCGATGATGATGATCCAACCAAAGTTTCTGGATTCAAATGGCTCTCAACAAAGCATGGAACCTCCACCCAATAGGGGAGCCCTCTTGAGGTTGATGGTGTATGCAGATAGGCTCAATGGAACCGAGGTGAGGATAAGAAAAAATGTAGAGGCTCCATATGGTGCAGGTCAAGGGGTTTTTATTTAAAAAAAGTACAATACATCATAATAGAGGAGTGCAAAAAATACCAGTGATCACGAGTAGTAAAAGTATAAAAAGCAATGTGGGTAGCAACTGTAGCGTCCCAACGGACTTCAACTGGGGCATATGCCACAATGCAGTGAGACATGCTTCCAGAAGGTAGCCAAGGTCCTGTGCACCTCTTCACTCTCCTCCCTGCCGGAGGAGTACTGTGATTTTAGCGATGTCTGACATCCACTCTGGCCGTATGATTGTGTAATTGACCTTCAACCTGGTGCCATACCCCCTCATGGCCGGGTTTATCCTTTGTCGGTCTTGGAGGACAAGGCCATGGAGGAGTATGTTGCAGACACACTCTCTTGAGGTTTCATCCGCAAATCCTAGTCTCCTGCTGGTTTCTTCTTTGTGAAGAAGAAGAGTGGTGAACTGAGATCCTGTGTTGTTCCCCAATAAGAATTCCTATCCAATTCCGTTGATTATGGAGTTATTTGACCGCCTCAAGGGAGCAATGGTTTTCACGAAGCTTGATTTGAGAGGGGCATACAATCTCGTGAGGATTAAGGAGGGCAACGAGTGGAAAACTGCGTTTAATACCAGAATAGGCCTTTATGAGTACTTCCTAATGCCTTTTGGCCTTTGTAACGCCCTGGCAGTTTTCCAGGAATTTATTAACGATGTCCTCTGAGATTTGTTGCAGTTATGTGTGGTGGTTTATCTCGATGATATCCTCATATTTTCCAAGTCCCTGGAGAGCCACCACACAGATGTCTGCCGTGAAGAGAGAACAATCTCTATTGTAAATTGCGAGTTCCATAGTGAACAGGTTCAATTCCTGGGATATGTTATTTCCACTGCTGGTTTTTTGATGGACCCAGGGAAACTTTCGGCAGTCCTACAGTGGCATCGACCCGTGGGTTTACGTCCTCTGCAGCGTTTCCTGGGCCTTGCCAACTATTATCGGAAGTTTATTCATAACTTCTCATCTCTGGTCAAGCCCCTGACTGCTATGAGCAGAAAGGACGGTAACCCAGAGAGTTGGTCTCCGGAGTCCATTAAGGCCTTTGAGAGTCTCAAGGCTGCCTTTGTTTCTGCTCCTGTGTTGGCACATCCTGATCCTACATTACCTTTTATCCTCTAGGTTGAAGCTTCTGAGACTGGTGTTGGTGCCCTTCTTTCTCAACGTCCTACCTCAGAGCACTACGCATCCTTGTGGCTACTTTTCTAAGAAATTGTCACCTGCAGAGTGCAATTAGGAGATTGGTGACAGAGAGCTGTTGGTGATCATTTTAGCCCTGCAAGAAAGGAGACATCTCCTCAAGGGTACCACTGTGCCGGTTCTCATTTTTACTGACCATAAGAATCTCACATTTTTATCTGAGGCTAAATGCCTCTCTCCCAGAAGGGTGCGATTGGCTCTTTTCTTGTCAAGTTTCAATTACATTGTCTCATTCTTACCCGGTACTAAGAATGTAAGGGTTGACGCCTTGTCACAACAATTTTCCTCCACTTCCAAGTTGGAGTCGATCCTGCGATTCCTCCTGATCGTATTCTGGCTACAGTTCGCACCAGTCTCACTTCTCCTTTGGGTGACAAAATTCTTGCTGCTCAGGTCCATGCTCCTCCTGAGAAACCTTGTGACCGCTGCTTTGTACCAGAGAGTCTCCGTACTGCCGTGCTCCAGACTTACCATTCTCCCAAGGCAGCTGGCCATCCTGGGAAGAATCAACTTGTTTGGGCCATTTCACAACAATTCTGGTGGCCTAGTCTACATGCTAATGTAGCGCTGGTAGATTTTTAATCTACTGCTGATAGGTAAATCTAGTGGGTTACTTGTTCGGAGAAGTTAGGTTTGCCTCTGTTCCAGCTTGGCTGAGTTGCATGTGATTCCACACTGCGCCGGTGGGAGTCATTGTCCCCATGGGCCGGTGTTGGAAAGGCAATGTGTTGAAGCGTATGAGTGCTCCTCTGTCCCTGAGACAACTCGGTGGAGGTGCTCCTTCGAGTTGCATTCTGGGAGAGGGTATTTATGGGACAGGCGCCATGTTTAGGGGTTCATTTTCAGCCACCTGCTGGCCCTCCTGGCCAACAGGTATGCATTAGGAATACCACCTCGTGGTCCTCCATTCCGGAGGCCCACGTCGCTGAGGCGTGTGGGTAGGCCCAGAGGCCTGTCTGGGGCCTACCACAGCAGCAGAGGAATGGTCCTGGGCTGTCTATCCTGAGTGAAGAAGCTGGACAACTGAGGAGATCCCAGGGGAGGACCCATCATGGAAGGATCATGCAGAGTGCTGGTCTGGAGAGGGGCCTGGTGACTCAGTTGGAGGATGTATCCTAAAGTAATCTTGCTGCATAGTACTGCCGGGTTGGCTTAAAGGTTCGAGTGCTGTGTCTGATACTCATCATAAACCATTACATCCTGTGGCAGAGGATCGTACGGGTTTTGTTCCAAACAAGTCTGTGGCAGAGACTTTTGTTTGTGCTACGTACTGGCTGCTAGGCAAGTGAGAGAGGCCTATCCAGGCGGGCAAAGATTGAATCCCACAAGGGGAGTGCATTCAACTACAAGTGTTCAATTCCTAATAACGTACTAAAGAATACTACGAAAAGGTATTTGAGCTTCCCTGCAACTTTCCTTCTACCTCTTTCTTGCTACTTCCTTTATTACCCGTTTATTAAAGCATTCGAAAAGATACTCAAGTGTTTGGTGTCTACATTGTCCGGAGGTAAACTCAACGGGACCCTAGACCCGGTGCCGGTGAAACAGAGGTGGCAAGAGTGAAGGTAACAGCCAGCTTTAAACCAGCAGCTCCACCGAGAGTTATTGCTACACTAATGTAACTGCCTTCGTAGCTGTCTGTTCTGCATGTGCTCAGAGTAAGACTCCACAACACCCTCCAGTGGGCCTCCTACAAGCCATACCCAGTGGAGAGAGGCCCTGGACCCACCTGTCTATAGATTTCATTGTGGAGTTACCCAACTCCCAGGGAAACACAGTTATCCTTATGGTGGTTGACCGCTTCTCAAAAGATGTGTCATTGCATTCCACTTAAGAAGTTCCCCACTTCTAAGGAACTGGCTTCCATTTTTGCTCGGGAGATCTTTTGCTTACATGGGCTACCCAAGGTGATTGTCTTGGACAGGGGTAGTCAGTTTGTGTCCCGGTTCTGGCGAGCCTTTTGTGCACAGTTGGGAATTCAGCTTGTTTTCTCCTCTGCATATCACCCGCAGTCTAATGGGGCCGCAGAACAAGCCAATCAGTCCTTGGAGCTATTCCTACAATGCTATATTACCCCAGATGATGTCCTAGAGGACAAAACGCGTAGGGACAGACTACTGACACCACTGGTACTGCCACACATTCTATTTACAAAGCGCTTTTTTATCTTCAAGAAATGTGAGTGTTTTTACCCTCAATAAACATGCCATGAGCCTTTTTTATACAGTATTACGCTATGTGCTCTCATATTTCTTTCACATATAACTTTGATGCCTCATTGGACCTATCTTTAAAAAACACATCTTTGCAAGCACCCGGGCCAGCTGGAACTGTGTCCTCTGCGGTAACTACCATCAAGAATCCCCACTTTACAAGCCTGATTGAACCAGTGGGTATAAGCCCATCTGGGTCCAATCTTTCTGGTAAGCCTTTACTAAGAGCGGTGGTGGATCTTCTATCAACACACTTACTATTTGTTTGTGTCACATTTTGTTGTGTCACCTTTATATGGACTAAGTTTGTGTAAACCAAGACCATTACTTAATTATAGTTATCTTTTACACAATATTTTTATATGGTATCACAGATTTATGGGTCTAGTTCACTGACAAAAATATCACTGGTTGTAATATATCAAATAGCCTTACAGACTATTTAAATACTTTCCAGCGCTGCACTTTCTCACTTAGTATATTTCTAACCATCATAACAACTGGTTAGACCTATTACTGTGGGCAGATTTGTTCACAACAGTGCCTTGAATTCTACTTCCTGATTGTCCCCGTTTATGGCGAATTATGGTTTCCAACCTACCATGTTGCCTGACTCATTTGTTCCGCAGAATATTCCTGCATTAGAGGAGCATCTCTGTGGTCTTCGTTCCACTTGGGCACAAGTTGGAGGCGGCTTTGTGACATGCTAATGATAGGTACAGACTCCATGCTGACCGCAGACACCTGCCTGCGCCTTCCTACCAGGTTGGGGACAGGGTCTGGCTTTCATCTCGCAACTACCGACTTAGTGTTCCCTCACTGAAGTTCGCACCTTGGTTTATTGGGCCTTTCCGTATTCTTCGCAGGATTAACACAGTGGCTTGCGCATTAGACCTTCCTTCTAATATGCAAATAACCTTTGGTTTGCAACCGCTTTACCACCTCAGTGCCACATTCTCACCCTGTACAGGTTGAATACATGAGTAGTATGAAGTACAGTCCATTGTTGACTTCCGTAAGTTCCATGGGCGCATACAG
Organism: Lithobates clamitans; assembly: GCA_037952925.1. NCBI lineage: Eukaryota > Metazoa > Chordata > Amphibia > Anura > Ranidae > Lithobates > Lithobates clamitans. Next base: position 720,006 of record JBBGZY010000037.1, read on the forward strand.
TACCTGGTGCATTGAAAAGGGTACGGTCCAGAGGAACGTTCTTGGGTCTCAAACTCGGACGTACGTGCCCCTGTCCTCCTCTGTGATTTCTATAGATGTTTTCCACTCAAGCCTGGTGGTCCTCCGAGTGGGAGGGGTCATTGGAGGGGGTACTGTCAGGGCTGGGCTCAGCTCTTCCTTCTCTAAGCTGGCCACTCAGCTGTCAGCTAATTGCCAGCTCCTATCTCTCCACAGTTACTCAGCTGTTGATATCCTGCTCGTCAATCCTGCCTACTTAGGCCGTCCAGTCCAGAGGAGCTCTGCATTCGCCTTGGTCAACATCACAGAAACGATCTCCTGCGATCCTGTTCAAGACTTGCTTTGCTGACATCCCTTCTGGCTCCAGATCATGCTTGCTGTTCCACTACATTGATCCCTGACTTCTGGCTTGGCTGACTATCTGTTCCGGTTACTGAACTTTGGCTATGTTTTGACTACGTTTGTTATTTTTACTTTTATTATTAAACAAGTGTGATTTAACTGTACTTCTGTCTCGGCCTGATTTCATGGTTTCTGACACCAAGAATAATTTTGATGTGGACAATAATGTCTAATACTCACAAAAGGAGACCCATCCATTGAAACAATAGATAGCATGATCAGTCGTATAAGAATTACCACGAGCTGAACCATGTTTTGGGAACCCTTTGTGAGTAGGGGGACAAACTAACTGAGGCGGAGCAGATCAGCCTCAGCGAGCATACTATGAAACAAAAATGTAAGTGTCTGTGCGTCCCCCTCAGGGTTGCTATTTCGTGTGCTGCTTGTTTTTTTTGGAGCTCATACTGTATTTTATCAGCAAGCTTTTCATAAATCTTGGTTAAGCTGGAATCCAGATCAGCTTTTGTGAGCTGAAAGGAGTACTCACTGTTTTGTGTGGAAGCAAACTCCTGCGGAGGGTCATATGCTGTTATTGGAGACTGTACAGGCTGTGGAGAACCAGCACCTTTTTAAACAATTTTCTTCTGCTCCTTATTGCGCAGCAGATATGTGGTCAAAGAGTGCTGTTGTGAATGGTGATGGTGCCTCTTAGTTGGGATTGTGGCCTTAGCTCATCTTATCTCCTACATCTTAGGTTGAGGTAATGATGTACTTCAACACTGTTGTGGGGCTACAAACTGTCTGATGAGGGAGCTGCGGAGCCCTGTTGGGGTAAAGAACAGATACAAAAGAGTCAGGGAGAGCAAAGAAACGTTTTTGGGGTGTAGCAATATGGCCGCTACTTCTAGGAATGTTGCTGAGAACTGCACTTCCTGAGGCAGAGGAAGAAGAGGGGATTCTTTGATGAGGACTATAGATGGCAAGCAGATAAGTTGTGCAGTTCTACCATCCTTGCAGGGAGCGATTCAGGCTCAGGGGGGTTAAAAAAGCCCTAGTAACCCTGCTGCCGTGTGGAGCAAGATGGCCACTGCATGTAGCTATGGGGACAGGGCCTCGGCCTCCACCTGTGCTACTAATGGTGAAGGCACCTCTGTAATCCCCGACCAGGGTTTCGCTCTGTATGGTTGGGATGTTCCTGGTGTGCGGTGCGGATCGGGCCCAGGAAAAAAGGCTGCTGGCGTGTGCCGGGGTGTAGAAGATTGACTGCATCTCACCTGTATCCTTGGTGTTTTATCCGGAAGGCTCAGGAGCGGTTTTTGCGGAGTCCACCAGCGTTCGGCTGAACAGCCCTGATCAGCTTGTGAGGAGGGAGACAGGCTTATTAGAGTCCGAAATGCCTGGAGGCGGCGATGGTGCAAGTGGAGCAAGATGGCTGCCGCTCCCCGTGAACAGGCCGGAGCCACGGACTGTCCCTCGGATGGCTACGCAGCACCAATGGCTCCAGGCGGCACCCCGACAGGCTGGGGGACACAGGGGCCCGTGCGCAGAGATCCAGGTAGGGCTGCTGGAGATTGCAATTTTTTTTTAAAGGCCTCAGGAAATCTGGAGCTCTTCTGATGCACGTCTGCTCTGCAAGAATACTTTTTCAAGGCACTATACAGTCACAACTAAGCTTTGCCAAAAACACACCTTGAAGATTCTGAGGCCACATGGAAAAAGGCGTTCTGGTCAGAGGAGACTAAAATGTAATCATCTGGCCTCAACACCAAACAATATGTCAGGAGGAAATCCAATATAGCTCACCATCCAAATGACATTCTTACAGTAGAACATGGAGGTGGTAATATCCTGTTATGAGGGTGTTTCTCTGCAGCAGGGACTGGAGCACTTGTCAGGATAGAGGGAAAAATGGATGGGGTAAAAAAAATCAAATTCTTGAGGAAAATCTACTGCCCTCTGCCAGAAAGTTGCCAATGGGAAGGTGGTTTACCCTCCAACATGATAATGACCCAAGGGACACAACATAAAGGAGAAAAAGGTGAATGTCCTTGCAAGGGCCAGTCAGAGCCCAGACTTAAACCCCACTGAAAATGACTTGAGGACAGCAGTCCACAAACAGTCACCATCAAATTTAACTGAACTGCAATTCTGCAAAAAGTGGGCAAACATTGCAAAGTCTAGATGTGCAAAGTTAGTAGAGACATATGCCAACAGAGTAAAAGGCTGTAATTAAAGCAAAAGTCTGGTCAACAAAATACTGACACAAGAAGGTGATCCTTTTGCCAACTCAGTGATTCAGTTTTTGAATTAAAAAAAAAAATTCTGACATGTTGGTTTTATATCTTTTGCTTGAATGTTATAAGTTGCACTTAGTAAATACAACAGCTGGATAAAACAAAAAAAAATGTCTTCATTTCAGGCTGCAAAGCAACACAATATGATCATTTTATAGGGAGGGGGGTGATTATTTTCTATACCCACTGTATATACCAGGGGTGTCCAAACTTTTTTCAAAGAGGGCCAGATTTGATGAAGTGAACATGTGTGAGGGTCGACCATTTTGCCTGACATTCTTTGAACCATTAAAATTCAGTCTAAGTGTGTTCGTTCAAGCACTAATATACTGCCCAACAAGAATTCTCTTGCCTTTGTGGCGCTCGTTCCCGACACACGGACAAATGCTCTGCTCTTTAGGGGTACCGTTAATTCTCAGTGCAATTCAAAAAAAAAAAAAAAAAAAAAGGTCGGGACTTCTTTCCCTGCATTTTTGTGGGTAGGGAAGCCCATTGAAATGAATGGGCTGCCCTACACGTAGCACGCAGCCACACAGATGTGAACCAAGGGTTTGTTCACATGTCAGGTTGGAGGGGCAGTAAAACCACATGATTAAGCTGTTTTTACCACCCCCAACTTCTCCCCCTTTAGCTGCAGAGGGAGCAGCTGGGGCTGTACACATGCTGTGGCTGCAGCTGGAGGTATACCCAGACTGAATGGGGCTGCACTGCAACTATCCCGCAACTCTGTGCATTGCACAGTTGCGGTATAGTGATGCTGCATTTACGGGCTTAAAACAGGTGGCGAGGAGGCAACATAATGCCTCTTTACCACCTGTCAAATGCCTCTGAAAAGCGATCTGTGCATGGATTGCTTTTCAGAGGAGCAGCAGTCCTGGCTGCTATCACAAACAAGCCCTACAAAAGCAGTTCTGATGGTACAGGAAATGGGGGGCAGATTAAAAGTAACATACACGCATACATACACACAGACACATGCACACACATACAGACACATGCATGCACATACAGACACATGCACACACACATACATACAGACACATGCACACGCACACACATACAGACACATGCATACACATACATACAGACACATGCACACACACATACATACAGACATACATACACATGCACACGCACACACATACAGACACACATACATACAGACACATACACATACATACAGACACATGCACACACATACATACAGACACATGCACACACATACAGACACATGCACACACACACATGCACACACATACAGACACATGCACACACACACATGCACACACATACAGACACATGCACACACACACATGCACACACACACACACACATACAATGACACACATACAGACACATGCACACACACACATGAACACACATACAGACACATGCACACACACACATGCACACACATACAGACACATGCACACACACACACATGCACACACACACACACACATACAGACACCTGCACACACAGACACACGCACACATACAGACACATGCACACACTTACAGACACATGCACACACTTATAGACACATGCACACACATACACACACATGCACACACATACAGACACACATACAGACACATGCACACACATACAGACACATGCACACACATACAGACACATGCACACACAGACACACAGACACATGCACACACACACACATACAGACACGCACACATATACAGACACATGCACACACACGCACACACATATACAGACACATGCGCACACACATACATACAGACACATGCACACGCACACACATACAGACACATGCATACACATACATACAGACACATGCACACGCACATACCACCCCCAACTTCTCCCCCTTTAGCTGCAGAGGGAGCAGCTGGGGCTGTACACATGCTGTGGCTGCAGCTGGAGGTATACCCAGGCTAAATGTGGCTGCACTGCAACTATCCCACAACTGTGTGCATTGCACAGTTGCGGTATAGTGATGCTGCATTTACGGGCTTAAAACAGGTGGCGAGGAGGCAACATAATGCCTCTTTACCGCCTGTCAAATGCCTCTGAAAAGCGATCTGTGCATGGATTGCTTTTCAGAGGAGCAGCAGTCCTGGCTGCTATCACAAACAAGCCCTATAAAAGCAGTTCTGATGGTACAGGAAATGGGGGGGCAGATTAAAAGTAACATACACGCATACATACACAGAGACACATGCACACACATACAGAAACATGCATGCACATACAGACACATGCACACACACATACATACAGACACATGCACACGCACACACATACAGACACATGCATACACATACATACAGACACATGCACACACACATACATACAGACATACATACACATGCACACGCACACACATACAGACACACATACATACAGACACATACACACACATACATACAGACACATGCACACACATACAGACACATGCACACACATACAAACACATGCACACACACACATGCACACACACACACACACACACATACAGACACATGCACACACACACACACACACATACAGACACACGCACACTTACAGACACATGCACACACTTACAGACACATGCACACACATACACACACATGCACACACATACAGACACACATACAGACACATGCACACACATACAGACACATGCACACGCACACACAAACACACAGACACATGCACACACATACAGACACATGCACACACACACACATACAGACACGCACACATATACAGACACATGCACACACACGCACACACATATACAGACACATGCGCACACACATACATACAGACACATGCACACGCACACACATACAGACACATGCATACACATACATACAGACACATGCACACACACATACATACAGAGATACAGACATACATACACATGCACACACATACAGACACATGCACACACATACAGACACATGCACACACATACAGACACATGCACACACACACACACACATACATACAGACACATGCACACACACACGTACAGACACACGCACACATACAGACACATGCACACACTTACAGACACATGCACACACTTACAGACACATGCACACACATACACACACATGCACACACATACAGACACACATACAGACACATGCACACACATACAGACACATGCACACACATACAGACACATGCACACACATACAGACACATGCACACGCACACACAAACACACAGACACATGCACACACATACAGACACATGCACACACAAACACACAGACACATGCACACACATACAGACACATGCACACACAAACACACAGACACATGCACACACATACAGACACATGCACACACACACACATACAGACACGCACACATATACAGACACATGCACACACGCACACACATATACAGACACATGCGCACACACACACAGACACACATACGGACACATGTACACACACACACACATACAGACACAGGCACACACACACACACACACATACAGACAGACACACATGCACAGACACATGAATAAAGCCCTTTTAAAATGAATCTAGCTTCAATCACAGTACTGTACCTTTCCAACTTCCTCATTCAGCCGGGTACTGCACTATAGGTGGAAGCAGAGGGCACAGCACATTCCCCTGCACTTTACTTTCACTTTTGAGGCTGACGGATCTTCTCACAGTGCCGATGTACAGTTCGGCAGGGGATTGGGCTCATCTGGCAGCCCTGATCCCGCGGCACATTGGGTGAGAAAGGCTGGTTAACCAGGGTGGTTAACCATAAGGTCCATGGTTAAATAACCAGGCGGGCCGTTCAAAACCGGGTTATTTTCACCAGAGCAGATTACATGTAGCAGAATACATTTTGACCTAAATTTATGAAGAAAGATTTTTTTTGCAGAGAAAATGCATTTTTTTCCATAAATTTTCAGTCTTTTGTTTTTTTAGCAAAAAAAAAAAAAAAAAACCATCAAAAGAAAGCTCTATTTGTGTGGGGAAAAAAATTGCTTATGGGTACAGTGTTGCCGGACCGTGAATTGTCAAAATGTGACAGCGCTGAAAATTGGCCTGGGCAGGAAGGGGTAAAGTGCCTGGTATTGAAGTGGTTAATAAACAAGCCTTCTTTTTGGCCCCAGGTGCCAACCTTTTTTTTCTTCTAGAGGGCCTACATGCGCAGACATGACCTCTCACCAATAATTATAGTTCACGTTTTTGGGTTTGTTCTACTCTTACAGAACCTGTTATTCCTTTTTACATTTTTGGAGCCTTGATTTCTCTTTAACATTTTTGTTATATTCTTTGTAAGTTTGACTTTTTTTTTATGGCTGCAGCTACGATCCTGGTATATATCACACACATACATATATATTATATATAATATGCATATATATATATATATATATATATATATATATATATATATATATATATATATATATATAAAATATACATAAAAACACAATGTGAACAAAGTACAACAATTTTTTTTTTTTTTAAATGTAAATCCACCCCCCCCCCCTCATGCTCACCCGCAAATGGTAATGTGCACATAGGTAAATGGTAATATCACACAGTATATGAAATTTGAGGTACTGACACACAGAGAGTGAGAGCAATAATTCTAGCACCAGAGCTTACATTTAACGCAAACTTGGTAACCTGTAAAAGCTTTTAAAGCGTTGCCTATGGAGATTTTGCAGGTACCATAGTGTGCCACATATTTGGCATCTATTCACTCGGCAAATCATCTTTTACAGTATCTCGCAAAAGTGAGTACACCCCTCACGTTTTTGTAAATATTTTTTATTTTATCTTTTGCTGTGACTCTGTTACAATGTAAAGTGCTCAAAATAACTCAACACACAGCTCAGTTTCAGGATCTTGGCAATTGTATAGTCTAGGCCATCTTTATGTAGAGCAACAATTCTTTTTTTTTAGATCCTCAGAGAGTTCTTCGCCATGAGGTGCCATGTTGAACTTCCAGTGACCAGTATGAGAGAGAGCAATTTCAAATTTAACACACCTGCTCCCCATTTACACCTGAGACTTTGTAACACTAACAAAATCACATGACATCGCAGAGGGAAAATGGGCCCAATTTGGATATTTTCACTTAGGGGTTGTAACCTGGGGGACAGGTAGCAGGTACAAAAACTTCCTGGGATAAGCAGGCTTTCAGGCACAGATACAAGTGAAGTAGTGACAAACAGTGAAGTGTTTAATGGTGATATTTACAAGTCTATAGAGGTGCTGTAGAGTGCCAAACAAAACCCTAGCCGTGTCTCGGCTCTAACTATACACTATGCGGGTCCTAACTACCAGGCTGAGCAAGCCTACCACTTGTCAGTTTCCACATAAACTGCCTAACAGCTTTTTACCAACCTTTTGCTTTCACAGACCAATGTTGTCTGTGTTTCCCAGGCAGAGAGCAAAGGCTGTCTGCTCAGGTGAGCTTAAATTAGCCTGGGGAAGAGGACCAAGACCCGAACTGGATCATGGATCAGAGATTATTGAATGTGTACGAGAGGAGCCTGGGAAACGTATAAACCCCAAACAGGACTTTTGCTGGCTCTCTTTGGGATGCTCTGCTACATATCCTCCCCCCTTGTTTCAACCCCTGGGTTGGAACAGATGCAATTTAAAAAGGGATGGTTAGGGCGCTCAAAACTTCAAGTTAGAACAAATAATGTCTATATACAAAAGTCCAATAATGATGATAGCGGGGGGGTGTGGAAGTTTCTTCAGTACTTATGGCTGCAGCTTACAGAATAAAGCAGTTTCTATAAAAACACAAGCAAAGAAAAGGCGCCTCTAAGTGCAGAAGTAGACACATTTTAATAGCCCCAGCGGGATTAAAAACACTTACAGGATTAGAAGGCAAAAACGGCACATCACAACAATAAGTTGGATGGTACGTTTTGCAGCATTGGAAGGGGTCACAGCGGAAGAAAATCCCCAGGCTGTACGTGTGTAGTCACAGCGAGTCCCATCACAGTCAGCAGCAGAGTGTCCAGGATGCTGAAACCGCCGGAAGTGACGCAATCCCAGGAAAGGAGGAGAGGACCTGGAAATGATGTCAGCGCTGAGGGACAAAAAACCAGCCTGGACCGCAAAGCGGATGTGGTCATAAGAAAGGGACGCGTTTCGGAACTCTAGGTAGAGTTCATTTCCAGGTCCTCTCCTCCTTTCCTGGGATTACGTCACTTCCACTGGCGGTTTCAGCGTCCTGGACACTATGCTACTGACTGTGATTGGACTCACTGTGACTACACACGAACAGCCTGGGGATTTTCTTCTGCTGTGACCCCTTCCAATTCTGCAGAACGTACCATCCAAATTATTGTTATGATTTGCCATTTTTGCCTTCTAAGCCTGTAAGTGTTTTTAATCCCACTGGGGATATTAAAATGTGTCTACTTCTGCACTTAGAGGCGCCTTTTCTTTGCTTGTCCCAGGGTTGGAACACCTGTGGCCCAACAGGAGTGAACACGGGACAGGGTATCTACATTCCCCATCCCAACACCTGGCCTGTGTTTTACAGTGAAGGAGTAATCCTGTAGAGCCAAAAACCACCGGTTCACCCATCTATTAGTCTCCTTCTTTTGGGCCATCTATTTCAGGGGAGCATGGTCAATTATTAACTCAAACTGGCGTCCTAACAAATAGTACCTGAGCACGTCCACAGCCCACTTTATGGCTAAACATTCCTTTTCAATGACTGCATACTTTTTCTTATGGTCATTGAGCTTTTTGCTTAGGTATACTATCAAAGGAAAGGACCAGGGGGAAACACAAGGGAGTGATCTCCCTCGGTCCAAAAAGTGGTTACCATGGATATGGTGGGCAATAAAGGGAGGGAAAAGGATATATGTAAAAATGTATAAAGGTTTATTGGAAAAATCTAAAAATTACAAGTGCTATACCATAGACAATAGGACACATGTATGGAGCTGATCCACCTGACACAATTTAATGGGCCCGTCCAGTGCAATCAGCACGGGGCGCGCCCATCAACCTACAACACACAAACATGCAACATAAACACATATATAGACATATGAAAAAAACCATAAAGTGCAGGCGCCTTTAAACCCACAGATGCATGAGGTCCCTGTGGCCAATCGCCAGATCAAAAAAGGAAAATAATGTTTGTTTGGAATAAGATAATAAAGGGACCTATTGCATGTGTGGTCCCCCGGGGAGATGGGGAAAGTGGAATAGATGTAAACGATTGGTTGCCTAACTCAAAACCTCGCTAGATACCATCCACGTTGGCTGTGTGGATACTACAGCTAAATTGATGGGTCAGGGGGACTCATACATTAAGTTGCATGCGCATGCTTAAATCATGGATTTTGCTGAGAGTCCATTCCTGTAGTTTATGGGGATGGATATATAGCAGAGAGTCTCTGTAGAGTTTAGGGGATATAGAAGCCGCACAGTGTAATGAATACTGTTTGTACCAGGAACAGGTCACATGACCTCTCAGGATGACCCGATATTTCTCGGGACTGCCAGTGTATGAAGGTATGCTGGAAGTCTATACAGAGCTGAATGTCACTGTGAACTGCTGTCCACATTTGTCAGGGCCATATCACTTCAATTATTAAGGGTTCAGAGTAACCACTGCATTTAGGAGCTAAAGGGGTTACATTACCACCTCTCTGTCGTACGAGAATTAGCTGTGTCTTATGTCCTGCAGCTGCTCCACCGCTCCGTGGCCTCTGCGCTGCCAGTGCCGGCCGTGATATGCTGTATTCACCAGGCGTTCGGGTACGTAGTAATCCTCTCACTCGCTGGGGCACACTACAACTGTGCTTGTGTGGTGGGTTCTTTCCCCGTACGTGTGGCGGTTAAACTTTTCAAGTTTCCACTGAAAGGGAATCCCGTCTCCTGATCACTGCGGGAGATAGCTTCGGCGTCTGCACATCTTGGTTACGTCGACGCGTTTCGCAACGTCATTGTTACGTAGCTTCAACAGGACGTACTGGAGCTTGACAAGCATCCCTCCCTCTTATTGCTCTGAGATGCTGTCACGCCTCCTTCTTTCAATTAACCCCTATCGTCAACAGGGACGGGCAAGATTTATGTCAGTGTCCAGCCCGGGTAGTTGTTCCATTTTTTTGGAAATGTGTGTATATGGTTTTGGTCTCTCGTTCTCACAGCATATGTAGAAAGGAAAATAGTCATGCTTGGCCTATTAGATTTGAATTCAGGGGAGGAAAGTCCAGAATAGAGCAAATTTCTTTACTATGTCCATACTACGGTCCCCCTGCCCTTTCCTGTCATTTATAGAAATTCTACAGGATGGGGATCTCATCGTTAGTGGCTAATTCATATATAGTTACAGTGTCTGTGACATATGTTAATAACAACCATTAACCAAAGTGGTCCCATACTAGGGATTTAAAACCCGGGACTGAGCTAGGGACTCACGTAGTAGTAAACTATTCTAGAACTTCCGCAAAGAAAAGGGAAAGAGAGGAAGAAATCAGAATAAATATAAAGATGGAATTGAGCTTAAGAAAAAGATCAAAGAAAGAATAATTCTCCAGGACATTGCAAAGGGAGATAAGGACGTTATTGTTGATCCTTCTGGACCATGCTATTTTGTTATTATTTTTCTTACTGCCTATGCGATTCACCTGACTAACTTTTTGGTCTACTCATCGTCTGACTAGCAAAGTGGACTATTAACAATCCGTTACAATGGCCTTCACATTAGGGGAAGACATAGATAAAGAGATAAGAGAGACATTTGAGAAAGATGCATCCCAAACCCAGAACAGAGTTGAGGAGATCAAAGAAGGGTTTAGGGAACATAAAAAATTACTGTTAAAACATCTCAACAGGAAATGGGACGTTTCCTTCTTAGAGACTTATATTGAACATAAGATAGTCCCTCGCGGACTACGTGACAAAACCATACCGGCAGAACACCTTCATAACGACAGATTCCTCCCCAAATGGAAGGAACTGTGCGTCAATCACGGCATTGCGGTTATGAAACTAATAGTCGAAGAAGAGAAAATCCAACTGACGGAACTTAGAGAAAAGATAGAGGAAAGTGCCAAGGGATTAGATCTGATGAAGGAGGAAGAAGAATTCAATAGACAAAATGAATTTCTAAAAAAGGAAATAGAGAAGGCACAACAAACCTTAAAACTAACTAAACAATCAAAATATAGAAGAGACATACAGGACTTTGAAAAAGGTCAAGCCTTTGACCTGACAATTAGAAGAGGAAGAAGTAATTCCCTCAGACGGGGGTTTAGATCCCAATCCAGGAATAGAGGGGATGGGTCTCCCCCCTCTGCAGATGAGGGTAACACACATAGAGGAGTAACTTTTTTGGAGAAAGAGGGGGTGGAGGGAAACTTACCCTACACCCCCTCCTCTGTGAATCCCCCTACACTACAAAAGAAAAAAGAGAACAGGCCTCAGAAAGGGAAATCTCAAAGACAAAGGACAGAAGGATCACGAACAAGAAGCCAGAATCGCTAGGACCAACTATGTACAAAGAAAACCCTGTACATAAATCAGATATGACAGTCATCAACTTGTCATCATTTCCCCTAGCCCCCAGACACATCCAATTGCTGCAACGTGGGATGTCCTTTTCACCCACGAGCAACATGGATGAATTTAATGTCTATAAGGACGTTGTGCTATATCTTAGAAAGATCTTTTACAGATCTCTATATGCACAGGATCCAACATTAGAAACGATAGACATACATTTAGACGCAGATGACCAAAATGCGATCGACATTCTTAACTCATTACTGGCAGAAAACGAAGAGGGTGGAATAGGTATTGAGGAATCACTGACAAGGAGATCAGTGAATCTGAATATCAAATCCAAAAAAATGCCCCCCCTAAATAAAAACAAATGGCTTGGCATGTTTCTTGACATGATCCAGATGGAATTGGAAGGAATCAATTGGAAACATGCTGGCCATGACAACCTCACCCAAACAGAACGTCAAGCATTGAAGGAATTGAAGGAAGCCAAAAACGTAATAATAAAAAGAAGTGATAAGGGAGGTAATGTCGTCCTAATGGACGACTCTGACTATGAAAAAGAGGCTAAACGCCTCCTGGGAGACACCAATACATATAGGAGATTGGATGAAAATCCTTTTCCTAAATTGGTGCAAAATCTTAACAGCAAACTGGATGATGCAGTGGAGGGGGGACTACTTACTAAACGCGAATATGAATACCTATCCGTTGAGGACTATAACATACCTACCTTTTACTGTATACCAAAGGTACACAAATCCCTGGAGAAACCACCAGGGAGACCAATTGTGTCATACGGGGACCCCTTGACAGAATGGGGAAGTACTTGGACTCCCTCCTTAAAGGGATGGTAGTGGAGCTCAAATCTTATGTGCAGGACACACGTCATGTGCTGGCCAGACTGGCCTACCTCGAAGTTCGGGAGGAGGCATGGCTGGTCAGCATTGACGTTGAATCACTGTATACGTCCATCCCGCATGAACACGGCATCACAGCTGTTAGGAACTCTCTGGAAAAGAATTTTCCCCTCCTAGGATCACAGAATGAATTCCTGGTGGAACTTCTTGAATTCGCTTTAAATAACAACTTCTTTCAGTTTGCCTCAAAGTTCTATCAGCAGATTAAGGGCACCTCGATGGGGGCGTCATGGGCTCCGGCCTATGCATGCCTCCATCTGGGTAGATGGGAGGAGGAGGAGGTATTTAACTGTCCAATGTACCTCGGCCATGTACATACATGGCTGAGGTACATTGATGATGTACTGGTCATCTGGACGGGTGACTTGGATGCCCTCCACGAGTTCATCGATCAGCTCAATACGAATGAACGCAACATTCATCTTACTTACACCTATGACCGGTCTAAATTGTCTTTCCTAGACCTTGGCCTGAAGGGAGGAGTCATAAGTACCTCCACCTTCCGTAAGGAAACAGCGGCAAACACTTTGTTACAAGCAGACAGCCATCACCCTCCTTGGCTAAAGGATGGTATCCCTACAGGACAATTTATGAGAATCAAACGTAACTGTTCAAATAGCAATGATCTGCGTAGGGAGACCATGGACCTGTATATGAGATTCCGGAACCGCGGGTATTCTCATAGACAGATTCGAAATGCCAAACGTAAAGCTGCGGCTAGAAGTAGAGAAAGTCTATTGTCTATGAACCAAAGGGGGGAAAAAGAACAACAAAAAATTGAGGACAAAGGCCCAATAAGACTCATTACCACATATGGGGCCCAATGGGAGTCAGTAAGAAAAATCTTGCAAAAACATTGGAATATCCTCACCAACAACAAGAGGCTAGCCAACATAGTGGGGGATGGACCCAAGATGGTGGCACGCAGAGCCAAAAACCTGGGGGACGTCCTTATCCACTCTGAATACACGAGATACCAAGACCCCACATGGCTATCTGAATATCCACGGCATACGGGCATGGTCCCCTGCACAAGATGTCAGATATGCCCTTTTGTGGACAAGACTAACACTTTCAAGGACGCTTTGGGGCAGAGACAATATGTGATCAAAGATTTGATTAATTGTTCCACAATGAAGGTGATATATATGATCACCTGTCCGTGCCCAAAAATGTATATAGGCAAAACAAAGAGAACCCTCAGGATCAGAATAGGGGAGCACCTGAGGGATATCAAGAGGGAGAGGGAGGGGGTTGGGGAGAGGGGGGGGGAGAAAAGGAAGGGGGAGAGACCAGTGGCCAAACACTTTGCCCGATATCACCAGGGCAAATCAGATGGGTTGAAGGTGAAAGGTATCTACACCCTAAAATTACCAGCAAGAAGAGGTGACTTCGACCGCATCTTACTTCAAAAAGAGAAATGGTGGATATACACCTTGAAGTCCCTTTCACCTATAGGAACACTACCAGTCAGGGGTATTTGCCAATAACCTTTTGTCAAGTCCAAAGTGGTCAGATAGCAACCCTTGCCAAGTCGGTCTATAAGTTTGTCCACTCTGGACATTGGGTACGTGTCAAACTTTGTTACTGCATTAAGCTTCCTGAAGTCGTTACAGAACCTCCAAGTGCCATCCGGTTTTGCGACCAACACGATGGGGCTAGACCAGTCACTATTGGATTCCTCAATGACATCTAGCTCCAACATTCTTTTAACTTCATTGCTGATGTCCTTTCTCCTCGCTTCAGCAATTCGTAAGGTTTGAGCTGGACACGGACCCCAGGTTCAGTAACAATATCATGCTGAACTGCTGAAGTCGTGCCAGGTAACTCTGAAAATTTTTCTCTATTCCTTATCAGGAACTCTCTAGCTTCCTTTTTTTGGGAATATTATTATTATTATACAGGATTTATATAGCGCCGACAGTTTACGCAGCACTTTACAACATTAGGGCAGACAGTACAATTACAATACAATTCAATACAGGAGGAATCAGAGAGCCCTGCTCATTAGAGCTTACAATCTAGGAGGGAGGGTCAACTTATACAAAAGGGTAATAGCTGTGGGGGATGAGCTAACGGAGAAAATAATGCAGTTGTTAGAGGGAGGCAGGATAGGCTTTTCTGAAGAGGAAAATTTTCAGGGATCGCCTAAAAGTTTGGTGTGAGGAATATGAGAGGAATGAATATGACAGGGTGTCTGGAATCGTGACCTCAGGGTTCAGAGAGGACTCAGTACCCTTAGGAGGGACCTTGCAGTTAACGCCAGTCTATCCTTCCAGGGCTTTAACAGGTTTATGTGGTAAATCTGTTCGGGCTTCCTTTTTCCTGGTTGATATACCTTGTAATTGACCTCCCCAACTCTTTCAATTACTTCAAAAGGACCCTGCCACTTAGCCAAGAACTTGCTCTCAACAGTGGGAACACCAGGACCTTGTCACCAGGTAAAAAAACACGGAGTTGGGCCCCCACGTTGTATATCCTCTGTTGGGCTGCTTGGGCCTGCAGTAAGTGTTCTTTTACCATCGGCATGATTGCTGCAATCCTCTCCTGCATTTGAGCGATATTCTCAATTACACTTTTATTGGGTGTCTGCTCCCTCTCCCAAGTTTCTTTGGCTATGTCTAAGAGTCCCTGAGGGTATCTCCCATAAAGCAACTCAAATGGAGAGTACCCCATAGAGGACTGGGGAACCTCCCTGATGGCAAACATCAAGTATAGTATCAGGAAGTCCCAGTTTTTCCCATCCTTGTCAACAACCTTTTTCAACATGCTCTTTAATGTCTTATTGAAGCGTTCCAACAAGCCATCCATTTGAGGATGGTACACCGAGGTTCGCAACTGCGTCACTTTAAATAATTTGCACAGCTCCCTAGTTATTCGTGACATTGATATCTGTAAGGACTTCTTTAGGGATGCCAACATGACTGAACCCCATAAACAGCTCTTTGGCAATGTTTTTAGCAGACGCGGTGTGTAAGGGAACTGCCTAGGGGTAACGGGTAGCATAATCCACGATTACAAGGATATGCTGATGACCCCGGGCAGACTTGGGGAGTGGACCCATAAGGTCCATGGCAATCCTCTCAAAGGGCACTTCAATAATGGGCAAGGGCACTAAAGGACTTTGGAAGTGGGGTAGTGGGGCTGACATCTGACAACAGGACAGGATTGACAATAATTCTCAATAACTTTCTGTATCCCGGGCCAGTAAAACCTGCGCAACACCCTTTCAGTAGTTTTCTCAACCTCTAAATGGCCTCCTAGCAAGTGCCCATGGGCAAGTTCCAACACTACCCATCTGTATGGCTTAGGGACCACCAACTGTTCAACCACTTCATCATTCTTTTTACATACATGATAGAGTAAATCCTCACTGCTGCTGAAATAAGGAAAACAGGGTCTGTCCCCTGGTTTGACAGGTACACCATTAATCACTATTACACTTTTCCAGGCCCTGGCAAGGGTAGGGTCTTTTGTCTGCTCGGTACCAAAATTTTCCTTGTGCACATTAAGGTCAGCAAACTCCAACGTAGGCTCAGATTCAGCAGACGGCTGTCTAGCTCTACTGGTTGTGGGGACTTCCTCAGGCTCCTCCAGCTCTCCTGCCATAAATGAGAAAGGAACACCCGGGGAGCCCTGAGAGGAGTCCCCTGAACCCACATTGTCAGTAGTGGCCAGGAGTTCTGGCTCTGCCACTGAGTCAGATACTGTGACCGGGTTGGGACGATCCCACAGTTCCCAAAACTTAGGGAAATCCATACCAACGATGGCCTCATGCACCAAGTGGGGCACAAGTCCGACGGGATGGGTCACCGTACCCAAGCCAGTTTTAAAGTGAACAGTGGCTATAGGATATTTCCGGGTATCCCCATGTACACAGATCACAGCAACTTGTTTAGCATGAAAATTCACAGTTTCAAACATCTCAGCTGTAACCAAAGTCACTAGACTTCCAGAGTCCAGCAAGACCTTAATAGGCTTATTATTAACAGTCATTTGGCACATGTTTTTTCCCATATTTGGCGCTGCAGTGCATGAAACAGCAGCAAACAGACTGCCTTCTAATAGATGACACTGCATTGGTTCATCTGTCAATGGACAGTTTGCTGCAACATGTCCCAGTTTTTGGCAATGAAAACACCTAATGTTTCCCCAGTTTGGTTTGCTGACAGGCAGTGGCTTCCCTTGTTTGGGATGCCAAACTTCAGTCCTGGCACCAAAAATCCCCCCCCCCCCATTTCCTTGCCATGCTTACCACCCACTTCCCCTGGAACAGTCTTACCGGTTGCCTGGGGAGACCATGGCTTTGGGTGGAAAGTCTGTGCGGCTGTAGGGGTGGTGACCAGGCTGTCTGCAGCAAAGTACCTTTCAACGAGTTCCACCAGGTTGTCCTCCGAGTTGGGGTCTTCTTGACCCACTTCTGCAGGGGAATTGGTAGTGACCGCAGGAACCGGTCCATGACCACACGCTCCAATATTTGTGGCCCAGACAGGGACTCCGGCTGTAGCCATTTCCTCACCAGGTGAATTGGGTTAAACATCTGCCATCTTGGGGGCCCCTAGTCTTGGAAGAACCAGCTGTGGACCCGCTGTGCTCGAACTGCCAAGGTGACACCAAGTCGCGCCAAGATTTCCCGCTTGACCTTTTCATAGTCTCCTGCTTCTGCTGACTCAAAATCATAGTAGGCCTTCTGTGATTCTCCAGAAAGCAAGGGGGCAACCAGTCCTGCCAACCTTCCCTCTCAGCGGTCCATTCAAGCGTTAGCAGAAATGCCTCTGGATCATCATCTGCAGTCATCTTAGAAAGAAAGCGACCCACATGGATGGTTGAGGGCTTGTCTCCAACAACATCAACTTTAGCAGGTGACCACTGTGCTAGCGTCTCCACAACCTCAGTCAAAGTTTTCCTATCCGCTTTTGCATCAGTGGCTAGCTGTTCAAACAGCTTCTGCAACTGCTCCTGTACAGCACCAATCTGTTAGTGCAGCGTTGGATAACACCAATTGTTTTAGGATTTCCTCCATGTTTAATCATTCTAGGTACTGGCCTTTTAAGTAGTAACTTACTACAGCTGGTCGCAGCCTCCACCATATGTAACCTGGGGGACAGGTAGCAGGTACAGAAGCTTCCTGGGATAAGCAGGCTTTCAGGCACAGATACCAGAACAAGTGAATTAGTGACAAACAGTGAAGTGTTTAATGGTGATATTTACAAGTCTATAGAGTACAGTGTTCAGATAAAAACAAACAGAACAAAATAGCCAAACAAAACCCTAGCCGTGTCTCGGCTCTAACTATACGCTATGCAGGCCCTAACTACCAGGCTGAGCAAGCCTACCGCTTGTCAGTTTCCACATAAACTGCTTAACAGCTTTTTAACAACCTTTTTGCGCTCACAGACCAGCATTGTCTGTGTTTCCCAGGCAGAGAGCAAAGGCCGTCTGCTCGGGTGAGCTTAAATTAGCCTGGGGAAGAGGACCAAGTCCCAAACTGGATCATGGATCAGAGATTCCTGAAAGTGTACAAGAGGAGCCTGGGAGATGTATAAACCCCGAACAGGACTTTTCCTGGCTCTCTCTGGGATGCTCTGCTACAGGGTGTACTCGCTTTTGTTGCCAGCGGTTTAGACATTAACCACTACACATCCGCGATATGGCCGAATGACGGCCACAGCGCAGACCTGAATTCCCGGGAGGCCGTCATATGACAGCCTCCCCCGTGCACGCTCCCTGGGCGCGCCCCGGGCGCGCTGTGATCATCGAGTCACTGAGACTCGGCTGATCACCGTTCCGAGTAGAGGGCCGGGCATGGCCCCTTACCATGTGATCAGCTGTCAGCCAATGACAGCTGATCACATGATGTAAACAAAAGATTGGTAATCGTTTTTTTTTTTTACTCACGCTGACAGCGTGAGTAGAAAAAAAAGCCAATCACCAGCTGGGATGTGAGGGACATCGGTCCCCAAGTGGAAGAGGCACATCTGCCTCATCAGTGCCACCTAACACAGTGCCCACAGTGCCAACTAACGGTGCCCACAGTGCCACCTAACAGTGCCCACAAGTGCCACCTATCAATGCCAACAAGTGCCACCTATCAATGCCCACAAGTGCCACCTTTCAATGCCCACCTGTAGTGCCAATCAGTGCCACCTGGCAGTGCTGCCCATTACTGCCACCCATCAGTGCCCATCACTGCCACCTATCAGTGCCCATCACTGCCGCCTCATCAGCGCACATCAATGAAGGAGAAAAATGACCCGTTTTAAATTTTTTATAACAAAATATAAAAAATAAAAACATTTTTTTTTTAAATTCATTTTTTTACATTTTTTTAACAAAAAGTGAAAACTGCAGAGGTGATCAAATATCAGCAAAAGAAAGCTCTATTTGTGGTGAAAAAATGATAAAAATTTCATTTGGGTACAGTGTTGTATGTCCGCGCAATTGTCATTCAAAGTGCGTCAGTGCTGAAAGCTTAAAATTGGTCTGGATAGGAAGGGGGTTTAAGTGCCCTGTAAGCAAGTGGTTAATGGCTGTCGGTTGAGTAATTTTGAAGGAACAGCAAATTTACACTGTTATACAAGCTGTACACTCACTACTTTGTAGCAAAGTGTAATATCTTCAGTGTTGTCACATGAAAAGATATAATAAAATATTTACAAAAATATGAAAAATGTGAGGTGTACTCACTTTTGTGAGATGCTGCATATTTACCAAACAGGTGGGTATTAACCACTTGCCGACCACCTCACGCAGATATACTGCGGCAGAATGGCACAGGCAGGCAGAGTAATGTATGAGTACGTTACTGCCCTCCCGCGGACGGGGGGCGCAATTGCACCCCCCTAGGTGCCAGAGGCGGTCGGCATTGTTCCAGGAGCGATCCGTCCTGAGGGGGAGGCCACTGATTCAAGGCCACCCCCTCACGATCGCTCCTGACAAATGACAAGCTTTTTCTGCTTCTGAGATGTAAACAGAAGCAGAGGAAGTGATGACATCTCGCCTCGTGCAGCCTTTTCGCTCCGGCGCCCGAGAGAAGAAGACATCAATGTGAGTTTGCACCAACACTACTGTTAGGATTATTCTTCTCCTGTGATCAGTCAAACTCCAGATGTATTGAAAAGCAGACAATTTATTTCAGATGTGTCACACAAAAGGATGATGCTTACAAGCCAAAAGATGCAGTAAGAATCACACAGAGCTGTACATCCCCCCTCCTAATATCTAAAATAATATAGCTATAACGCTTCTATTGGCTGAGGAAACACAGATCGCGTGCCTGGTACAAAATGGTACTTTATTTGGCTAATTAGCATCTCCTGTACAGTCTTGTTCTACCATATATGGTTAAGCCTAATCATCCTACAACTTACTATGGAGCAAAAAAAAGCAAACGATATAGCAAGTTAATACAACATGCTCAGAAGTCATCTTAAAAATCAGTCTCAGGGTTATTGTTTTTCTAAAAGTCACACAATAAACAATTAAAACTTTTCTAACAACTACACTAACACTAGTACACATAGGCAAATAAACCTCCCCCCGATCATCCCCCCTGCACCCCCTGTCACAGTGACACCAATAGCAGTTATTATTTTTTTACTGATCACTGCATTGGTGTCATTTGTGACTGTTATAAGTGTTAGGGCAGTTAGTGGTAGGCCCCTTTAGGTGTAGGGTACCCCCCTAACCCCCCTAATAAAGTTTTAACCCCTTGATCACCCCCCCAGTTAACCCTTTCATCCCCTGTCACCAGTGTCACTAAGCGATCTTTTTTCTGATCGCCATATTAGTGTCACAGGTGACGCTAGTTAGCCAGGTAGGTATTTAGGTTCACCGTCAGCTTTTTATAGCGTCAAGTACCCCCATATACTACCCAATAAAGGTTTTAACCCCCTGATTGCCCCCTAGTTAACCCTTTCACCAGTGATCACCGTATAAGTGTTACGGGTGACGCTGGTTAGTTAGTTTGTATTTTATGCAACTAAGGGAAGAAAAAAAAAGGGAAAACCAGGTCCTACTGAAAACATAACCCATAATAAAACATAACCCCGGTCGCGGGTCATCCAAATATACCCTAATAAGGTTTACCAAAATACGGCAATGTTGCTATAGCCAAAGAACTAAGCATACAAAAGGGGGGACAAATCTCAGTATCTCTACTGGGATCATAAAGTGGCTACTTCGGCAACAAATAGTCTACACCTGGGTAAGTGTATATAAAAATACGAAAGTTATTTTTCCATGTTGGAACGTGCTACAAAAAATCATTAAAATGCACCTATATTGGATGAAAACAGCTTCACACTGAATGCCTCGCCGGGTGCTGCAGCAGCAGATCACCCAGGCAAGCAAACTTAATTGTGAACACTTACAAAAGAAAGGAAAGACATACACAAGTTTTTTTTTTATACCCGCCGTTTATTACCCAATAAAGGTTTAACCCCCTGATCACCCGGCGGGTGATATCAGTTAGGTTTTAGAGTCAGATAGGGTCTGCGTCGCCCCAGGCAGCGTCAGATTAGTGCCAGTACCACTAACGCGCGCAGCATACACCTCCCTTAGTGGTATAGTGTCTGAACGGATCCATATCTGATCAGATCTATACTAGCGTCCCCAGCAGTTTAGGGTTCCCAAAAACGCAGTGTTAGTGGGATCAGCCCAGATACCTGCTAGCACCTGCTTTTTGCCCCTCCGCCCAGCCCAGCCAAGTGCAGTATCTATCGATCACTGTCACTTTCAAAACACTAAACACATAACTGCAGCGTTCACAGAGTCAGGCCTGATCCCTGCGATCGCTAATAGTTTTTTTGGTAGCGTTTGATAGTTGCTGACAGCCTAGGAGCTTTTTTACCTGTGAGTCTCACTACTGTACCAGTAAATTTAGAGCCCAAAATGGCAAATCGAAGGTAGTGAAGAGGCCTACACGTTTCTGAGCATGACAGATAGTGAAGAGGAAGTCACTCATCTGTCAGATTCAGGCACAGCATACGATCCTGTAGACAGTGGCTCCATGACAGATAGCTCTGACGACGGAGTTGTGATCCCTGTCAAGGTCAGGCGTACCAGACCCAGATCTTCTTCTGCTGTTGAGGTGCAAGAACCGCAGGGCTCTCGTATGGAGCAGAGAAGTACTAGTGCCACTCATCCTTCTGGTAAACTGGCAAGCACCAGCGGCCTAGTACACTCTGGTCATAGTCAAACCAGCAAAACATTAGTCTCTACAGCGGCCGGAAGTACTGGGTGGAAGGCAAACACACCCATACTTCCGGGCCGCGCTTTCCTGTATGATTGATTCACTCTGGATGCGCGCGCGGGACCGGATATGATGCCGCATGATCTGGAAGTGTGGTTTGGAACACAGGGACACTCACACTTCCTGAATCTATGACGGCGTGCATTCCAACAGGCGCTGTGGGGTGATGAGGGACCCCGGGGATGAAGGAATGGATGGTGGCGCCCCCCCTCCTCCCCCTCCCCCTCCCGCATGGAGCCATGAAGAGACTCTAGTGAGGGTAGGCTTTGGTCTGATATCTCCTTTCTGGGGTGATTGGGCTATGCACTGCCACATATATAATGTAGATCACCTGCATTTGCCAGATTGTAGCCAGTGCAATATATACCAGGCAACTAACGTGGTTATACCTTGTCTAATACATTTGTCAGTAGACATATACACACTGAAATATTTTGTTTCGGAATTTCGTTTTCGTCCAAAAAATAAATTTATTTAGTTACTCCCGAAATTCGTTTTTATTTATTTTAATTTTTTCGTTAAAAATTGCATTTGTCCGAAAATCCAAATTAAGGTTGAATCTGACACTGAAGGCTTATGGTATCTGTCAAATGTTCTAAGAAGATTTGACGGAGCAGCTAAACTGTACGACGCCGTATAGTTTACCTGCTCTGTCGAATCTTCTTAGAACTTTCAACAGACATCATAAGCCAAAGTACGTGTGTACTTAGTTCTAGCTATTTTTCTGCTCTTCCTCTTTGGTTACAATCAGCCAATAACATTCATCATCATCCTTATTTTTATTTATCTTTTCTCCCCTACGTCAAATCTTTTCTCACTATGTAGAATAATCTTGGACTAATAGAGTTAAGGTTAGGAACATTCGACCACAGGTTTGATGGACACAGATTGTTATTGTCATCATCATGTCGAATCTCCTATCTATATCGAACTGCTGTAGCAACGAAAACGAAAATAAAGCACTTGTTTATGTCGGATCTTTCGTTTTTCGGATTCTGCACTTTCGTTATTGTTTGTTAAAACGATAACGAAAATACTTGAAATTCGGACGAAAATGCATTCGGACGAAAACGAATGCACATGTCTATTTGTCAGAAAGATGTAATTTCTGTATGGCTAATCGATTGGTTTGTGGGTCACCCTGCACTTGGTGACATTAGTGTAGCTTGTTGCAAAAAGGGAAATGTTCTGTACCTTTGGTTGGAGCCAGCTCATGTTGATGGGCATGGCCTATTAGGGCAGTGGTCACCTGGGGAGTGGACATGTGGATGCATATTTTGGGGCACACAAGACAGAGCACAGACTGCCTAAGCTCTGAAGGGGGCACGTTTTGGGTGCCATTGCGTACCTCCCGTCATCAGGTCCTGTCTGCAGGTGCCAAGGGGTGCAGTTTTGATTGCTATGAAAAGCCCGTATTCACGCATGTTTGTGAGTAGAACCATTGTTTTTATACTTTCAATAAAACTTTTTATCAGTAATGCACTAGGTCGGTGCACCTTCCTTTTTTCTGTTTTCTCGTAGTCAAACCAGCACTGCAGTAACACGTGGTGACGTGGCATATCCCATAAGTGCAGTTCAAGCTGGCAAGCACAAGTAGTGTCCCACTGCCACCAAGAAGACAAAGACAGGCTGTCAAGCCCATAGTGCCCTTCCTGCTGCATTCGCCAATCCTAATTGGGAACCTACCACTTCTGCAGCACCTGTACTTCCCCCATTCACTGGCCAACCCGGAATTCAGGTGGAAACAGTTAATTTTACGTCACGTGATTTTTATTCACTGTTTTTTACAGAAGATCTCTATAGATCTATTGTGGACCAAAGTCATTTGTATGCTGGTCAATTCATCGCTGTTGATGCCCAGTCCTCCCTTGCCAGAGATTGGAAACCAATTACGGTTTCTGAATTTAAGACCTTTCTGGGCCTTTCCCTCGACATGGGCATAGTTAAAATGAGTATGTTGCGGTCATATTGGTCCACTGACCCAATTTACCATATGCCTGTATTCTCTGCTTCCATGGCCAGGGCATGATATGAGCAGATCTTGCGGTTCATGCATTTCAACAACAATGAACTCTGTCGTCCTCATGGAGACCCTGGATATGATCGGCTCTACAAAATTCAGCCCCTCATAAACCACTTCAACCAATGTTTTGCAGACTTGTTTGCTCCCCAACAAGTTGTCTGCGTTGATGAGTCCCTGATTACGTTTCCTGGCCGCTTGTCTTTCAAACAGTATCTTCCCAGCAAGCATGCCAGATACGGGGTCAAGATGTTTAAGCTCTGTGACAGGGCCACAGGCTATACATGTAGTTTTATGGTTTACAGGGAAGGAGATAGTCACGTAGAGCCGCCAAACTGCCCAGATTACATAGGGAGTGCTGGCAAGATTGTGTGGGACTTGGTGTCACCATTTTTGGAAAGGGGTACCATTTGCATGTGGACAATTATTATACGAGCGTGCCACTTTTTAGTTACTTGTTTGATCATCAGATTGGCGCATGTGGCACAGTGTGATCTAATCACCGGGGCTTTCCCCAGCGGCTTGTAGATTTCCATCTTAGGCTGGGGGAGAGAGCCTGCTTGAAGTGTAATAACTTGCTCGCTGTGAAGTGAAGGGATAATAAGAATGTTTTCTTTCTGTCCTCCCTTCATGCAGACACGACGGTCCAAAATCCTACGGCGACTGGTGTAGTAGAGAAACCCCTCTGTGTCCACGAATATAACCAAAATATGGGAGGGGTGGACCTCAATGACCAGTTGTTGGCGCCGTAACCAGTTGCCATACGCTGGTACAAAAAAGTGTCTATTTATTTCAATTGGCTTTGCTAAACGCTCATGTGCTATACAGAGCTTTAGGACAGACTGGATCCTTCCTTAAATTCCAGGAAGAGATAGTCAGAGCCCTTCTGTTTACAGATGGTGCTCTCCCCCACCTTCCCAATCCAAATGCAGTAAGCTGGCTGCATGAGAGGCATTTTCCGTATGTCCCCCCGAGTACCCTTACCCAACGAGCCCCCAAAGAAGATGTCTTGACTGCAGCAAGCACGGATATAGGCATGACACCCACTATTATTGTCCCTCCTGTCCTGACAATCCTGGTCTTTGCATTGGTGAATGTTTTGAACGCTACCATACACTAGTTGAGTATTAGCGTAGGGTACAGCACTACACAGACTAGGACACACTTTCACAGGGTCTCCCAAGATGCCATCGCATTTTGAGAGACCCAAACCTGGAACCGTTACAACAAAAAAAAGTTAAAAAAAAAATTATATATATATATATATATATATATATATATAAAATAAAAAAAACAAAAATAGTTGGCATTTTATTTTTCTCTCTCTCCCTCTATTCTCTCTCTATTCTGCTCTTTTTTACTGTATTCTATTCTGCAATGTTTTATTGTTATGTTTTATTAAAATTGCTTTTCCGGTATGTAATTTTTTAATATAAAGAGAACAGTGCAGCGCTGGACAAATATGAGTGAAAAGTATTGTGAAAATAGTGTTGAAAAAAATAAATAAAATAAAAAATTAAGCAACAGTAGTAAATAACACCTAATAATAAGGACTAGTGAAAAACATTCAATCAAAAGTCCATAAGTGATGAAAAAGCAAGTACAGTGAATGCAAATAAAAGTTCTGAATTATGATGTGAGTGAAGTCCAAAAGTTATTCCATGCGGAGTTCTGGATCAGTAATCCACCGCCAGTGCTGCCCACCACCTGGTGATAAAGTAATGAAGGCTTACCAGAGAGCCAGCGTCCGCCCTTACTCAGGGGGGTCAAAACAGGCTTAGTAGAGGGAGATGTAGGATGGACTTCGAGGGATGTCCCTTGAAAGGCTCTGTATGGAATCTTGCCAACCTGCTTCCTGGGCGACTACTCAGCAACAGCAGGGCGCCAATTCGGAAGATGTGGTCCCAGAGATGCTTCCTTGGTGATGTTAGATGTAAGACTGAAAAGGATATTGAGGACTAACTAGAGAAATTCTTCATAAAGTTGAGAGAAACACACAGCCATTCTGGATCTTTTGTTATTCTGAAGAAATGTCTGTGTGTTTCTCTGTGGCCATGGGCCATCACTTATGGACTTTTGATTGAATGTTTTTTCACTAGTCATTATTATTAGGTGTTATTTACTACTGTTGCTTAATTTTTTATTTTATTTATTTTTTTCAACACTATTTTCACAATACTTTTCACTCATGATATTTGTCCAGCGCTGCACGGTTCTCTTTATATCCATTTCTTGTGCCCTCGTATTGGGGTTATAGTGTCCAGCAGCAGGACCTCTTTCACGGTTACTTCATTATCAATTATTTTTCATATATACACTTTTTTGAGCACCTAGCGCAAGTCTTTTTTCTTTAAACTTTATGTAATTTTTTAATACTATACTGTTTACTGTAATTTATTGTTAACCATTTTTTTGTTTTCAGGTATGCCATTCAGCTGCAGCGCGGATTTATCTTGACAGCAACATCGTTTGCTCCCACGATACATAAAGCCATGACTCCAGCGATGTAGGCGGTGATTTCACCATCACAGTTAAGAAAAAAAAAAAAAAGAGCATATATGCCGAAGCATGGGGGCAGCAGGGGTGGAGGAGCGATCTGCTCCTAACTTTTGGGGCGGAGGCCCCCATGCTTTGGCATATATATATTTTAGGCACAGATTGCGTTAAAAAATGTTTTATTTTTTACTTTTTTTTTGTATGTGCTTTGCAGGTATGGTATGTCTTACTGTTATACTGTAATGTTACTTTGTTTTCTTGACAACCATGATTTGCTTAGCAGGTACGCCATTCAGTTGCAGCGTAGATTTACTTATCTTGACAGCAACAGCGTTTGCTCCCACGATACATAAAGCCGTGACTCCAGCACTGTAGGAGGTGATTTCACCACCACAGTTAAACAAAATTAGCATATATGCCAAAGCATGGAGGCAGCAGGGGTGGAGGAGCGATTTGCTCCCAACTTTTGAGGCGGATGCCCCCATGCTTCGGCCTATATTTTTTTTGGCCATTCAGCTACAGCACTGATTTATTTATCTTGACAGCAACAGTGTTTGCTCCCACGATACATAATGCCGTGACTCCAGCACTGTAGGAGGCGATTTCACCACCACAGTTAAAAACAAAATGGTGCATGTATGCCCATCATTAGAAGTGGGTGGATGAAGGGAGGTATTCTAATGGTGGGCATACCCACCGATCAATCTCTTTTTTTCGTTCAGCCCACAGGCTGCAAAAAAAAAAAAATTACAATCTATGCCCAACAAGGACCAGCAACATACTGGTATGTTGCTGGACTTTGAGTGGTTATACCAGATTGATGCCTGCGGGTTTAGGTATCATCTTGGTATCTTTCTTTTCAGCCAGCGATCGGCTTTCATGTAAAAGCAATCCTAGCGGCTAATTAGCCTCTAGAGTGCTTTCACAAGCAGTGGGAGGGAATGTCCCCCCCCACCGTCTTCCATGGTTTTCTCTGCCTCTCCTGTCCTAACAGGGAACCTGAGAATGCAGCCGGTGGTTCCGCCAGTTGACCATAGAGCCGATCAGAGACCAGAACGGCTCCAATCATCTCTATAGCCTAAGAAACCGGAAGCTACGAGCATTTCATGACTTAGATTTCTCCCGGATGTAAACAGCGCCATTGGAAAATTGGGAAAGCATTTTTTCACACCGATCTTGGTGTGGTCAGATGCATTGAGGGCAGAGGAGAGATCTAGGGTCTAATAGACCCCAATTTTTTTTTTTTTTTTAAAGATTACCTGTTACTACATATTGCTATCATAGGGAATATTTACATTCCCTGAGATAACAATGATAAAAAAAAAAATGAAAAAAAAATGAAAGAAACAGTAAAAAAAAAAAAAAAAAAGCACCCCTGTTCCCCATTGCTCTCGCGTAAAGGCGAACCCAAGCCTCAGTCTGGTATCATATGTAAACAGCAATTGCACCTTTTAGCAGTTGACCTCCTCTATAAATCTAAAGTGGTAACCTGTAAAGGCTTTTAAAGGCTTTTAAAAATGTATGTAGTTTGTCTCCGCTGCACTGCTCTTTTTTTATTATTCAAACATTTGGGCAATCTAGTGTGTTTTAGTGCATTAAAAAATTTTTTTAAAAGTGTGTTTTTTCCCAAAAAAAATGCATTTGAAAAATCGCTGTGCAAAAACTGTGTGAAAAAAAAATGAAACAGGCACCATTTTAATCGGTAGGGCCTTTGCTTTAAAATAAAAAATATATATAATGTTTGGGGGTTCAAAGTAATTTTCTTGCATAAAAAATTTTTTTTCATGTAAACAAAAAGTGTCAGAAAGGGCTTTGTCTTCAAAAGGTTAGAAGAGTGGGTAATGACCCAATTTTAGAAAGTAGATACCCCAAGCTATTTGCTGAGAGGCATGTCGAGTCCATGGAATATTTTATATTTTGACACAAGTTGCGGGAAAAAGACATTTTTTTTGTTTAACCCCTTCCCGCTGACCATACGCACATCTGCGTACTCGGCTTTCGGGGGTTATACCGGGATGATGCCCGTAGCTGCAGGCATCATCCCGGTACCGTTACCGGGAGGCCCGGTGTCCAATCGGCTGCCTCCAGCAGCTGTGGGCGGCTTCGTTCCAGCCTTCTCAATGTAAACGCGGAAGCGACGTCATGACGTCACTTCCCGTTTACTCGGGTGCCAATGGCGCCGAATTTAAAAAAATACACAGTATTCAGAATCCCTGTTTTTGGCGATCTGAATACTTTGAAGTGCAGAGGAGGGATCGGAGGTCTTTTAGACCCCCGATTCCTCCTTAAAGAGTACCTGTCACAAGGGATGTTTATATTCCGCCCACAGCCGCTGGAGTCATGACGTCACTTCCCATTTACTCGGGTGCCAATGGCGCCGAATTTAAAAAAATACACAGTATTCAGAATCGCCGTTTTTGGCGATCTGAATACTTTGAAGTGCAGAGGCGGGATCGGAGGTCTTTTAGACCCCCGATTCCTCCTTAAAGAGTACCTGTCACAAGGGATGTTTACATTCCTTGTGACAGCAATAAAAGTAAAAAAAAAAACATTTTTTTTTTTTTAAACACAATTTTTAAGTATAAAAATAAATAAAATAAATATAAAAAAAAAAGTTTCTTTAAGCGCCCCCGTTCCCGCGAGCTCGCGCAGCGAAGAAAACGCATACGGAAGTCGCGCACGCATATGTAAACGGTGTTCAAATCACACATGTGAGGTATTGCCGCGATCGTCAGAGCGAGAGCAATAATTCTAGCCCTAGACCTCCTCTGTAACTCTAACCTGGTAACCATAAAAAAATTTGAAAGCGTCACCTATGGAAATTCATAGCTACCATAGTTTGTCGCCATTCCACGAGTGCGTGCAGTTAAAAGCATGACATGTTTGGTATTTATTTACTCGGCGTAACATCATCTTTCACATTATACAAAAAAATTGGGGTAACTTTACTGTTTGGATTTTTTAAAATTCGTGGAAGTGTCCCTTTTCCAAAAATTTGTGTTTAAAACACCGCTGCACAAATACCATGTGATATAAAATATTGCAACAATCTCCATTTTATTCTCTAGATTCTCTGCTAAAAAAATATATATAATGTTTGGGGGTTCTAAGTAATTTTCTAGCAAAAAATATGGATTTTAACTTGTAAACACCAAATTTCAAAAATAGGCTTAGTCATGAAAGGGTTAACAAAGTTGTCACTAAATGATATATTGCTCAAACATGCCATGGGCATATGTGAAATTACACCCCAAAATACATTCTGTTGCTTCTCCTGAGTACGGGGATACCACGTGTGAGACTTTTTGAGAACCTAGCCGCGTACGGGACCCCGAAAACCAAGCACCGCCTTCAGGCTTTCTAAGGGTGTAAATTTTTGATTTCACTCCTCACTGCCAATCACAGCTTTACAGGCCATGGAATGTCCAGATGGCACAACCCCCCCCCCCCCAAATGACCCATTTTGGAAAGTAGACACCCCAAGCTATTTGCTGAGAGGTATGGTGAGTATTTTGCAGACCTCGCTTTTTGTCACAAAGTTTTGAAAATTGAAAAAAGAAAAAAAAATACATTCTTCTTTTCTTTCTTCATTTTCAAAAACAAATGAGAGCTGCAAAATACTCACCATGCCTCTCAGCAAATAGCTTGGGGTGTCTACTTTCCAAAATAGGGTAATTTGGGGGGGTTTTGTGCCATCTTGGCATTTTATGGCCTTCAAAACTGTGATAGTGAGGAGTGAAATCAAAAATTTACGCCCTTATGCAGCGTACACACGGTCAGACTTTTAGACCGGACTGGTCCGACGGACGCCGACAGACCAAATCCGGCGGACAATCCGATCGTGTGTGGGCTTCCCTGGACCTTCAGCGGACTTTTCCAGTCGCAAATCTGACGGACTTTAGATTTGGAGCATGCTTCAAATCTTTACGTCGTAACTCCGCCGGACCCAGAAATCCGCTCGTCTGTATGCTAGTCTGACGGACAAAAACCGGCGCAGCTATTGCTATATAGGGCAGCTATTGGCTACTGGCTATCAACTTCCTTATTTTAGTCCGGTGTACGTCATCACGTACGAATCCGTCTGACTTTTGTGTGATCGTTTGTAGGCAAGTCCAGTCATTAAAAAGTCAGTCGGAAGTCCGCCAAAAGTCCGTTGAAAGTCTGTCGGACAGGCTGTCAGACTTTCGTTGCTGAAAAGTCCGACCGTGTGTACACGGCATTAGAAATCCTGAAGGCAGTGCTTGGTTTTCAGGGCCCTGTACGCGCCTAGGCTCCCAAAAAGTCCCACACATGTGATATCCCTGTACTCAGGAGAAGCAGCAAAATGTATTTTGGGGTGCAATTCCATATATAACCATGGCATGTGTGAGCAATATATAGTTTAGTGACAACTTTTTGTATAAAAATTTTTCTGTCATTATTCAATCACAAAAAAATGAAATATTCAATGGGCTCAACATGCCTCTCAGCAATTTCCTTGGGGTGTCTACTTTCCAAAATGGGGTAATTTGGGGGGGGGGGGGTTGTACTGCCCTGCCATTTTAGCACCTCAATAAATGAGATAGGCAGTCATAAACTAAAAGCTATGTAAGTTCCAGAAAATGTACCCTAGTTTGTAGACGCTATAACTTTTGCGCAAACCAATAAATATATGCTTATTAGCTTTTTTTTTACCAAAGACATGTGGCTGAATACATTTTGGCCTAAATGTATGACTAAAATTGAGTTTATTGGATTTTTCTTATAACAAAGTAGAAAATCATTTTTTTTTCAAAATTTTCGGTCTTTTTCCATTTATACCGCAAAAAAAAAAAAATCGTAGAGGCAATAAAATACCATCAAAAGAAAGCTCTATTTGTGTGAACAAAAGGACGCAAATTTCGTTTGGGTACAGCTTTGCATGACCGCGCAATTACCAGTTAAAGCAGCTCAGTGCCAAATTGTAAAGTCCTCTGGTCTTTAGGCAGCCAATTGGTCCGGGGCTTAAGTGGTTAAACAGCCGTGACCAAAAGTTTTGAGAATGCCACAAATATTAATCTTCACAAAGTCTGCTGCCTCAGTTTTTATTATGGCAATTTTCATATACTCTAGAATGGTATGAAGAGTGATCAGCTGAATTGCAATTGATTGCAAAGTCCCTCTTTGCCACGAGAACGAACTTAATCCCATAAAAAACATTTCCACTGCATTTGTGAAGGTGGCTTCAGAGCACCCAAGAAAGTCTAGCAAGCACCCGGACCATCTCCTGCAGTTGATTCAGCTGTGGGATTGGGGCACCACCAGTGCAGAGCTTGCTCAGGAATGGCAGCAGGCAGGTGTGAGTGCATCTGCACACACAGTGAGGCAAAGACTTTTGGAGAATGGCCTGGTGTCAAGAAGTGCAGCAAAGAAGCCACTTCCCTCCAGGAAAAACATCAGGGGAAGACTGATATTCTGCAAAAAGTACAGGGATCAGACTGCTGAGGACTTGGGTAAAGTCAAATTCTCAGATAAATCCCCTTTCCGATTGCTTGGGGCATCCAGATGAAACAGTGAGCGCTACCATAAGTCCTGTGTCATGCAAACAGTAGAGCATCTTGAGACCATTCATGTGTGGGGTTGCTTCTCAGCCAAGGGATTGGGACCACTCACAAATTTTGCCTAACACAGCCATGAATACAGAATAGTACAAAAACATCCTCCGAGACCAACCATCCAAGCACAGTTTGGTGATTAACAATGCATTTTCCAGCATGATGGAGCAACTTGCCATAAGGCAAAATTGATAACTAAGTGTCTTGGGGAACAAAACATTGAAATGTTGGGTCCATGGCCAGGAAACTCCCCAGACCTTAATCCCATTGAGAATTTGTGGTCAATCCTCAAGAGGTGGGTGAACAAAAAAACGCCAAAAATTCTGACAAACGCCAAGCATTGATCATGCATGAATGGGCTACCATCAATCAGGACGTGGTCCAGAAGTTGACAGACAGCATGCCGGGGCCAATTGCAGAGGTTTTGAAAAATAAGGATCGACACTGCAAATATTGACTCTGCATAAACTTAATGTAATTGTTAATAAAAGCCTTTGACACTTATGAAATGCTTGTAATTATACTTCAGTATACCATAGTAACATCAGATAAAAAGATCTAAAAACACTGAAGCAGCAGACTTTGTGAAAATTAATATTTGTGTCATTCGCAAAACTTTTGACCACTGCTGTATTGCGTTTATGTGCATCAAAACACTTCAGTACTTTTTCCTGAAAATTTGCATTTGAGAAAACAGCTGCAAAATTTCACGTGATCTAAAAATTGCAACAACTACCTTGTTATTCTCCAGGGCCTCTGCTTTCAGAAAATATGATGTTTGGGGGTTCCAAGTTATTTTCTACAAAAAAAAAAAAAAGATGAATTTAACATGTATGAAAAATGTCAGAACTGGTTCAGACTGAAGTGGTTAAATACCCTTTTTCAATCACTTTAACTTTGGACAAGCGCCACATAAGTTTTTATTTTTAGCCTTTTAACCACTTCAGCCCCCCGGAAGATTTTACCCCCTTCCTGACCAGAGCACTTTTTGCGATTCTGCACTGTATTGCTTTAACTGACAATTGCGCGGTCATGCAACGTTGTACCCAGACAAAATTGACGTTGCTTTTTCCCCCACAAATAGAGCTTTCTTTTGGTGGTATTTGATCACCTCTGCATTTTTTATTTTTTGCGCTATAAACAACAATTTTGAAAAAAAACAAAAAACGCAGTATTTTTTACTTTTTGCTATAATAAATATCCCCCAAACATATATAAAAAAACATTTTTTTTCCTCAGTTTAGGCCGATATGTATTCTTCTACATATTTTTGGAAAAAAAAAAATCGCAATAAGCGTATGTTGATTGGTTTGCGCAAAATTTATAGCGTCTACAAAATAGGGGATAGTTTTATGGCATTTTTATTTTTTAATTTTTTTTGTTATTAGTAATGGCGGCGATCTGCAATTTTTATCGAGACTGCGACGACACATCAGACATTTTTGGCACATTTTTGGGACCATTGTCATTTATACAGCGATTGGTGCGATTAAAAATGCATCAACATCTGTGTAAATGACACTGGCAGTGAAGGTTCTAACCACTAGGGGGCAGTGAAGGGGTTAAGTGTGTCCTAGGGAGTGATTCTAACTGTGAGGAGGCTGGGCTTGAACACACAGGACAGTGATCACTGCTCTCGATCACAGAGAGCAGTAGATCACTGTCCTGTCACTAGGCTTCTGAGAACAGGGAATGCTTTGCTTACATATGCATCTCCCCATTCTTCCTCTCCGTGACACGATCCTGGCACCCGGCGGACATAGAGTCCGTTGGACCCGCGCGGTCACAAAGACCGCGGCGCGCACGCACTTGTGACACTGCTTCTCAAAGGGGACAAGGGGATGTACCTGTACGCCCTTTTGCCTGCCAGTGTCATCCTGCGGACGTACATCGGCGTGCACTGGTCGGCAAGCGGTTAAAAATGCGCTCTTAAAATGAGTTGTTTTTTTTTCCCAGTATGTGCATGTTTACAGCTCACATTAAATTAATTCATGTTATGGTCACTGTTACGCAGATGTTCTTTCATATAAACATTAGTGATAAGCTCCGAGTTGTTTGAGATTTAGTTTCAACATTGCATCATTTCTAGTTTGGGTTTCAATAAACCATAAAATTGTCCTGTTAATAGGTTTATAAATGTCTGCCTCTTATTGTTCCAGCAGTGCCAATACTCTAGTCAACATCAGGTTAGTGAAAATCTCCCATTACCACCACCACCTCATTCACACTAGGGGAAAAGTTACAAGCTCCAACTAGAAAATGCATTTCCTGGGGAAAATGTGTGGGAATGCTGAATAGCTGAATTGCTAAAACGGCCGCCATCAAAACTGCCCCATCAGAATTGCCCCATCATATTGCCACCATCAAAACTGCCCCATAAAAACTGCCCCCATCAAATTGCCACCTTTAAAGCTGCTCCATTAAAATTGCCCCATCATATTGCCACCATCAAAACTGCCCCATCATATTGCCACCATCAAAACTGCCCCATCATATTGCCACCAGCAAAACTGCCCCATCAGAATTGCCCCATCATATTGCCACCATCAAAACTGCCCCATCATATTGCCACCATCAAAACTGCCCCATCATATTGCCACCATCAAAACTGCCCCCATCAAAACTGCCCCATCAGAATTGCCCCATCAAAACTGCCCCATCATATTGCCACCATCAAAACTGCCCCATCAGAATTGTCCCATCAAAACTGCCCCATCATATTGCCACCATCAAAACTGCCCCATCAGAATTGCCCCAACAAATCTGCCCCATCATATTCCTCTATTACAAATCAGTACATGGTGTGTCTGTCCCCTCCCCCGGGCTCTGTAATCAGAGCTGAGATGCTCCAGCCACCTCCCCCCCTGTGTATAAAAGAAGCTTTGATAACCATGGCAACAAAACCAGCACAGTACACTCTGTTTAATGGCTAAAATTTCCTGAAATGACCACTAAACAGCTTTTTCACAAAAACTGTAAAAGATATCAATCTAAAAAGATATAGCC
Organism: Lithobates clamitans; assembly: GCA_037952925.1. Taxonomy (NCBI): domain Eukaryota; kingdom Metazoa; phylum Chordata; class Amphibia; order Anura; family Ranidae; genus Lithobates; species Lithobates clamitans. The sequence goes on from JBBGZY010000037.1 coordinate 755,428, forward strand.
AGATAGCATGTTTTGTGAACATTTTAAAGTTTGTTTGGCGTCTGTAGGTGAAAGTATGAAGGAGCTGAAACTTTTGGGAGCGGAAGAAGATTTTAAGGATCTGAAGCATGCTCCCATTGACTTCAATGTTAAAAAAAAGTGTTAAAAAGCTTAATATTTTAAAAAGTATAAATAGTAGAAAAAACGTTGAAAAAGTCCCATCATCAGCTGAAGGAGACGAACATTTTAATAGTCGGATGGTTTTAATAGCTGAAAGTATGCAGAAGTTACGCAGAGCCAAAAAAACGTACGGAATAAAATTAGAATTAAAAATAAATAAAAACGAATAACAATAGTGGAACTGCTGAAGCATTCCCACTAATTATTGACTTTGAATTAGGCACACCCATATGCAGCTCCACCCATAATGCCTCACAACTATCACACTCTCCATTAATAAGGTCCTCTTTTACACTCACTTTGTGGTCACTTTTCACATATGCCACCACCTTTTAGTTTTACCCCGTCTCTCGGAAAGGGAGCACAGCCAGGAACATAAATAGCCCAAGCATGAGAATATTCAGCAATACAAATTAAATTGTAGTGCTCTACCTGCACTACAGCCTCAAACTCTATTCTGCTTCACAGACTTTGGACAATTGGCGAAAAAACACTTTAATCCTTTGTTGCATTTCACATTTGTGTTTTTCATTTTTATAGTACAAATAGTACTAGAATTGTTAGCAGATGTTTGTCATTTGGGGATCTCCTAAGCACCTGTCATAGCCCTCCATATTCCCTCATGCCACCCTTCATTGGTGTCAGACCCCCATCCGATTGTCTGCTCCATTATATTCCAATTCTCCCTCTACCTGCACTCCTAGTTTAAATACTCTTCAGCTCTTCCATAAACCTCTTTCCTAGAATAGCAGACCCCTTCTATTTCCTTGCAAACCATCCTTGGCATATAGGTTGTACCACAATGAAAAGTCGCTCCAGTGCTATAGAAACTCAAATCTTTCCCTCTTAGACCAGGTCTTCAGCCATGCATTCAGTTCCCCAAGCTTCTGCTGCTCTTTTCCCTCTGTTGCACATGACATTATATTTCAGATTATATTTCAATATTTCAGACCCCTAAAATTTTGGAAGATCCTTTCCTTCAATTTGCAACCTAGTTCTTTAAAATTGAATCTTAAAGGATTCTCTGGTCTCCATATATTGTCATTGGTACCAACATGAACCAAGATAGCCAAGTAATATCTAGCCCATCCCAATAATTTGCCTACCTGGCCTGTCACATCCTGGTGAAAAAATGATTGTATCATTCTTTCTGCTTATAGGATTCCCAATAACTACCAACAGTCTCGGTCTTCCTGCATTACCCACACTACCCCTACTAGATGGGCTGCTTTCCCAGCTGTTATGGGTAGCAGTGACATCTAGGCCTGCCACCTCTGAGTTTGCCGCCCGTACATCTTCAACCCAACAAAATTTGTTAAGGTGCTCCAACACAGGAATGGCCTTCTTTTTCAATAAGTACCTACCACTCCCCCTAAATACAGTAATCATGCTTCTACTTGATCATTCTGACTTACCCCTCCACATCAATCCCATTAACCAACTGCTAAGTGAGTAGAAGCCTCTTTTGAAGTTTTCAGTTCTCCTTAGTGGTGCAATCCCCTCCTCCAGTTCTCGAATGTGAGCTTCCAGAAGGGAAACCTGCTTACATTCATCACAGCGGTATTATTCCTGAAGCTGATGATCCATTATTGTATGCATGTGACACACTGAGCAAAACCTTCAACCTTGATAGTACTCATTTCCCTGTAAGTGCGCTGCTGATGAATCATTATGTGAAAATACAACAATATTAGTTCATAAAGTGCATAGATTTGTATAAAAAGTCCCCGAGTGACATCAAAGTGATAAATCTTCCTATGTGCAGAAAACGTGAAACAATTTTCAACGTGCTTCACTGAGACTTCACACCACTCATTAAAGTGCTCCCGTCACCGAGTGCAATGCACACTCACCTCCTTGTTAGACCCTACAGGGGGTCAAACACGCCTTGCACACAGTGCAATTCTCCTTTAAGGGTGGCTCCACACTAATCCTCTATGGTTCCTGGCAGGCCTAGTAAAGGTAATACGCTCTGCGCCATGTGCAGTATCCTACCAATGTGACTACTTCAGGATTGGCTCCACATTAATTTCCAGCAGCTCCAAAGTAACATGAAAAAACTAAATTGCCTCCAATAGTGTAGTATCCAAGGTATTAAAATGACAGAACTTCACCACCCCAGCTTAAAATACACTCACATTTATTTAAAAGATAAAAGCATTGCTACAAATTTCCATGAAGGTCTCACTTGTAACGAACTGGGTTCCACCTCTACTAGTTATGCCACCTGCCTCATGGCTTCATCTGGAGGAATGAGTTGTGCGGCTAAGGCGGGGTGTATTTATAGAATAAATGCAGGATACAAGAAACAAGCGTAAAAGAGAATAGTAGGAGAGGGAATCTTCAACCTAATGGACATACCACTCACACGGGAAGAAATAATTTTGGATAAGGGATTGAAATATGCACCTGTGAGGAATATGACTAAGTTTGATGTATATGTGGATGTCCAAAAATATGTAAGGAAACTTAATGTTAAAAAATATATGTTGTCTCAGCCTATGGAGAGAAAGACTGCACCAAAATAAAAATATGACGTTCAACATACATCTCTCAGAAATAAGTCTTTATATAATCCACCAGTTAGTGATAATGGACACATGGAAGTGTTCAAAAGGATGGTAGTGCAGGATTTACACCAAATGGAACTCAGGAAAGTTAGAAAAGCCAAAAATATTGAAATTGGAATTAAACGTCTAGAAAATGGGAAAAACCTTGTGATTAGACCAGCGGATAAAAGAGGATGACTAGTTATACAGATGAAAAAGGCCTATAAGGGGCAACTAAGGATACAGAAGACAAAGATACATAACCCCACGAGGAGTTATAAAACAAAAAGAGTTGGAAAAACTAGTGGATCGGGGTATAAAGAGAGGCCTTTTGAATAAGAAAGAAAGTAGATACCTTGTTCCTAATACATGCATGATTCCCATTATTTATACGGTTCCCAAAATACACAAGGACAGTAAAAATCCCCCAGGACGTCCTATAGTCAATGGAATTCAATCTGCTGGAGCCCAGATGGGCCAATATCTGGACCACCATTTGCAACCCTTAGCACAAAAAAAACAAAGCATATCTGAGGGACACGAAGCACCTTATCCAATTGTTAGATGAAATTCAAATGAAAGAGGGACCCTGTCTATTAGCTACGGCTGATGTCAACTCATTATAAACAATTACTGGACATCAAGAACAAGAAGCAGTGAAGGCAACGCAATGGGCAGTAAAACACCTAGAAAACAGCGGGCTTATCTGTTGGAAAGTTTGGAATAGTACCGTCTTATAAACTTTGAAAAAAACAGCAGATCTGGGGCAACTATGGACTTTCATGGTACAGTAAGGACTCACATACATGAATTATAAAAATATATACATTTATTTAGAACAAGACAGTTAAAATAACCCTTAAAGGGAAAGATACAATACATGTAAACTAGAATCTCTGGGGGGAAAAAAAAGAACCACTCCACAATTCCGCAACCCCAATCTATAGTAAATGAAATACCAAAATTCCACCCAGAAAATGTGTCCCCCCAAAAAAATGGGTATACGTAGCTTATCAACGTAGGACTGACACAAGCTAGTAGGGTCCCTCAGACCACGAATTTCGACGGAGACAACGGTATTTTATTGTATTTCTATTTTTTCAGTAGTGATAATCAATCTTGTTGTTAGGGTGGATAATACACCCAGAGGCACACCCATATTCAAAGCTACCGTTACGGGGGTTTTCCTTTTCAAATAAATTATACCCCTCACATGTTTAGAGGTATTTCCTTTTTGCATGCGTTTTTTCTAGTGCCTTTTTTATCTTTCCTGTAGGATTGGCTAGGGTTATCCAGGCTCTAATTTGGGTTGCAGGTTTGCCACACATGGGTTAGGATGGACCAGCATGGTACTGCATGGATGGGCTTTATGTCCAATATTCAATCAAGTGTTGAAACATGTGAGAAAGATGATAGTGATCTTGTTTTGTATTTAGGCAGGATCCAAGGTCTCTTGAAATGTAAGTTTCATCTACTGTATATTGGCACATAGATAATTTCCAGAAATATATTGATGAGAATATTAATCTCCAAGGGCTTTGTCTGCATACCTTTCTGACAATCAAAAACCCTACAGAAGATTTTTAATCTTGGGAGGAGGTTTTGACAACCAGTTTTAAAAGACTTATGACACTGCTTGTTCAACAACATACCCTTGATTCGAACCTCCTTGATAAAGAAATCAAATCTTTGAATGAGTGTTTAAGTCTTTGAATGTTTTTGAAATAGCTAGCTTTAGTGATAAATGGAAGGAGATCAAGGAATGTTTGGAGACTATGAATAAAGATATTGTGACCAAAAAGCAAAATAAATTCAATCTGGCCAAATTAGCCCTGTCACAGGGCTATGCATACAAGTGGACCAACAGGGTGGGTGGAAGAGGTCAAGGGAGGAAACAGACCGCATATGTACAATCTCAAATGGAGAAGAAAGAAAAGGGAGAAGAAGAAAAAAAAACTACTGAGTCAGATTCATCATTCTCTATGTTTTCTCTTTCGCAGGTGCACAATTGTCCCTCGGGAGCAGAGGCATTGTGTCAGGTCAAGTGCACACGGCATGGTGGAGGGTACTCACCTCCTGACTCAAAAAACAAACGTCCTGAGGTGTCCTCCCAAGTGAGGGAGCAAATCATGAGTGGTAACTTAACTCCTGTACTACAGAACATTCTATCTAAGGGTAACTCCAACACTGGGGGCCCTAATAGATCTTCTGTACCTGTAGGAGATTTTTTAGATCCAGCCTTGACCCTTTTGGAGGCCAAAAAGCAGGGGAATCTGGGTGCTTTTGTCCTTCGCCCAGGCAACTCACAGACCCTAGTGGTCAATCCGAGCTAAATATCATTAATCTAACCAATACCAAATTTAGTCCTGTACAAATTTTCGTATTACAGCTCGGATTAGGGTTCCGTCCTGCACAGCCTATTAATATATCCAAAACGATCAAAGATTTATATTTGCAGGCAAACGTACAAAATTTATTTTTGATTCTGAACACAATCAGAAAAAATTGGAAAATGATCTCACGGAACAAATGAAACCTTTCACCATGGACGAGTTCAGAGCACTCAGGGACCTTATGCTTTTATAGGAGGAAAGCTCAGGTGCTCCTCCTGCTCCCTTCTCTTGAGACAGCCACTCGGGATTTGATACATAAGAACACTGAGATCTGTTTTAAACCCAAGTCTCATCATTTTCCCGATCTTTTGACTTGCCCCAATGTGTGGGCATTCCTTCAACTCCCCATTAGGCATTTGAAATCCCGACAATGGTCCAGACCTGAGACAAACCTGACGTTGGTACAATCAGAAGCCTTAAAGTCACTCCAATCCCGCAGTGACATTGTAATTAAGCCCTCTGATAAGGGTGGGAACATAGTCATGTCCCCCGCTCAATATCAGATGACGTGCCTGAATATCCTCAGGAACAGTGACTGGTATTGTTGTATTGGGAATGATCAAATCCCACTTTATGTAAATGAATTACGAACACTTTGTATGGATGCCTACCTGAGGGGTTTAATTGATCTCAAAACTTTTTATTACCTTAATCCAAAGTGTATACGTTTGGAAACATTCTACGCACTCCCAAAAGGTGCGTAAGGATCTTTCCAAACCCCCAGGTAGACCTATCATCTCGGGGAATGAATCCCTCACAGAAAAGGCCAGCAGATATGTTGACTCTGTTGTATATGATGTAATATGTTGGTTGGACAGTTTCCAGAAACAGACAATTTTCACAATCCTTGGTAATTATTAAAAAATAGAGACAAAGCTTTCTTAAAAAATTGTGGGATTTTTATGTGAAGGTAGTGTGTCTGTTATGAAGGTGAGCACCAGAAACAACATTTAATTAGAAGAATATAAATTTATTAGAAAATATCAGATTAAAAACAACACAACCATAATAAATATTTTAGACCATAAGTTGATACTTGATGTACGAAATCAGATGCGTAGATATGCAGGGGTAGCCAACATGTTTCGCAAAATGCTTCATCAGGTCACCACATACATCTATGATTTCATCTAGTTTACATAGGACATAAGACATAAAACATGTCATTAGTATACTATCAAATATACAGTTATTAATTCATTAACAAAGATAGAAAAAGATTTTTTTTATTTCATTACATTTTATATAATAACATGAACTATGTATGCTCACCTGGTCTATAGAAAATGAACGATATGAACGCAGCATTGTACAGTCATCCACCCATCATAGGTTGTTAATGTTAACTAAAAATAAAGGCAATAATAAAGTCTTAAGTGAATAATCCCTCTAAATATTGCAGCAGCGCTTCATGTGCAAAATTAAAGGGCACGCTTTCATATACTGTCCATATATATGAGAAAACACACGGTAGCAGGCGAGATCTACAATGGCTTCAGCTGTGTTCTGTAAAGGGATCTTCCACCAAACACTTCACCACGTGTGGGAAACCCCCCCACAAAGGGGATGCACTCCCCAGAAATTCAGCAATCAAAAGCCTTGGATAATAATAGTAGTAATTCTCCACCGCTCCTAAAGGTCCACCAGGTGTCAGTCACGCTCTCTGTAGTTTTCTTGTGCTCATCCATGTATCAAGACGTTTCCATGTATGTTTACGTATTTAATAGTCCTGCATCTAGATAGTACAAGTGATCTTGTATAGGCTTGGCAAAGGGGCGCTTAGTTTTGCCAATATAAAATGCACTGCACCGGCACATGGCTAAGTAAACAATACCAGCAGTGCAACAGTCAGCATACCTCTTTAGTTTGTGAAATCCATCTCGTGGTAGAGGACATCCCACACCCGCCCTAATCCACAGACACTGATCGCATTGGCCACATTTAAATGTCCCCTTTTCTCCCGTCGCTCCAAGAATGGGAGCTGCAGGGGAAAAGTGACTATGTACCTGACTGTCCCTGATTGATCGGGATCTCCTATAAACAATTTGTGGAGTGCTAGCCACATATTTAGAGATGATGGGGTCCTCAGAGAGAAAATGCCAATTGTTACTAATCAATTTACGAAAAACATTCTCATGGGCAATAAAAGTAGTGATGAATTTTGTGGTGGGATTGCTTTCACGGGCCTTAGATTTAAAGATGAGTGATTCCCGTGTGTTTTGTTTAGCCCTCTGATAGGCTCAAGGACTTTTTTGCTATACTCCCCAGTTTGTAGTCTCAGATACAAAGCTTTCACTTCAAGCTCAAAATCCTCGTCTGTGGCGCAACCTCAAATATTGGCTAAATGGTATACTTCGTACCAGAGAACAAGGATGTGAGCTTGAGTAATGCAATATCGTATTACCAGTTGTCTCTTTCCTATAGAGACTGCTATGGATTGTACCTTCATGGTTTAGGAAGAGGTGTAGGTCTAGGAAGGGAATACTACTGGTGTCCGATTAAAGAGTAAACTTTAAGTTAAAACTCATTCTGAGACAAGAATACAATAAATTCAGAGAGTTGCCCTGCCGTACCAGTCCAGATGAGCAAAACATCATCGATATACCTCGTCATCGGAGAATAAGGCTCTCTCCCACCCCCCAGGTACAGGTTGGCATACGATGGGGCACACAAAGTCCCCATCGCAACCCCCTGGACCTGGAGGTAGGTGGAGCCATTGAACAGGAAAATGTTAGTGGTCAGGATGTGTTCAAGCAGAGTAGTAACAAACTGACAAAGTTTCCAGTTATTAGTATTTTGTTCCCTCAGGAATGCAGAAACAACCTCTATGCCCTTTGTATGGGGAATGCTCGAATATAGTGCCTCGATGTCTATGGCTGCCAAAATTGCCCCTGATGGTACAGCAAGTCCCTCGATTACTTTTAATAGTTCTAGAGTATCCTTTAAGTAAGAGGGTAAACAGGTGACATAGGGGCGTAGCTGACTGTCTACATATTGGCTGGCGGTCTCAGTATGGCAACCTATTCCCGACACGATCGGGCATCCGGGAGGATTGACCATACTTTTATGGACTTTAGGTATAGAGTAGAACGTCGGTTGTTTAAGAAAAGCCCAAACGGCTGTACATGTCTGCAGATTGGGAAGTTTCTGAGACTTAAACTTGGATGGCTCTGGGAATGCCTCTATATCCGGTTCTTCCTCATCTGAGAGAGTCATTTTGATCTACATAGCTTTCATTTTCATCCAATAACTGGATAAGTATTTTAAGAGCCCTAAAGTCCTGGACTGTAAATCCTTTATAGAGATCTTACTCTCTACCTACCACCTTGCCCCTGTCACTATCAAAAATATTTATATGTAAGATTTCTTGCAAAGAGATGCAGATCCTTTGCTAGGGTGAATTTGTCAATTTTTTGTAATGGACAAAAACTGAGACCAAGTTTTAACACTACAATTTCTGTGGATGACAATTCATAAGAGGAGAGGTTGACTACATTTAATCCTGGTAAAGTAGTGTCTATTTGACCATGAACGGGTCTATCTTGCCCATTCGTGATTGTATCATTGGTGTAGCTGGGGGGTTGGGAGTAGGGCCTAAAGGGGCTAGACCTTGGTTGATATTTTTGGGTTGACTAATTTTAGGTGTCGCACCCAGATCACATGGAGGTATTTGTTCACTTTCTTTTTCATCTGAGAACATAAGCAGAGAGGCAGTGGCACCCATTGCTGAGTTACCAGATGCTCCTTCTGCTAGTTTTGTATATGAATTATTGGGTGTATGCCTGTGAGGGGAAACAATCCGTTTTTTGTGTGTACCTCCCTGGCATTGGTAATCACTGTTGTTACCGCGTTTAGGTGCACGTCCTTTACTCGACGTGGGGCCTTACTTGATGGTTTCTGGGAAGAGACAGAGGATGATGAGATAGAGGCATCAGAGTCATATTTATATAGTGTATTGTCATAACGGTTACGTCTGAAGGGTTTACCTCTTTTGTTAGAGGGCCCTCTTTGCCATTTGTATGCATACCCACCAGAGAAGGCCAGTTTGTCCTTATAAAATTTCTGGTCCTTTTTTAAAACAACATTTTTATTATACTTCTCCAGGTGCTGTAATAAGTCACGTTCCTTCTTTTTAAACTCCATGCTTGTGGAGTACTGACTACTGCTGGCCCTTAATGTCTCAATCTCCCTGTCTAATTCTATCAAATCACTGCTATATTTCTCTTAACATTGACATCATGTGTGCTGAGCATTTAAGATTTTGTTCCCATTCTTCTTTGAATGGGACGGCCGTCACCTCAAAGGAAGGAAAAATTTGTATTCTTAGTCCCTAAGGGCTTACTTTCTCTTTCAAATACCGATCAAAGAAGTGGACATGCCAGCCCAGGTTGGACTTCTTTTCCATGAGTCTTTTGAATTTCAAAAAGAAAAAACAAGGTCAACTTCAGTTTGTAACTGAGGAGTACAAATATTTTGGATAGTGTCTAAGAATTATTCCCACCCAGGTCCTAAAAACTGCGACATCACACCAGAATTAAAAGGGGTGAAAATATATGTCCAATAATTACTTAGTGTGTATTACTTGGAACCAGTATCTAAAGGATAACCCTAATATGCTTAACCAATATTAATAATAACATGGAGATCAATTTATACAACAACAAACCTTATGCTGGAAAGGTCCAACAGACAGAGAGAGGGTTTTACACCCACAGATAGTAGAATATGTTGGTTGGACAGTTTCCAGAAACAGACAATTTTCACAATCCCTGGTAATTATTAAATAAAGAGAGACAAAGCTCTCTCAAGAAATTGTGGGATTTTTATGTGAAGGTAGTGTGTCTGTTATGAAGGTGAGCACCAGAAACAACAATTAGAAAAATATAAATTTATTAGAAAATATCAGATTAAAAACAACACAACCATAATAAATATTTTAGACCATAAGTTGATACTTGATGTATGAAATCAGATGTGTATATATGCAGGGGTAGCCAACATGTTTCGCAAAATGCTTCATCAAGGCACCACATACATCTATGATTTCATCTAGTTTACATAGGACATAAGACATAAAACATGAGCATGGAGTTTAAAAAGAAGAAACATGACTTATTACAGCACCTGGAGAAGTATAATAAAAATGTTGTATTAAAAAAGGACCAGAAGTTTTATAAGGACAAACTGGCCTTCTCCGGTGGGTATGCATACAAATGGCAAAGAAGGCCCTCTAACAAAAGAGGTAAATCATTCAGACAAAACCGTTATCATGACAATACACTATATAAATATGACTCTGATGCCTCTATCTCATCATCCTCTGTCTCCTCCCAGAAACCATCAAGTCCCCACGTCGGGTAAAGGACGTGCACCTAAACGTGGTAACAGTGATCACCAATCCCAGGGAGGTACACACAAAAAATGGATTGTTTCCCCTCACAGGCACACACTCAATAATTTCATATACAGAACTAGCAGAAGGAGCATCTGGTAACTCAGCAATGGGTACCACTGCCTCTCTGCTTATGTTCTCAGATGAAAAAGAAAGTGAACAAATACCTCCTGTGACACCTAAAATCAGTCAACCCAAAAATACCAACCAAGGTCTAGCCCCTTTAGACCCTACTTCCAACCCCCCAGCTAAACCCATGATACAATCACAAACGGGCAAGATAGACCCGTTCATGGTCAAACAGACACTACTTTGCTGGGATTAGATGTAGTCAACCTCTCCTTTTATGAATTGTCATCCACAGAAATTGAGGTGTTAAAACTTGGTCTCAGTTTTTGTCCATTACAAAAAATTGAAAAATTCACCCTAGCAAAGGATCTGCATCTCTTTACAAGAAAACTTACATATAAATACATTTTTGATAGTGATAGGAGCAAGGTGGTAGGTAGCGAGGAAGATCTCTATAAAGGATTTAAAGTCCAGGACTTTAGGGCTCTTAAAATACTTATCCAGTTATTGGATGAACATGAAAGCTCTGAAGATCAAAATGACTATCTCAGATGAGGAAGACCCGGATATAGAGGCATTCCCAGAACCATCCAAGTTTAAAGCTAAGTCTCAGAAATTTCCCAATCTGCAGACATTTCCAGCCGTTTGGGCTTTTCTTAAACAAACCAAGAAACAAATAGAGGATCTCAAGTTTCCAAGTTACGCCAAAGACAATTTGTCACAAGCACAGCAGGCAGCACTTTTAAATATTATGCAGAATGATGATATTATAGTCAAACCATCCAACAAAGGTGGCAATGTGGTGGTGATGGACAAAACTCAGTACATTGCTATGTGTAATAAAATCTTAAATAATCAGGAATGGTATCAGTGTGTCCCATATGATAAATTAATTGAAGCTAGATCCCAATATCTTTCTATTATTAACCAGGCATACCAGCAGTGCCTCATTGACAAGGATCTGCGTGAATATCTTGAAATATAATGGCCGGTCACACCGACGCTCTACTCTATACCTAAAGTCCATAAATGTAGGGTCAACCCTCCTGGACGCCCGATCGTGTCGGGAATAGGTTGCCATACTGAGACCGCCAGCCAATATGTAGACAGTCAGCTACTCCCCTATGTCATGTGTTTTCCCTCTTACTTAAAGAATACTCTAGAACTATTAAAAGTAATTGAGGGACTTACTGTACCATCAGGGGCAATTTTGGCAGCCATAGACATCGAGGCGATATATTCGAGCATTCCCCATACAAAGGGCATAGAGGTTGTTTCTGCGTTCCTGAGGGAACAAGATACTAATAACTGGAAACTTTGTCAGTTTGTTACTACTCTGCTTGAACACATCCTGACCACTAACATCTTCCTGTTCAATGGCTCCACCTACCACCAGGTGCAGGGGGTTGCGATGGGGACTTTGTGTGCCCCATCGAATGCCAACCTGTACCTGGGGGGGTGGGAGAGAGCTTTATTCTCCGATGACGACGCCTCGATATACCTCCGCCACATCTTGCTCTGGCGGAGGTATATCAATGATGTTTTGCTCATCTGGACTGGTACGGCAGGGCAACTCTCTGAATTTTTGGTTTTCTTGTCTCAGAATGAGTTTAACTTAAAGTTTACTATTCAATCGGACACCAGTAGTATTCACTTCCTGGACCTACGCCTCTTCCTAAACCAAGATGGTACAATCCATAGCAGTCTCTATAGGAAAGAGACAACTGGTAATACGATATTGCATTACTCAAGCTCAAATCCTCGTTCTCTGGTACGAAGTATACCATTTTGAGGTTGCGCTGCAAATGTGCCAGAGACGAGGATTTTGAGCTTGAAGCGAAATCTTTGTATCTGAGACTACAAACTAGGGTGTATAGCAAAAAAGTCCTTAAAAAAGCCTATCAGAGGGCTAAACAAAACACACGGGAATCACTCATCTTTAAAGCTAAGGCCCATTAAACCAATCCCACCACAAAATTCATCACTACTTTTACTTCCTATCAGGATGTTTTTCGTAAATTGATTAGTAACAATTGGCATTTTTTCTCTGAGGACCCCATCATCTCTAAATATGTGGCCAGCACTCCACAAATTGTTTATAGGAGATCCCGATCAATCAGGGACAGTCTGGTACATAGTCACCTTCCCCCTGCCGCTCCCATTCTTGGAGCGATGGGAGAAGGGGGGACATTTAAATGTGGCCAATGCGATCAGAGCCCGTGGATTAGGGAGGGTGTGGGATGTCCTCTACCACGAGGTGGATTTCACAAACTAAAGGGGTATGCCGACTGTCGCACTGTTGGTATTGTTTACTTAGCCATGTGCCGGTGCGGTGCATTTTATATTGGCAAAACTAAGCGCCCATTTGCCAAGCGTATACAAGATCATTTGTACTATCTAGATGCAGGACTATTAAATACCCCAATATGTAAACATGTGGGGCTGAACCATAGCTACAATCCATCATACATTTCATTCTTTGCATTAGAAGTCATTCCAGAGCCAGAAAGGGGAGGGGACTTTGACAAGAAAATCCTCCAGAAAGAGGCAAGGTGGATTTATAATCAGAGAGCCACCTACCCACCAGGGTTAAATACGGCACTGTCATTTAAACCTTTCCTCTAAACCAGGGGGTTTTTTTGCAAGTCTTTTAGCCTTATTGCTTAGTTTTGTTTTACTTTGTATTTAGCATTATTATCATGTGCACATTGCCTTTGTCACTCATGTCCGTATGTAGGGTATTACACCTCTTACTGAGATGACCATTACAAGTCGATGTACACTTTGAAAATATTTATTATTATGTATAATTTCTTATTACCTATATTTTATACAAAATGAATGTTTGATTTTTTGTATATCAGATCGTTTTATTTGTGTATTCCAATACATTTGGGTTCTATCTGTGGATGATGTTTGCATTCCATTCCAGCGCTCACCCATCTTACACTCTGGGGCGGTTTGCTATTGGTGGGTAGATTTGTGTGTCGCTGTTAATGAGTTGGGAGTCTCTTCTATTTCCCCCTCATTTCCTCTCCACGCCACCAACGTGTGACTGATGGCGCCGGCGCACCATGACCGCTTGTCGGGGTTGGTGCGCATGTGCGCTTACAAGGACGCCTGGGCCGGAAGTGATGTCGGGGTCATTTCAGATCCTTCACTTCCAGTGGGATCATTGACATTTAAGATGGTGGTGCTGGCATTAAGCCGACATACGCATCTTGCTGTCAGTGGTGTAGCGCGCTACACTATTGCTGCACCTCTGCTATCAAGGAACTTTCTACATTTTATGTTACCCACTCCACCAGATAAGGGCTTATATTAGAAGTCTCCAGGCTTCATTGGTTATCTGCTGGAAAGAAGGGAGACCTTTTAGGTCATCACTATTATATTTTTTTCTCCATGGTCGGCAGTATACAGTGGGGATATGGCATTTGAGCATCCCATCACTGCTATACTGACCTTTGGGTTAGCGTTGTAGGAGATTCTACTGTCTCAGCACACATTCTTTGTATATTACCCTACCCTATCTTTTCCTCTCACCTCCAATCTTAAAGCCTTACCAATTAAAATAATTAAAAAAAAGAAGAAAAGAATAAGATATCAAAATAATGTGTATGTTAACTAATAAAACATTTATTATTATATTTAACCCCTGCTATATTACCTTTGTGTTTAGATTCATATTACTAATATGCTATAGTCATGAAGTTGGTGTTCACACCCTTTATGAGTGATAATACAATTCAATATTATTTTTGTAATTTAATTTAATTTTTAGATTGTTTCTATCTCGGCAATTATCATGATTCAATCTTCCCACCGGCTATCCCGTATGGATCTGGCTTCCATTGGGAATTAGCCCCGGTCAGTGTACTCTTTGATGGGTGGATGACTGTACAATGCTGCGTTCATATTGTTCATTTTCTATAGACCAGGTGAGCATACCTAGTTCATGTTATTATATAAAATGTAATGAAATAAAAAAAATCTTTTTCTACCTTTGTTAATGAATAACTGTATGTTAGCCCATTTTTTTATATTGTGAAAGATAATGTTACACTGGGTAAATTGATATCCAACACGTCACGCTTCAAAATTGTGCCCGCTCGTGGATTGGCGACAAACTTTTACCCTTAAAAATCTCCATAGGCGACGTTTAAAAAAAATTCTACAGGTTGCATGTTTTGAGTTACAGAGCAGGTCTGGGGCTAGAATTATTGCTCTTGTTCTACCGATCACAGCGATACCTCCCGTGTGGTTTGAACACAGTTTTCATATGCGAGCACTGCTCACGTATGCGCTCACTTCTGCACGTGGGATGGGGCACGTCTAAAAAAATTTTTACACTGTTCTTTAAAAAAAAAAAAATTGTGTCACTTTTATTCATATTACAAGGAATGTAAACATCCCTTGTAATAGAAAAAAAGCATGTCAGGACTTCTCAAATATTAGATATGGGGTCAAAAACCTCAGATCTTATATTTACACTAAAATGCAATAAAAAAAAAATTGTCATTTAAAAAAAAAAAAAAAAGTGGCCCTTTAAGAGCTATGAGCGGAAGTGACGTTTTGACGTCACTTCCACCCTGCAATGGTATGGAGACAGGTGGGGGCCATCTTCCCCTCACTCGTCTCCATACGCAGGAAGGAGAAGGATCCAATCGCCTCTGCCACTACCGACGGCTCCAGTAAATGGCAGAGGGCACCGGAGAGTGGCGGGAGGGCCCCACTCCCGCCGCGATAAAAATGATCTTGTGGCGAATCCACAGCAGAGACCACTATTAATCAGAAACCGGACCGTCCGCTGAAGAGGGTACCGGGGTTATGGCACCTAGCTGCTGCCATAACAAAGATATCCCTCTTCAAAGTTAGGATGTATATCGGCGTGCGGCGGTCCGGAAGTGGTTAAAGAAAGCTTTCAATAAAGCAAGATTAAGATCTAGGCTTGATCTCCCGTACAAATCTTCTGTCAAACCATGCCTACGGGCATCTATTTCCCGTCATTGGCATCTCTTGGCAGAAGACTGTACACTTTTGAAGTATGTACGTCCATTCCCTGAATCGTTTTTTAGACGAGCAACCTTTCTACGAGATACCTTAACATCTAGCTACTACTCAATTACATCGAATTGTTCCCCTAGATCCACCTGGGACACCTACCGGTGTGGGAGATGTAGTCGTTGCCCTTGGGTCACTGAGGGTAGGGGCATCCTGTTACCTAATGGACAATGGCTTTAATCCCGATGCCGTGCTAATTGTTCTACCCGAGGTGTCATTTATTTAATGACATGCAAATACCATGCGTTTTACATTGGTAAAACCATTCGCGAATTTGGCCAGAGGATTATAGATCATGTCTACTCCTCTGGATCGGGTAGAATGACTGACTACTTCAGTTGCCGGACATAATGGCCTATATCAATGATGGCAAACCTTTTTGAGCCCGAGTGCCCAAACAGCGACACAAAACCAACTTATTTATTTCAAAGTGACAACATGCAATTAAACCTACCAGCGGCTCTGTACAGAGGATGGGACTGATCATCCCTCTGAATGAGCCCTAAAGGGACCAAAAACATACGATTCTGCCCAGGAAAAAACTTTAGTGCTTTTTCAAAGGCATGCGTTATGCTCAGCATACAGGGATCAGATGGATGCATTCTGCTCAGAATACAGGGATCAGATGGATGCATTGTGCTCAGAATACAGGGATCAGATGGATGTATTGTGCTCAGAATACAGGGATCATATGGATGCATTGTGCTCAGAATACAGGGATCATATGGATGCATTGTGCTCACAATACAGGGATATATGGATGCATTGTTCGTACAATACAGGGATCAGATGGATGCATTGTGCTCACAATACAGGGATCAGATGGATGCATTGTGCTCACAATACAGGGATCAGATGGATGCATTGTGCGCAGAATGCAGGGTTCATATGGATGCATTGTGCGCAGAATATAGGGATCAGATGGATGCATTGTGCTCATAATACAGGGATCAGATGGATGCATTGTGCTCAGAATACTGGGATCAGAGATGGATGCATTGTGCTCAGAATACAGGGTTCAGATGGATGCATTGTGCTCAGAATACAGGGATCAGATGGATGCATTGTGCTCAGAATACAGTGATCAGATGGATGCATTGAGCTCAGAATACAGGGATCAGATGTATGCATTGAGCTCAGAATACAGGGATCAGATGGGTGCACTGTGCTCAGAATAGAGGGATAATATGGATGCATTTTGCTCAGAATACAGGGATCAGATGGATGCATTGTGCTCAGAATACAGGGATCAGATGGGTGCATTGTGCTCAGAATACAGGGATAATATGGATGCATTGTGCTCAAAATACAGGCCCTTCCCAAAAGCAGTGTCCTCTGCCCCTTTCACACCCCCCCCCACATACACAGCAGTGTCCTCTGGGATAATATGGATGCATTGTGCTCAGAATACAGGGATCAGATGGATGCACTGTGCTCAGAATACAGGGATCAGATGGATGCATTGTGCTCAGAATACAGGGCCCTTCCCAAAAGCAGTGTCCTCTGCCCCCTTCACATCCCCCCCACATACACAGCAGTGTCTCCTGTGCCCCCTCCCCCATAGCCCTGTCCTACCTGTGTATGTACAGCTAAAGTCCTCCACATTGCCATGCTTCAGCGCCCGAGGCCCTGTACAGGAAGCCGCTCTCCTCTTGGCTCTCCAAGTCCAGGAAAAGAGGATAATTATTCTCTTCCTCGGTATTCAGAGGCATTGCATGCTGCTTACAGCAGACACTCCGTGTCCTTTCCACTGGGCTGCCCTCAGTGCATGCAGGGGGGGTGCTTTACTCACATCTGCAGCTCCACTGCACGGTCGCACTGATGATAGGAAGGTAGCCGGCTTTTCCACGCCTGCACGCCAGTGCAAGTGACTGCATTGCTGGGGGATTCCCTCCCCTATTCTGGCGGTGCGCTACATGCCCACAGAGACGGCTCGGCTAGCCAGCTGTGTCACGCATGCCATAGGTTCACCATCACTGGCCTACATCATAGGTTCAATAATAGTGTGGTCTCATTTTTCGTACTAAAGGTGATTTCTCCCAACCCTAGAAGAGGTGATTGGGATAATATGATTTTGAGAGCAGAAACATTATGGATAGGGAAATTATCGGTTATTAAATACCCTGGAATTAATTAAATGAATTCATATAAACCATTTCTGTAGATCCGATGTCATTGCGGTATTCTTTGGAGTACCTTTTGGACTTGGTTACCCTATGTCCTCTAATTGGTCCTTTGTTATACCATTGTTTCTATTTCCCTCTTGTTCCTTGAAGACCTTATTTGTTTGTTTGTCGGTGCTATGGAATACTATCCAGACTGTTGGTCGGCTGCCTGTAACCTCCTTTGGGACCGGATTATTACAATATGCCTTTCCACTATAATAATAATAATAGATGAGATTTATCGACACTAGTGTATTTAATTTGTTCCTAAATTTATACAATTTTTATGGCTTTAAATAGTTGTCTATTGGCTTTGCTTATCCTATTTTTCCATGTCAGTGGGTGTTCTCTGTACTTTGGGCGAGTGTATGATCCTCTGTCCAATTATGTCCTTGTTCCATCCACTAGATGGTGCTGTTGGGTGCTTGTTATGGACAGGCGAATGGTCTCCCAGAGAGAATTGTCTCTCTGGGTCTATTTGCCGTTTTAGTGGTACTGTGCATGCAAAGTCCGGGATCGTGTCCGGTGATGTCATCGGCCGGCACCAGTGCGCTGTGCTGTGACACCACCTGATAGAAGCTAGGTCTATATAATGGGAGCTTTCTCCCATTATATAGCTAGACGTCGGTGCTGCGAGCGGTGGTGTATTTTTTTTTTTTTTTTGTTAAATATTTTTATTGTAAAGTAACAAGGAGAGAAAAAAAAAAAAGGGAGAACACAGCATAAGGGCATAGCAGCCGCTAATATTGTGAGGGAAAAAGTAAAGTTGTTATATATAAACCTTAATAGTATATTATATAGTTAGGGTAAATATTCTGTTAGGCAGTAAAGAATTAATACGTTAGAGATTTTGTTACTGAGTCATAATAATCCAGCTTTACATTTTATCATGGATAATGGTTGATATAGGGTGGGTGAGGGTGTGAATTATCTAGTCATGAGTTTCATTTGGTAGAGCTTGTTTTAATCTTGGTTCGGGTGGTTATAGATGTAGATAGGTGTTGGTAGAAGGGATTTGTAGGGGATAAATTGGAAGAGTATTAGTGTGTGGGCTGTTGTGAGTTCTGTCAGCAGAAGGTATAACTTTTGTGAGTGTCATCTTGGGTTTGGGGGCTTTAGGATTCATCAGTAGTGGAGAGGGAAAGGAAAGGAACAGTGTATATCCAGGGTAAGGTAAATATACGATATCATAGGCATTGTCACAGCATCCATACTGCTTTCATTTGAAGTATTTTTTGTAGTCATCAGTGGTAGTAAAGTGTATCCAGCATGTCCATGTTTTGGTGAACTTAGGTTGTGTTTCTTTGGCCTGATGTATGAGGTCCTCCATGACCATTGTTTTTTGTATGCGTGTAAACCATTCTGCTATGGATGGCTGGTCCGTTGAGCGCCATTTGAGGGGGATACATAGCTTGGCAGCGTTCACCATGTGCATGGCCAGAGATCGGAAGTAAGTCGACATTGGTGATGTGGAGTGATGGAGTAGGAATAATGCAGAGTTGAAGTCTAACGTGTATGTAGTTATTTGGCTGCTCAATTTGTGTACTTCTTTCCAAAAGGGTTGGATTTTTGTACATGACCACCAGACATGTAAGAACGATCCAATCTCTGTTTTACACCTCCAACAGGTTTGGGTAATTGACGGGTCAATATGATGTAGCGTCAGTGGTGTTCTGTACCATCTTGACAGTATTTTAAAGGCGTTTTCCTGTACTTGCACATTGATTGATCCTTTGTGGGTCAAGATATATATTTTCTCCCATTCTACGTCGGTAAGGTTTATCGAGAGATCTTGTTCCCATTGTCTGGTGGTCCAGTGTTTCGTTGGTGTGTGGGTTATGAATAGGAGTGCATATGTCTGGGATATCAGGTGTTTTGGGGGTTCCCCACTGGAGCATAGGTTTTCAAATGTGGTGGTCTGTTTGGACCAGTCTGGTTTGGGTTTAGGTTTGCTAAAAAAGTGTCTCAGTTGGACATATGTCCAGAATGGGAAGGATCCTATGTTCATTTTTGACGCAAGCGCTGGTTGGGATAAGAAATTATTTCCTTCGAAAAAGTGCTCTGCTCGTACATTAGGGTGGGGCCAGTGGTCCGCTAAGAAGGTGGAATGCATTCCTGGTAAAAAATCTGGGTTCAACCATATTGGGGTCATTGGGCCATTAGGTGAAGAGATTTTGTGGAGGTTACAGGTTGTGTGGAAGGAAGCCAATGTTGGATTGATTAGTGGGTGATGTTTGGATTCAGAGGGGATATTAGATTTAGTGATCCAGGGGAGATGAGACAGTGGGAGGTCTGAGAATGATTGCTCTATGTGGATCCAGTCTTTATGTACAGAGTGTATGTTCCAATCTATAATTCTTGTAAGATGGCACGCGTGTTGGTATTTGCGTAGATCAGGAAGACCTATGCCCCCTAAGAGTTTAGGGGTGGTCAGTCTCAGGAAGCTCAGTCTCGGGCATAGTTTGGCCCATATGAATGATGTACAGGCTTTTTGATAAGTTAAGAAGAATGTTTTCGGGAGTTTAATGGGGATAGTTTGCAAAATGTATAAGATTCTGGGCAGGATATTCATTTTGACTATCGCGGCTCTACCGAACCAAGAAAAAAGTCCTGTGCACCATTTTTTTAAGTCTAATTGTATTTTCTGTAAAATTGCAGCATGGTTTAGGGTGTATAAGTCTTTTAAGGAGGTCGGTAAGAAAATACCTAGATATGGGATTGCTCTAGCGTTCCACGAAAACGGATAGTTGAGTTGGCATTGTTGACAAATTTCAGGGGCGAGGGAGATATTAAGGGCTGTCGATTTCGAGTAATTTTTTTGGAGGTTAGAAAGGGTATGAAAATTTTGAAAGTCTTTAAGGAGGTTGGGTATTGTTGTGAGAGGGTCTGTGAGAAAGAGGAGTATGTCGTCCGCGAAGGCAGCTACTTTATATGTGCGTCGTTTCATGGTAATTCCCTTAATGTCTTGATTGGCTCTTAGGCGTCGCAGGAAGGGTTCCAGGGATAAAATGAAAATAAAAGGGGAGAGCGGGCATCCCTGACGGGTTCCATTCGACACGGAGAAGGCGTCCAAAAGGTGGCCGTAGGGTTAGAGTAAAGGGCTGATATGAAATTAAGCATTGTTGGGGGAAGACCTATCATCCGTAGAGTTTCTGACATATAGTCCCAAGCCACTCTGTCAAACGCCTTCTCCGCGTCGAGAGAAAGCATAAATCCGCTAGAGTGGCTAGATGTTAGCCAATGGTGTATATTAAGAGCTTTTAGAGTGTTATCTCTCGCCTCTCTTCCCGGAACAAAGCCAACTTGGTCCAGATCTATAAGTTGGGGCAGTAGTGGTAGGATACGGTTCGCTAAAGTCTTCGCATACCATTTTATGTCTACGTTAAGAAGCGAGATGGGCCTGTAATTGGTAACTAGGGATGGGTCTTTGTCTGGTTTTGGAATTACAGCTATATGGGCAGTTAGAAGGTCTCGAGGCGGTGTCGTGGGGGTTGCGAAGGAGTTAAAGGCGTTTAAGAAGAAGGGGGTGAGTGTTTCTGCGTAAGTTTTATAGTAGCCGACTGTCAAGCCATCGGGGTCGGGGCTTTTACCTGATTTTAGTTGTTTCAAAGCTAGGTCTATTTCTTCTCTGGTTAGGGGGGAGGCCAGATCTTGGGCCACGGAATCCGAGACAGGGGTAGGGCCATATTGTTGCAAAAAATCGACTATCATTTCAGTTCTTTTGTTTTTATCTGTGGAGGAGTTAGATGGGTGAAGGTTATATAGTTTACTATAATATTGGACAAACTGTTGTGTGATGTCTGGGGTTTTGGTAAATTTGCATCCTGTTGGATCAGTGATGGAATGAATCGTTGTGTGAGCTTTTGTCACTTGTAAAGCCCGAGCTAGCATTTTACTGGCTTTGTTGCCGTATTTATAAAACGTTTTTTTGGAAAGGATATATTTGCGTTGAATTTGGGTGTCCAATATATCAAGTAGATCTTTCCTAGTTTGAATCAGTTCTGTCATAGTGGAGAGGGCTTGGGTTTGTTTATGAGCACCTTCTAGCCTATGGATTTTGTTGATGAGGTCTAAGTATTGTTTTCTGCGTATTCGATTGCGTTTAGCAGCCGCCGCGATTAGGACTCCTCTGATTACACATTTGTGTGTTTCCCAGATGGTAAGTGGGGACGTATCTGCCGAAACATTCTCTTGGAAGAAATGTTTGAGGTTGGATTCGACTTCAGCCATGATGGAAGGGTCATTCAGTAACGATGGATCCAATTTCCATGTTTGTGAGCGGGGTGTCGTGTTTGGGATTTTAAGTGTTAAAGAGGTGGGGTGATGATCTGAGATAAGCATGGGGTCAATTGAAGTTTGGTGGATTAGAGAAAAATGTAATCAATCCTTGAATATCTGTCGTGGGGAGCGGAATAAAATGTGAAGTCTTTAACGTTTGGGTGCAGGGTGCGCCAGGAGTCATGTAGTAGTAGCTGTTTGAGTAACGATTTAATTGTCTTAAGGGCCGAATACGGGAGTGAGGATGAGCCGGTGGACGTGTCTTGGATAGGGTTAAGTGGAACATTGAAGTCTCCTCCCAAGATGAGGGTTCCTTCCTGGAAGGTTGTGAGTGTATTCGTGAACTTTCTAAAGAAAGGTACCTGACAGCTATTGGGGGCGTATATATTAGCCAATGTGAATTTCCTATTGAGGAGAGATCCTTTTAGAAATAGGTATCTGCCTTCCACATCTATTAGTGAGTGTGATTTGAATGGGGCAGGATTTAGCAATGAGTATTGAGACTCCTTTTGATTTGTGCAACGGGTTGGTAGCGTGATACACCGCGGGATACCGGTGATTTTGTAATTTCGGCGTGGCATTGGATCAAAAGTGGGTTTCTTGAAGGAAGATAATATCAGCCTTATTGCGGTACATGGTGAGGAGTAATTTAGAGCGTTTCTCTGGCGTGTTGAGGCCTTTTACATTTAGTGAGATTATTTTGAGCATGGAGCTGTGTGTGGTGCTGGATGAATTCGTCATTGTATAGGTGTTTGGATGTATTTAGGAGGATAGTAAGCGCTGCGGTAGTGGAGGTGATGGGATAGGCTGAAGGGTATATGCATGTGGGCGAGGTAGATCGGGGGACAGGGGTAAGGGAGGGTTAACAATACCGGCAATTAATGTGATCTCAATCACATAATTCAGTGACTAGGATCACAATAATTTACTAGCCGGATATGGTCAGTGGTGTGTGTAGGTTCGTATATAGGAGATGCTTGATAAGATTTGCTTAACCACTGTGTGGGGGTTGGTCTATCAATCGAGAGATGTATACAGTAGGTGGGAGAATCTGCCAGTGAGGTCTAGCTCACCAGCAGCCTTATTTTATATGTGTGGTGGAACAGGGGGGACAAGTATGTAATACTCATGCTGGGAAACTTGGTGGAATGAGGTCACATAATTGGTAGGATGGCCGATAATTTGTGATGATATGTTTAGTATCGATATCAGTAGTCATTTATGTCTTAGATCGTGTGGGAGGGAGTAGTTGTTTGGGTGATGGTTACAGGTAAGGTCGTATCAGCGGAGGGGGGGAAGGCATAAAGAAGGATAACAGTAATAAACATTTCTACGCAAGGATATTAACATCTATATCTAGACAACTGGTCCATATAGTAGACGAGCCTAAGGCTGAGTAATCATGGTAGCCTGTCATATGTGGTAACAATCATCTATAGTAATACATCTATGTTTGTATAGAGTGGTCATTTGTTAAAAATAAATTGAACTTAACCTGTGTGGGGTGTGAGTGTAGGTGTCACGTACCTGATGGCGAGCCTGACGTGTAGAGGAAGGCCTCCCGTACAACTCCGGCTCAAGGGCCGCTGATAGTGGAACAGCTGGCGCTGGAGCACGGTGAGGTAAGAGTGCCTATGGAAGTCCCGAAGTCTGAGCAGGAAGTTGCCGGAACACACAGGTGGACGCTGGACTTGACTGGAAGCAGACAGGAGAGTCGCTGGATCACTGGCAGGTCTCGGCAGCAGAGAGACAGATCAGATGACTTGGCTGGCAGGAACGTGGTCAGGTCACAGGCAGATTCGGCAACAGGTAGGCAGATCAGATACAAACAGCAGGCAGGAGAGAGGTCAGGTCACAGGCAGGTTCGGCAGCAGGTAGGCAGATCAGGTACAAACAGCAGGCAGGAGAGAGGTCAGGTCACAGGCAGGTTCGGCAGCAGATAGGCAGATCAGGTACAAACAGCAGGCAGGAGAGAGGTCAGGTCACAGGCAGGTTCGGCAGCAGGTAGGCAGATCAGGTACAAACAGCAGGCAGGAGAGAGGTCAGGTCACAGGCAGGTTCGGCAGCAGATAGGCAGATCAGGTACAAACAGCAGGCAGGAGAGAGGTCAGGTCACAGGCAGGTTCGATAATCGGAAGTCAACACAGGTAGCAAGAATTCAGGTACACGCTGTAGACCAAGCAGCAACCAGCCAGTACTAAGTCCGTGTTTAAATAGGCCGTCTGGCGCCAGTTCTGATGACAGGCGTGCGCGGACGCGCGCGCGCGCGGACGCGCGCGCGCGCGGACGCGCGATCGCGAACGCGCGCACTCGCGAACGCGCGATCGCGTATTCGCCGATGCGCCCGTAGTTGTTCTGAGAATCCCTTGCTGGCGCCTGCGCACAGGCGTATGCTTGCAAGCATTAGCTGTATTCTGCGGATGACTTCCCTGACATTGCCCCCCCCTTACGGGCAGCCTCCGGATGCCCAGTTGGTTCCTCTTCAGGGGATGACTGCGGAAGAAGGCACGTATTAAGTCCATAGCATGTACATTCCGCTCTGGTTCCCAGGAGTTCTCCTCCGGTCCATAACCTCTCCACTTGATCAGATATTGTAATTGACCCCTTCTCCTTCTACAGTCCATAATCGCTTCCACCTCGAACTCCTCATCTCCACTGACCATCACCGGTTCGGGTGGTCTAGACTCTCGATTAGGAAAGGGGTCAGGCAATGCGGGTTTTAACAAAGATACATGAAATACCGGATGTATGCTGAAGGATTCTGGTAGGGATAGCTCGTAAGAAACATCATTAATCCTTCTCCTCACAGGAAATGGCCCAAGGAATTTAGGGGCCAACTTCTTTGACGGGCAGGCCAGTCTCAGATTTGTTGTTGCCAACCAAACCCGGTCTCCTGGTTGCAGAATGAGTTCCCCTCTCCTCTTCCTATCGAAAGCTCTTTTATTATCCTGTTGAGCCTTGGTTACGGTTTCCTTCAACAGCTTGTTATTGCGATTGAAGAAGTCTACAGTGCCTTGGACAGCCGGTACTGAAGATTCAGGGACAAGGTCAGGCAAAAAGGTGGGATGGAAGCCATAATTAGAGAAGAATGGGGATTGCTTGGTGGCTGCATGACAGGAGTTGTTATATGCAAACTCGGCCAAGGGTAAGAGAGACACCCAATCATCCTGCACAAACGAAGTGAAACAGCGGATGTACTGTTCCAGCGTCTGATTGGTCCGTTCAGTCTGACCGTTAGACTGCGGATGATATGCGGATGACATGGAAAGTTTAATTCTTAAGGCTTCACACAGTGCCCTCCAAAACCTTGAAGTAAATTGGGTTCCGCGGTCAGAGACAATGTCGATGGGTACCCCATGGAGTCTAACGATTTCCTTAATAAATACTCGAGCAGTCTCAGCAGCAGAGGGTGTACCCTTCAAGGGTAGGAAATGAGCCATCTTAGTTAGCCGGTCTACTATGACGAAAATGGCTGTACAGTCTTCAGAGGGAGGTAGCTCAACTATAAAATCCATGGAGATCATGGTCCACGGCCTGTCAGGCACGGGTAAAGGTCTGAGCAAACCCCATGCCTTATTTCGGATGTTCTTACTCCGGATGCAAGTAATGCAGGTGTCTATATATTCTTTGCAGTCCTTCTCCAAATTAGGCCACCAAAATGTGCGTTGCATTAAGTTTATTGTTTTGCGAATGCCAAAGTGACCTGCTAGAGGGTGATCGTGGCAGAGTCCTAGAACTGATAAACGGACTGCTTCTGGGACGAAGACCTTGTTCCCTTTCCAAAGAAGTCCATCTCTTGCCTGTAGCGTCTCCCCGACAGGATCAGGGGAGACTGCGGACGCCTGCTTCAACTGGGACATGAGATCGGACTGTAGTAACAGAAAATTTCCTGCTGGTAGGATGGTGTCAGGTACTGGTAAGACCTTTGAATCCTCGAACATACGTGATAGCGCATCAGGCTTGACGTTCTTTGATCCGGGTCTATAGGTGATGTGGAACAAGAACCTTGAAAAAAAAAGTGCCCATCGGGCCTGTCGAGGTCTTAGTCTTTTGGCAGTCCTTAAATATTCAAGGTTCTTGTGGTCTGTATAAATCAAAATTGGATGAGCGGCTCCTTCTAACAAATACCTCCACTCTTCCAGGGCGGCCTTTATGGCAAGAAGCTCCCGGTCTCCCACGTCGTAGTTTCTTTCTGCTGGGGCAAGTTTTCTGGAAAAGAAAGCTACAGGGTGGACTAGATCCTTGGGACCTTGGCGCTGAGACAGAACTCCCCCGACTGCATTTTCGGAAGCATCTACCTCCAGAATGTAAGGTAGTGCCGGATCTGGGTGGCTTAGTACAGGGGCAGTTGTAAACAGTCCTTTAAGAGTTTCAAAGGCAGCCTGGGCCTCGGGAGACCAGCGGAAACGAGCACCCTGTTTGGTAAGTTGGGTAATTGGTGAGATGATAGCTGAAAAGTTCTTGATAAATCTGCGGTAAAAGTTAGCAAACCCAATGAACCGCTGGATCCCCTTCTTATCAGTGGGCGCAGGCCAGGTCAGGATTGCAGACACTTTTTGAGGGTCCATTTCAATTCCTCCGGTAGAAATGATCAAGCCCAAGAACTGGATACTCTGCCGCTCGAACTCACATTTCTCGGGTTTGGCATAGAGTCCATGTAAGCGGAGACGGCAGAGAACATTCTTGACATGCTCCCGATGGTCAGCAAGGGAGGTAGAGAACACCAGGATATCATCTAAATAAACAATAACGAAAATGTCCAGGTAGTCTTTGAAGACGTCATTGATGAAGTGTTGGAAAGTGGCCGGGGCGTTACACAAGCCGAAGGGCATGACGAGATACTCGTAGTGGCCAAAACGAGTACGGAAGGCGGTTTTCCACTCATCCCCCTGGCGTATGCGGATGAGGTTGTAGGCTCCCCTCAGATCAAGTTTAGTAAAAATAGTAGCAGAACGAAGTCTTTGGAAAAGCTCAGGAACCAAGGGAAGAGGATAACGGTTTTTCACCGTAATCTTGTTCAGGTCCCGGTAATCTACACATGGCCGTAGTGAATGGTCCTTCTTCTCCACGAAGAATATTCCCGCCCCGGCAGGTGAGGTAGAAGGGCGAATGAAGCCTTTCTGGAGGCTCTCATCAATATATTCCTTTAGAGCTGCTAATTCTTTCTCAGACAGTGGGAAAATCCGACCAAATGGAATAGCAGCCCCAGAAAGGAGCTCAATGGGGCAGTCGTACGCCCTGTGTGGAGGTAATGTGTCTGCTCCCCGCTTGCTGAAGACATCAAGGAACTCGTGATAGGCCTCAGGCACCTTTTGGCAGAGCTCAGCATCAACGTCCATACACAACAGGGTGGTGGGTGCAGCAGTGGGATTGGACAGGCAGTGCTTCTGGCAGTAAGATGATTGATACTTGATACTGCCTGATTTCCAGTCCACCGCCGGGTTATGGGCCTGTAGCCATGGTAGACCAAGAATGACGGGGTACAGAGGTGAAGAAATGGCATCTAGCCGCAAAAGTTCCTTATGACCAGTAGAGGTCGTAGTTAACAGTGGGGGGGTCTCCTGGTTCACCAATCCGGACTTTATACGGGAGCCGTCAGCCAGAAATACGGTAAGTCCCTGCTTTTTGGGTTGAAGAGGGATACCTTGTTTGACAGCAAATGCCAGATCAATAAAGCAACTGCACGCCCCCGAGTCCACAATTGCAGTAGCTGACACACTTCTCCCTGGGAGCTGAAAGGTAACAGGAAGTGCCAATTGAGCAGAAGTTGCTGGAGGAACCGCCTGACTTGTTGGAGAAGCCGGGAAGGATCCGCGTCCCTTAGCAGGACAAGTCCGTACATAGTGACCCGCTCTGCCGCAGTAGAGGCAGAAGTTGCCTTGAAGACGTCGTGTCCGTTCCTCAGGGGACAGCGACGGGCGAATCAAGCCTAGCCGTGTGGGTGTTACGGTTCCTAATGCGGGAGAGGCCGGCCTGACAGATGTTGGCCGAACAGGAACTGCTGACTTCTCCCGTCTGCGCTCTCGCAGACGACGGTCGATCTGGATAGATATTGTGATTAAGTCCTCCAGGGTACTTGGAGCACCCACACGAGCTAACTCGTCTTTTAAGTCCTCCGATAACCCCAGGCGAAACTGATATCGCAGAGCAGCGTTATTCCAGTGGGTATCTGCACTCCAGCACCTGAAGTCTCTTATATAGTCCTCGACCGCTCTGCGGCCTTGTCGGAGTGCATGGAGAGAGGACTCGGCAGTAGTGGTTAGAAGAGGGTCCTCGTATATCTTGGACATTGCTTGGAAGAAAGAGGGCATAGTATTTAGTTGGGAGTCCTTCTTTTCCAACAGACGATGAGCCCAGGCTTGGGGTTCACCTTGAAGTAGGGATATGATGAACCCCACCTTTGTAGTCTCTGCAGAAAAAGTCCGTGGCTGAAGTGAAAAGTAAAGCTGACAGGCATTGCGGAATGCTCTGAACTGGGTCCGGTCTCCAGAAAATCTGTCAGGATTAGGTACTCGTGGTTCTGGGGATGTCATCATTGCAGCGGGAATGGCTGAAGAGAGCTGGACTTGCACGTGCTCCACCAGACGCACATATTTCTCCTGCAGGGACTTGACCGCTTGAGTAAGGCCTGTGAGGCATTGGCAGACTTCATGTAGGGGAGAGATTCCTCCTGCAGGCTCAGTCATGGCTGCTTGGTACTGTCACGTACCTGATGGCGAGCCTGACGTGTAGAGGAAGGCCTCCCGTACAACTCCGGCTCAAGGGCCGCTGATAGTGGAACAGCTGGCGCTGGAGCACGGTGAGGTAAGAGTGCCTATGGAAGTCCCGAAGTCTGAGCAGGAAGTTGCCGGAACACACAGGTGGACGCTGGACTTGACTGGAAGCAGACAGGAGAGTCGCTGGATCACTGGCAGGTCTCGGCAGCAGAGAGACAGATCAGATGACTTGGCTGGCAGGAACGTGGTCAGGTCACAGGCAGATTCGGCAACAGGTAGGCAGATCAGATACAAACAGCAGGCAGGAGAGAGGTCAGGTCACAGGCAGGTTCGGCAGCAGGTAGGCAGATCAGGTACAAACAGCAGGCAGGAGAGAGGTCAGGTCACAGGCAGGTTCGGCAGCAGATAGGCAGATCAGGTACAAACAGCAGGCAGGAGAGAGGTCAGGTCACAGGCAGGTTCGGCAGCAGGTAGGCAGATCAGGTACAAACAGCAGGCAGGAGAGAGGTCAGGTCACAGGCAGGTTCGGCAGCAGATAGGCAGATCAGGTACAAACAGCAGGCAGGAGAGAGGTCAGGTCACAGGCAGGTTCGATAATCGGAAGTCAACACAGGTAGCAAGAATTCAGGTACACGCTGTAGACCAAGCAGCAACCAGCCAGTACTAAGTCCGTGTTTAAATAGGCCGTCTGGCGCCAGTTCTGATGACAGGCGTGCGCAGACGCGCGATCGCGAACGCGCGCACTCGCGAACGCGCGATCGCGCATGCGCGATCGCGTATTCGCCGATGCGCCCGTAGTTGTTCTGAGAATCCCTTGCTGGCGCCTGCGCACAGGCGTATGCTTGCAAGCATTAGCTGTATTCTGCGGATGACTTCCCTGACAGTAGGTATGTGTAGTCAACCCAGGCATGGACAACACTACAGGGAGGATTTAATCCTCTAATTTTATGTATGTGTAGATTCGTAAGAGATGGACGGATTTTGATGAGTGTAGTAATAAGTGTAGTCCCCCAATGTATTTAATGTAATGACAAGTGTCGGTGGTGCATGGTAAATGTAGTGTTAACCATGTTTATTGTAGTGTATGAAATTAAGTGAGGGCATGTAATGTGTAGGAATGTAAAGAAGATGTGTCCAAAGCCAGCAGATGGCAGTAAAGAGCTAAATTTCAGAAAGCTGTTCGTGTATCTCGTCAGTTTGAGGGGAATTAAACTGATAATAGGATTGTGAAAGAAATTGTTATCTCAAGTGTTGTCAGTGTGTGGTGCAATGTATTAGTGTCTTCCCGATACAGGAGGCAGAAACCACTTAAATCTTTTAACTTATAACAGTAATCTATAACTTTTAACAATTTACCCTACGGACTTTACTCAGGATACAAAGGGTCTGCAGGCAGCAAGTCCGACGAGGCATATAATGCGTGTCCCGGTGTTAGTAGAGAGCTTACACATATACAAATGTCTGTATAGGGAGCAGATGGAGTGTTTCCTGGGGACAGAACGTTCTGCAGTGGGGAGCGGTGACTACAGCATAAATGCCGTGTCTGTTTCAGTTCGGTAGTCCGTGAATTGAAGGATCGTTAGGAATTAAAAGTGAAGATATCCGTGCTTCGGTTCAGGGGAAGGTAGCAGAGTCAATGTGTAAGCGGGAAGGGATATCGCAGACATGAGGACCGGGTCTTGGGTAATGCTGCAAGGCATCCGGGCGTAACGGTGTTTCTTCTGTAGAATGTTGATGAGTGTGGCAGAGTTCGGTGATGGATTTCCAGATACAGGTGGAGAGAAGGTGGGAGAGGTGTAGTAGGAGTCGTTAGCAAGAGCGGCTTGTGAGGACTGCGTGTTCAGGGGTATGGAAGGAGATCAGTGGTCTCGGCGAGCTCTGCGAGGCAGGGGTGCTGTCATGGGGCTGGGAGGCGGGTGTCGGGGTCCCATGGAAGAATTGGGTCTGTTGGGTGACGGCGATCTGCGTCTACGAAAGCTGGTGTTGTGTGCATCCATCGGTTCCTCTTCTGGTGGATGTCCGGTATGGGGTGAGATGTTGAACTCCGCATACCAGTTTGGGACCGCCACATATGGTATATCCAGGGTACGGTAGAATACTTCGAGGTCTTCTGGGACTCTCAGCAGTGCAGAGCGGCCTTGGTGAGAGGCGGATAAGCCGAACGGGAACTTCCAGCGATAGCGGATTCCATTGTTCCGTAGAGCTTCCAGAAGCGGTCTGAGATCTTTACGGTGCCTCAGTGTAATCGCTGACAGGTCTTGGTAAATATGGATGTGGCAGCCATCGTATTCCAAGTGCGATTTTTCGCGTGTTTTCTTGAGGAGTTCTTCTTTGGTTGCATAGTCATTTATAAAGCAGATAATATCCCTGGGGGGGTCTGTGTCTCTGCCTCTGGGACAGAGCGCTCTGTGGATACGTTCCATAGCTAGTGGAGTATGCCGAGGCCTATCGAGGAGTTGGTTGAAGAGGCCTGTGACAACTGGGAGGATTTGGTCCTGGTCCACGGATTCGGGTAGGCCTCTCACCCTGAGATTGTGTCTGCGGCCCCTGTTGTCAAGATCTTCAACATGGCGTTGAAGATCTCTGAGTTGCATGGTGTGGGAGTCCACTTTATAGTGAATGGTTTGTACTGCTGAGCCTTGTAGTGCCACATCATCCTCAACATGCTGCATCCTCCCTGAGATAGCCTGGAGCTCATGGCGCAAGTCTGTGATGGCCGAGAACAGGGTGTCTTTAATGTCAGCTGCCACAGCTTGGAGATCCGTAAGCTCGGTTGACGGAGAGATGTGCCGTCAGTCTCCATTTGCGATGTGCGGGGTTCGGATGGGGTGAGAACGATCCCTGTCAGTTCCTGAGGGGGAGATGAGGCGGGAAGAGGAGCCGCCATGTTAGGTCTCTGGGAGCGGAATATCTCCGGTATAGTATGGTTCGTGCGGCTGGTAAATTCTCTCTGGGAGCGGGATCGTGACTGCGAGCTTCCGCGGGAATAGGTTCCCATAGTGGGTGGTCGAAAAATGTCGGTGTTCCCCTGTATAGGCTAATGAAAAGGCTGTGGTGAGCAGGAGCCTAGGGATCAAGCAGCCATCTTCTCTCAAGGCAAACCACGCCCCCGGTGTATTTTATCCTAAGCATGGATTGAGGTAAAGGGTGTTGCGGAGGTCTGGGCTATTTTCAATTTGCAGCAATGCCCTACCTTGGTGTTATTGTACTTATCTCTGTGTCATCTGTTATAATCCCTAGGATTATCTGACCATGGTTAAACCTGTCTAAACCTGACATATTTCAATCGACCTCATCTATGTTTGAATGGATCTTCGGTCCAAATGATGAAATGCTGTTTTTCATTCTAACCATCTTAGTAGGGTGAGTATATTTTCCATTTCTGACTTTATGATCTGGATGGCAGTATTAGTGATATACGTGTTTTGTTAATACACAGTGTTTAGTTAATCCCTTTGTATATCGATATCCTACAGCTATCCCTCACCTGCTTTAAACTCCTGTGTTAGATCTGTGGAGATTCCCGCCCTCTCAGGCCATCTACTTTATCTTTGATAAACTTTCAATTGGTGTGTATTATCTGAGATACTTATTTCTTACATTTATCTGAGTGTGGTTTATCTTGCACATCGATTATTCGATTCGCAAGCACACTTGTCAAACAGTTTTAGCAACATCAGTTACATATAATTTGTTTATTTTTGACAGTTTTTTCTGTATTTCTTATACTGTGACCTGGCTTCCACACTCGCCCGGGTAATTGCCCTTCGGGGCCTGAGGGACCCTACTGGCTTGCGTCAGTCCTGCGTTGGTAAGCTACGTATAACCATTCTTTTTGGGGATACATTTTCTGGGTGGAATTGTATTTCGTTTACTATAGATTGGGGTTGCGGAGTGATTCATCTCTGTGGCAGAGTTGGGTTCCACATATATCCAAATTTCCGCAACTATCTGATCCCCATTTACGGATGAATAAACCTTTACAATTTCAGTTCTTTTTCAGATATTCTAGTTTACGTGTATTGTATCTTTCCCTATAAGGGTTATTTTAACTGTCTTGTTCTAAATAAATTTATATATTTTTATAATTCATGAAGGTAAGTCCTTACTGTACCATGAAAGTCCAAAAGTCCATAGTTGCCTCAGATCTGCAGTTTTTTTCTAATTTTGGAATACTGTCTGTCACAAATTTTTTCTGGTATGAAAACACATATGACAAACAAGTTAAAGGTAACGCAATGGGTGCAAAATTCACCCTGAGTGTGGCAAATATCTATGGCAGAGTGGGAGGAAAATGTTATTATTAGTTATCAAGCCACACCTAAAGAGTTAAAAATGTATAAATGTTATATTGATGATGTCATTATTGTCTGGAATGGTGATGAAATCACGTAGGTTCAATTCCTGAACAAACTTAATCAAAACAGAAATATTTCCTTCACATGGGAATATGATATGAAACATACACTTTTTGGATTTAACTATATCAGTGTCAGATGGAAGATTCAACACAAAAACATTTTTCAAAATCAGTTGAAAAGAATGGATATATACCCATTAAAAGCTGTCATTATGCCACTTGGCTACTTAATGTACCTAAAGGCCAATTCATGGAGGTTGAAAAAGAACTGCACAGATAAGAATTTTAGAGAGCAAGCAGACCTTATTGGCCAGAGATTCGTTCAAAAAGGTTATCAAGAAGATTTTATCAAACAGATAGAAAAAGTGGACCAGATAGACAGACCTATCCTAATAGAAGACAAAGTAAAATCAAATGTATATCAAGACAACATGCCCATTATTCTCAAATGGGGAGTAAAACAAGGATAAAGAAAAGGTTTTTAAAAAATATTAGCCTATCTTGACGGCTGATAAACATCTAAAACGGGTGTTACCCTAACATCCAAAATTTACGTATAGACGAGCCCCAACTTTACGTGGCAGGATCGCAAGAAATATAGTGGATCCCCCAAAGAAACCCAATAGTACTTTTTTCTCAGGGAAAGGTTTCTTCCCATGTAAACAATGTTACGCTTGTACTAGAACAAAGAAAAAGAATACCAAAAGAGATAAGTTTACAGCTACAGCCACAGGAAAAAAAAAAGAGTACCAAATGAAAGACTGCATTACATGCAGACCAGAAGGGGCAGTTTATGCCCTTCAATGTGCATGCCAAATACAGTACATAGGCCGTACTAAACCACCAATGTGGAAAAGAATTCGGGAACATGTACAAAACATCAAAGGCTACCCTAAGCATAGCATCTCCAAACATTACGCTACTCATCATAATAAAGATCCCTCCTCCCTCCTATTCTGGGGAATAGAAAAATATCAGCCTCATTGGAGGGGAGGCAATAAGGTTATTACCCTTAGCCAACGCGAATCCTTCTGGATACATGAAATGCAGACCCTTTATCTGTTAGGTCACAAAATTTAGTTTGATATTAATTGTTTTATCAGTGATTATTAGTGCCATTACCAATTACACAGCATATAGTCAGTCATAATAGTTTTATTTATTCATAGTTCATTATTATGTAATTAGTTAATTATCTTACCGCTCATTACTGACAGGTTTTTAATGATTGCTTTTACTGCATTAGTTTGTCTTTAACTGATTGTATCATTTGTCTTTTGCATCACTCGACTTGTCATTTATTACCTTACTTTTTTTTTAACTTTTAATCTACTCTCGGCATCACCAGTTATTTTTTACTTTATCTTAGTCTACATTAGTATCAATTATGTTTTATGCTGGATTGTAATATCTTTGTTTTCTGGGTTACATGTATCCCCCCTCGTCTCTACCTCTGCATCTTACAAGATATGTCCTCATTTTCAGCCATTTTGTTGGAGCATTGTTTACCATCGCCATTGCCTAGTGTGGTAATGGCGCATGTGCGGACTTCCGGGTTAGTCGGAAGTTCCTCATACAAGCGTCCACAGGAAGTGTTTACTCTTCTAAAAGATATACACAGTGCGCATATGCGGACCTCCGGAGCTCATGGTGCAGGTGCTAATTGATTACGCATGATTATATATGCTTACCATTTAATCTATAAATACTAACCCCACCTTAGCCACACGGTTCATTCCTCCAGATGAAGCCACAAGGTAGGTGGCGTAACTAGTAGAGGTGGAGTTAGGCGGTGGAACCCAGTTTGTTACAAGTGAGACCTTCATGGAATTTTGTACCAATGCTTTTATCTTTTCAATAAACGTGAGTATATTTTAAGCTGGGATGGTGAGGTTCTGTCATTTTAATAACTTGGATACTGCACTATTTGAGACAATTTTGTTTTTACATGTTACTTTGGAACTGCTGGAAATTAATGTGGAGCCAATCCTGAAGTAGCCACATTGGGAGGATACTGCACCTGGTGCAGAGGGTATTACCTTTACTAGGCTTGCTAAGAACCATTGAGGATAAGTGTGGAGCCACCCTTAAAAGGAGAATTGCACTGTGTGTAAGGCGTGTTTTATCCCCTGTAGGGTCTAACAAGGAGGTGAGCGTGCATTGCACTCGGTGGCGGGAGCACCTTAATGAGTGGTGTGAAGTCTCAGTGAAGAACGTGGAAAATTGATTCACATTTTCTGCACATAGGAAAATGTATCACTTTGATGTCACTCGGGGACTTTTTATACAAATCTATTCACTTTATAAACTAATATTGTTGTATTTCACATATTGATTCATCAGCAGCGCTGTCACATTTTTATTCTTTGATTTTGCTTTATGTGGGAACACTTAGGTGACCGTAGCAGCAACATTTTATTTATTTAGTTACTATTAGGTGGTAGCGCACAGCTATTTCAATCATTCTGTTCATTCCCTGTAAGTGATATGAATATTGTATTTGGGATACATATTTAAAACGTGTCTCAACTGCTTTTTAAGCAATTTTTTTTTAACTGTACACGTGATTAAATCCCACTTTGTTCACAATCCCAATGTAAACAAGCTTAAGGGACTGTTGGTAAACTTTCATTTGATCAATGTATGCATGGCTGCAGCACTGATCAGTGTATTCTGACACAGGAGTTGTATGTAATAGCACAGGGGGGGGGGGGTTCCTTTTCTACCTCAGATGTGTAGATGGGGCAACCTGTTCAGTTTTTTCGATCAGCCTGCTGGCTGTTAAAGAAAAAAAAAACCAGATGAATGCAAAGTCAGCTTAAGACCCCGTTCACACCGGTGCAAATTATTATGCATTTTGACAGGTACAAATCGCATGACAAGTCGTACCCAAAGCTTTGGCTGTACGCCTCCTTTAATTTTTTTTTTTTGTTTCGTCTGTGTCCCTTTGACTTTCCTATCTGGTGACAGCTGTCAGAGAGGTTTACTTGCTATCCTGCTAAGACCTTGATAGCAGTGATAACCTGACAGGGTTCTAGTCCTTCCCCACACATACACATATACAGGAGGGGAGGAATTTTATAAAAGTATGCATGTTTGAAAAACATACATACATGAAGAAAATTATTGACTATGGTAATTAAGTATAAACTAGTAATATAGTGATGACTTGAAACCATAAAAGGTAAAGTGATCAGTGTACTAAGTAAATTTTATATGGCTCATTATAGCAGTAAGGGGTGATTATAGGATGGGTTGAACCTCAGGGAATAAATCCAGAACATCTCCCTCTCACATAAGTGTTTAAAGCACTCAGTTATGGGGAGGGATCTGGGTATGGCTTCCAGAATCCAAATGAACAGACCATCAGTTGCTTGATCATGGTGATTTGCAAAGTGTCGGGGGACACCGTGCTTATCAATCCCACAACCACAAAGATACGGTGTTCAACAAATCGAGCCCGTATGGCACGTCCCACGTACAGCAATGCACAGGGGCAGGAGAGGCAGTACACCACAAACTCCATAGAGCAATTAAATTCTGGAAAGGGGCAGGAGAGGCAGTACACCACAAACTCCGTAGAGCAATTAAATTCTGGAAAGGTGTAGGTTTTACCTTTGTGGGTGAAGCTTTTCTGTCCATGCCGGACATGTTTGCACGTGAAGCACAGGGGTTTGCGACATTGATACATCCCCTTGATATCGAGAAAGGTGAG
The DNA here is from genome assembly GCA_037952925.1 of Lithobates clamitans. Taxonomy (NCBI): domain Eukaryota; kingdom Metazoa; phylum Chordata; class Amphibia; order Anura; family Ranidae; genus Lithobates; species Lithobates clamitans. The sequence continues at coordinate 792,285 of JBBGZY010000037.1, forward strand.
AGACTTTTGGGGATGAGTAACTTTGTTTGTTGGGGCAATTTGGCTCTTAACGTTTTTAGCTCACCTATAGGAGACTTTGGGCCTATCAGTCAGGGAAGACTTGAAATGTGGGTCCTCCAAGAGGATTAGCCAGTGTCTCTGTAGAATGCATTCCATCTGTCTGAATTGGTTGTGGGACCTCGTGGTGAACCTGAGGGGTTGGGGGATCTGTGTGATTGTTGCGGCTGGCGTATGTACTCGTGGGTTTGTCCAAATAGTGTAGAAAGAAGTCTTCAACCAATGCCTCAGGATACCCCTTCTCCAAGAATTTTAGTTTAAGCCTATTGCTATGTGGGAAATCCTCTTGGTGGGTACAACTGTACTTAAGGCGAAAGAACTGAATCTTAGGTATGTTATTCACCCAGCGAGGGTGGTGGCAGCTCTGGTAATACAAATAAGTTTCCTGCTGTAGGTTTTGTATAGTTATGGGTATAAATATCACTACCTTCGTGGCATAATTCTAGGTCTAGGAAGGCTAGTTTGCCTGGGTCGCACACAGAGGTAAAGGAGAGTCCCATATAGTTGTTGTTACAATGTTGGACAAAATTCTCCACCTGAGTGGCTGGTCCATTCCATATAATGACAATATCGCCAATATATCTGCCATAAAAAATTTGAGTCTTCATGAAGGGATTATTGTGCCAGATATAGTCAAGTTCCCACAGGCCCATGGTCAGATTAGCATATGTGGGCGCAAAACTTGCGCCCATAGCTGTCCCATGGGTCTGTAGGTAATAACTACCTTCAGATTCAAAATAGTAGTGTTAAGCAGGTCGCTTCCAAAATAAATTCAGCCTGACTAGGATTGATGGAGGGTGTCATGAAAGACGTCCTGTTAGTTCAGCCATCGGCGGAAGATCAGTTAACAGAACTATTGTCAGTAGAACCAGAGGACGCGTTCGGAGACGCGTTGACACGAACGGACGCATGCGGGTGCGCGCTAATACGAGCGGGTGTACGCGGGTACACGATGAGACGAACGGGCACGTACGATCGGTACTCGGGCGTGCACGTGTGCACGCGGCGGCGCGCAGACGTGCGGTGTGACAGCTTTTGGCGCCATTAGGCCTATTTAAAGGTGCCTGTCAGCATGCTTCCTTGCTGTCCGGTCTACAGCGTTCCCTGTGACCCTAAGCTTCCAGTATACCTGTTTACCTGATTCCTGTTACCCGGCTTGTTCCTGACTTCTCCTGTTTGCTGCCAGTCCCTGACCTCGGCTTGTCTGACGATTCTCCTGCCTCATCTTTCAGTTACTACCTGCCTGTCTGTTGCCGACCCGGTCCGTGCCCTGACTACTCTCCTGGTTCCGTTTTTGTACCTGCTCTGCTTACCTGTGTTTTGACCCGGCCTGTCTGACTTTGTAAAGTGCTTCCAGTGGTACTACAGAACACCTCCCTGCTGTTTGCTGGTTCGTGGGTGTCTACTAGTTACAGTGCTTCCCTATCCAGTCTACAGTTCCAGTGTTCCTGCCTAGAGTTCCGGTTCATCTACCAGTTGTTCCAGTGCTTCAGTTGTACTACAGAACACCTCCCAGTTGCCTGTTGTTCCTGCCAGTGGATCCAGTGTTCCTGATAGTTCTCCTGCTGCTGCACCAGAGGTCCGGATCAACCCTACACCTGCCACTTACCAAGCACTTGTGGCCCCCTGCGCTCTTGAGTCCCTGTCTTCTCTATCAGGGGCTCTTGAACCAGAGGCACACGAGAGGCTACTCCTTGCATTCTGGGCTCCACCACCAGGTACGTGACAGTACCGGACAGCCATGTCCGAGCCCACGCAGGGAGCCTCTCCTATGGATGAACTCTGCCGCCATCTTGCTGGACTTACCCAGGCAGTAAAGAGCCTACAAGAAGGCTACACCCAGCTGGAAGGCCAAGTCCAGGCCCTAGCAGCTTCTACACCTCCAGTATCCGGGACTTCTGCTTCACCATCAGTGGTCATGTTGCCGCCTGAACCCAGGGTCCCCACGCCTGAAAGATTTTCGGGTAACCGGAGCAAATTCAGGTCCTTCCGCAACTCATGTGAGCTCTTCTTTGCCCTTCAACCAAGGACTTTCTCCCTGGAAGCCACCAAGGTGGGGTTCGTGATCTCGCTGCTGACAGGCGAGCCCCAGTCCTGGGCCCATCGCTTGTTAGAAAAGAAAGACACCTCACTTGATACTCTGGATACCTTCTTTCGGGCTATGTCATCCCTATATGAAGACCCACAGCTGACTGCCACGGCAGAGACAGCCTTGCACACCCTACAGCAAGGCCGCAGACCTGTTGAGGACTATGCATCAGAATTCAGACGCTGGAGTTCTGATACAAATTGGAACAATGCCGCCCTACGGTATCAGTTCCGTATGGGCCTTTCAGAATCCTTGAAGGATGAACTAGCCCGAGTGGGCCTTCCTGAGACTCTAGAGGACCTCATAGACCTTTCCATCCAAATAGACAGACGCCTAAGAGAACGACGTACAGAGCGATCTTCTGGCCCTGCTCGTCCTGTCTGGATGCTGCCCCGGGTGCCTAGTTCTCCCCACTCCACTCCTCCAGCTTCTACTACCATGACTTCAGATACACCAGAACCAATGCAGCTGGGACTCTTACGGCCATCCCTCACTCCTGAAGAGCGTCAACGCCGTCGGGCTGGTAACCTGTGCCTATATTGCGGGGAACCCGGACACTTTGTACGGACATGCCCGGCCAAGCTTCGTAAGTGCCTCTCTGTTTCTCCTGCTCTTACCCCAGCTTCACTGAATAATATATCTCACCTGGCTGTCCCGCTTCTTTTACAGCTCCCCGGAGGGAATATACCAACCAGCGCTATCATTGATTCCGGGGCCTGCAGCGGCTTTATAGACTTGTCCTTCGCTTCCAGACATCATATTCCCATCCGGCCCAGGGCGAAAGGACTTTCAGTATATCTGGCCGATGGTTCTACCCTCAGATCAGGACCAGTAACCCAGGAAACAGTACCCATGCTCACCACCATTGCTGGCACTCATCAAGAGCTACTTTGTCTGGACGTCATTGAATCTCCTCTATTCCCCATCATATTGGGCATGCCTTGGCTCAAGGCCCATAATCCACAAGTTGATTGGGCCTCAGGGAAAATTGAATTTCCTTCCTCTTATTGCCACCAACACTGTCTACCAGAAGTTACTCAAGCTCCCTCTGCCCTGTTGTGCATGGAAACTGATGCCGAGACCCGTCAAGTTGTACCTGAAGTCTACCATAGCTTTCTGGACGTTTTCAGTCAAAAAGGGGCCGAGACCCTTCCTCCCCACCGGCCATATGACTGTCCGATTGAACTTCTCCCAGGGGCAGAGATTCCTTTTGGGAGAATATTTCCTTTATCAGAGTTAGAACTAGGAGTATTAAAAACTTACATTGACGAGAATCTTAAGAAAGGCTTCATCCAACCCTCCACATCCCCGGCAGGAGCAGGAATCTTTTTTGTGGAAAAGAAAGACCATTCTTTGCGCCCTTGTGTGGATTATCGGGCACTCAATAAGATTACAATCAAGAACCGTTATCCCTTACCATTAGTGCCAGAACTTTTTCAGAGGCTGGGGTCTGCAGTAGTGTTTTCAAAGTTAGATCTTCGTGGTGCCTACAACCTTGTCCGCATTCGCAAGGGAGACGAATGGAAGACTGCTTTCCGTACCCGGTTTGGGCACTTCGAATATTTAGTTATGCCTTTCGGACTCTGTAATGCTCCTGCCACATTTCAGCATTTTGTAAATAACATTTTCAGAGACTACCTTGACCTGTTTGTTGTTATTTATCTAGATGACATTCTAATCTTCTCTTCTTCCCTAGTTGAACACCGTGAACATGTCAGAAACGTTTTGACCCGACTTCGCCTGCACAGCCTTTACGCCAAGCCTGAGAAATGTGTCTTCGAGCAGGAGAGTATTCAGTTCCTTGGTCTTATTATCTCTGTGGAAGGCATCAAAATGGACCCTCAGAAGGTCTCCGCCATTCTGGACTGGCCCGCTCCCACTGACAAGAAAGGGATTCAATGTTTCGTGGGATTTGCGAATTTTTATAGAAAATTCATTAAGGGATTCTCCACCATCATTGCTCCCATTACAAGATTGACCCAACAGGGCCTCAAGTTCCACTGGTCTACGGAAGCTCAGATGGCCTTTACTACACTGAAGGATCTGTTTGTCTCAGCCTCAGTTTTAAAACATCCTGATTCCACGTTACCCTACATCCTGGAGGTGGACGCTTCAGAGATAGCGGTCGGTGCAGTACTTTCCCAAAGACAGGGGCCTAGGGCTCTTCTGCACCCAGTCGCTTTTTTTTCCCGTAAATTATCAGAAGCAGAAAGGAACTATGATGTGGGTGATCGAGAATTGTTAGCGATCAAAGCTGCGTTGGAGGAATGGCGATACCTGTTAGAGGGAGCAGCCCACCCGATTCTTGTTTATACAGATCACAAGAATCTAGAATATTTAAAGACTGCCAAGAGGTTGAAACCACGACAGGCCAGATGGGCACTGTTCTTTACTAGATTTTCTTTCCATATTACCTACCGCCCCGGGTCAAAAAATATCAAGCCTGACGCTCTGTCACGGATGTACAGCGATTCGGAAGCACCTTCCCCACCAGATACCATCTTGTCCGCAGGGAACTTTCTGTTACTCCAAGGGGATCTACTGTCACAGATCAAGCAAGCCTCCAGGAACGTTTCCACTCCACCGGATACAACCCTACAGGCCAGAGATGATCTTCTGTGGTTTAAGGATAGGATCTTCGTACCTCAGGAGGTGCGAACGGCAGCTCTTAGTTCTTGCCATGACCATATGTTAGCCGGCCACTTTGGAGTACATAAAACATCTGAACTTCTTCAGCGCACGTTCTGGTGGCCATCATTAAGAAAGGACTGCAAGGACTACGTGGAAGCATGTGTCACCTGTATCCAAAATAAAGGTAGCAAGTCTAAGGCCTGGGGCCTGTTAAAACCACTATCTGTCCCGGAGAAACCATGGAGGATGATCTCCATGGATTTTATTGTCGAGTTGCCACCTTCTGAAAGCTACACTACGATCTTCGTAATTGTGGATAGATTATCCAAGATGGTACACTTCTTACCAATGAAAGGTACTCCTACTGCTGCTGAAACTGCCAGGACATTTATTAAGGAGGTGGTGAGGCTTCATGGCATCCCTGCCAATATTACTTCCGATCGGGGGGTACAATTCACCTCGAGGTTTTGGAGAGCTCTCTGTGAATCCCTGAAAATTGATCTTGCCTTCTCTTCTGCCTATCACCCCCAAACAAATGGCCAGACGGAGAGAACGAATCAGACGCTGGAGCAGTATCTGCGCTGCTTTTCCTCGTTCTCCCAGGATGATTGGGCTCCGCTTCTTCCCCTTGCCGAATTTGCATACAATAACTCTGTTCATTCCGCTACAAAACAAACACCATTTTTTGCAAATTATGGGTTCCATCCTCTGTTCTTGTCCACTAACATTCCGGAGTGTCCAGTACCAGCTGTTCAAGAAAACCTAAACTTCTTTGAATCAAATAATAAGCTTCTGCAAGAGACTATGGCAAGGACCCAGAACTACAACAAAGAAGTGTTTGATAAGAAGAGAAGGGGGGAGCTTGATCTTAAACCTGGAGATTTGGTTTGGCTATCTACTTTGAATCTAAGATTGGCCTGTCCTTCCAAAAAATTAGGTCCCAAGTTCGTGGGTCCTTTTCCAGTGACAAGAAAAATTAATAATGTGGCCTACGAACTAAAGCTACCAGAATCATTCCGGATTCACCCGGTCTTTCATGTTGCCCTACTCAAACCCGCAGTTCCTGATCCTTTTGTCAACCGGAGGGTCAATCCCCCTGAACCCGTGATCATTGACGGAGAAACCGAATATGAGGTCGAGTCCATTCTGGATTGTAGGAAGAGACGTAACCAAGTCCAGTTCTTGGTAAAGTGGAAGGGGTATGGGCCTGAGGAAAACTCCTGGGAGCCGGAGTCCAACATCCATGCTAGGAGATTGATACTTGCTTTAAAAGATCTCATCCAAGTAAGATGGCACAGTTGGGCATCCGGAGGCTGCCCCTTGGGGGGGGGCAATGTCATGAAAGACGTCCTGTTAGTTCAGCCGTCGGTGGAAGATCAGTTAACAGAACTATTGTCAGTAGAACCAGAGGACGCGTTCGGAGACGCGTTGACACGAACGGACGCATGCGGGTGCGCGCTAATACGAGCGGGTGTACGCGGGTACACGATGAGACGAACGGGCACGTACGATCGTTACTCGGGCGTGCACGTGTGCACGCGGCGGCGCGCAGACGTGCGGTGTGACAGCTTTTGGCGCCATTAGGCCTATTTAAAGGTGCCTGTCAGCATGCTTCCTTGCTGTCCGGTCTACAGCGTTCCCTGTGACCCTAAGCTTCCAGTATACCTGTTTACCTGATTCCTGTTACCCGGCTTGTTCCTGACTTCTCCTGTTTGCTGCCAGTCCCTGACCTCGGCTTGTCTGACGATTCTCCTGCCTCATCCTTCAGTTACTACCTGCCTGTCTGTTGCCGACCCGGTCCGTGCCCTGACTACTCTCCTGGTTCCGTTTTTGTACCTGCTCTGCTTACCTGTGTTTTGACCTGGCCTGTCTGACTTTGTAAAGTGCTTCCAGTGGTACTACAGAACACCTCCCTGCTGTTTGCTGGTTCGTGGGTGTCTACTAGTTACAGTGCTTCCCTATCCAGTCTACAGTTCCAGTGTTCCTGCCTAGAGTTCCGGTTCATCTACCAGTTGTTCCAGTGCTTCAGTTGTACTACAGAACACCTCCCAGTTGCCTGTTGTTCCTGCCAGTGGATCCAGTGTTCCTGATAGTTCTCCTGCTGCTGCACCAGAGGTCCGGATCAACCCTACACCTGCCACTTACCAAGCACTTGTGGCCCCCTGCGCTCTTGAGTCCCTGTCTTCTCTATCAGGGGCTCTCGAACCAGAGGCACACGAGAGGCTACTCCTTGCATTCTGGGCTCCACCACCAGGTACGTGACAGAGGGGTCATCAGCAAGAAAATGTGTCACTGCTCTTAACCCAATGCCGTGGGGTATAGAGGTATATAGTGAGCTGATGTCCAGAGAGTCAGGTGTATGTGGTTTCCCAGGTGTAGTGTTCTAAGATATCCAACAAGTGCATACTATCTCGAACATAAGATGGAAGATTATGTGCTAAGGGTTGTATAAAAATTGGTCTATGTAGATGGAAAAATAACTAGACACACTTTCTATAGCGGCCGCTATAGGACGTCCTGGGGGGTGGATGGGATCCTTATGAATTTTGAGAAGATGGTAAAAATAAGGTCTATGATAAAATTCTCTTAAGAAAAGCCTTGTCCATAGATTTTAATGCCCTTGTCAAATCCCGGGTGCGAGGCCGGATTGCTGAGAGGGTGCCCCTTGCGGCTAAGTGCAATGAACCCCTGGGAGTGAGACAGGGAGTACGGTGCCCAAAGGAGCACGGATTACCAAGTGCTGCTGCTGGGTAGCTGGTTAGCAGAGGGCAGCTGGGGTGCACTGGGTAAGCTGATTGGGCAACCATGCAAGGAGAGATCCCAGGTTATGGAGCAGTAGAGCAAACCAGGAACAGAATTAGTAGCCAGGCCAGGGGTCAAACACAGCAGGATCAGTCAGAGATGAAGTACAGCAAGATAAACCAGGAACAGAGTCGGTAGCCAGGCCAGGGGTCAAACACTGTGCGGTCAGACAAGGTACAGGTGCAGAAACTGGAGAATAGCCAAGCCAGGGGTTGATGCAGGAGGAGAGCAGGAGAGGTCAAGCAAGCCGGGTAGTTAACAGGAATCAGATGCAGATAGCAGGTACAGGAGACACAGGAAGCTGACGATAATCTAGCAACCCGCATGCATCTGCAGCAGGTTTAAATAGGCCAGAGGGCGCCAACAATTGTCACAGTGCACGCACACCCGCCGTTGCGCACCTGTGTGCACCCATCGTCGCGCACCTGTGTGCGCGCATGCATATAGGGATTCGTCCGGCGCAACCATGATGGGTACTGGCAGGATTGCCAGTCCTACAGCCATTTCCCTGACAGTGTCCCCCCCCAAGGGGCAGCCTCCGGATGCGTAATTGGGCCCAGCTTTTGGGGTATCGAGCTCGAAAACCTCTGCAACAGTCTAGGGGCGTGAATATTGTCTGCTGGTTCAAGAATTTTCTTCTACCGAGTACCCTTTCCATTTGATAAGGAATTAAATTGTCCTACCTCTCAGATGACAGTCCACAATGGCTTCTACCTCGTACTCAGTTTCATCTCCCACTGAGACTAGAGGCGGTGGCGCTTCTTCTCTTCCTGGAAAAAGACTAAAAACAACAGGTTTAAGCAAAGAAACATGGAACACAGAGTGAATCTTATAGGAACTTGGTAGTGCCAGTTCAAATGCCACTGGGATAATTTCCCTTTTAATTATGAATGGGCCGATAAACCTTGGTCCCAGCTTCCAGGAGGGGCAAGGAAGCCTAAGATTTGTTAGGGAGCCATACTTTGTCTCCAACCTTAAGGACAGGTTTTTTCCTCCTCTTGTTGTACTGTTTCTTGTAATTCTTTTGGGCCCTTTGCATGGTTACCTGGAGGGTTTGATAATTAGCCTGGATAGCATTTATCCTGTCCTGAACTGCTGGGACTGAAGCCTCCGGTATGACATTAGGCAGGAAGGAGGGATGGAACCTGTAACAGGCCCAGAAAGGTGACCGATTAGTGGTTGTATGAATTGAATTATTGTATGCAAACTCTGCACACTGGAGTAAGGACATCCAATCGTCTTGGGAAAAAGAGCAGAAGTAGCACAAGTATTGTTCTAAAGTTTGGTTAGTTCTTTCGGTTTGACTGTTGCTTTGGAGATGATAGGCTGAAGATAGGTGTACTTCAATTGAAAGCATTTTGCAGAGCTCCCTCCAGAACCTAGAGGTAAATTGTACCCATCTATCAGACACAATGCTGTTAGGAAAGACGTGTAGTCTGACTATTTCCTTTATGAAAGTCTTCGCCGTGCCTGCAGCAGATGGTGTACCCATCATGGGCAAGAAGTGTGCCATCTTGGACAGACGATCCACGACTACCAGGATGGTTGTAAACTCTTCCGAGGGAGGTAGCTCTACTATGAAGTCCATAGATATTTCTTTCCATGGTTACTCTTGCACTGGCAATGGACGTAACAAACCCCAAGACTTGATGTTGGACCCCTTATTCCGCTGACAGATGGTGCAGGAGCCAACATATTCCCTGCAGTCGGATTTCAGAGTAGGCCACTAAAAAGTTCATTGAACCAGCTCCATTTTTTTCGCACCCTGAAGTGGCCAGCAAGTTGGTGATCATGCAAAGTCCTTAGGAACTGGATTCTGGTTTGCTGCGGGACAAAGATTTTACCCTAAATATTAAAAGTGTAGCGCTAAAGTGGAAATATCTAAGTAAGAAGATTTAAGAAAGGGGGAAGTCAATCCACATTTTAAGTGGCAAATAACCCCATCCAATCCTAAAACTAAAGGATTTAAACCTGTTAGTAAAGTGAATATAGGTGTATAATCCAATATCGCAACCTATATAGGGAATATAACGCTCTTTCTTTGGTAATAGGAAAAGCATAAACAATCAAAAATCATGAAATCAAACGAATAGTGAAATATATCAAAAAAATAGTGATCTAAAATGTCCACACTTCGTAGCAGTGAAATATAAGTAGCAAATATATTAATAGTGTCAAAAGGTGTCCACAATACTGGTGAAGGGGTATAACCCCCAAATAAACCATAGGAACTTGATTATCTAGTCCATATGATACATAGTGCAGTTGAACCAAATTGAATCCAAGGCAGGTGACATCACAGTAAAAATCCAAATCAGAGTAAGGGATAGAGTACTCTTACCGACTTTGGTACACTCACAGGCCGTTGGCGGTGAGTCAAATGGGCTCGTACTGTCTTAAGGTGGATGACAGTATAGGGATGGTCTGTACACTGGAAGACTTCCTCCTCAGATGGGGGGCCAGGAACCTGCCCGGATGGTCTGCACGATCACCGTCCTTGTCAGCATGTATGAACCATGTATAAAGAAAAGACAAGGAGCCTCCACATGGTGTAAATCCAAAAAATTTTTTCAATTGGCATTTATTTGATCAATCAAGATCATCAAGCAATCCATAAAAAAGCTAAAAATGGTAGAATCGATTCCAACAATAAAAACAGAACAGAAAAAACAAGCGTGGTGTGGGTGGCTGGGTACAGCAAGGAGACCCAACGCGTTTCGTCTGAAGAGACTTCGGCTGGGGTATGTGCCATCCCGCCACCACCACGCTTTTATGCATATACTAAAATGATCACCCATGAACAGCTGTTACAGCATCGTGCGCGCTGACTTCCTGGATTAATAGCGTGCGTTCCATTCAAGGTCATGTGTTTCCTAAATTTACCAATAAGGTGACGAGTAGTAGATCCGCCTCTACCAACCAAGCCTCGGTGTGGATGCCGTATCCAGGTGCGTTCTCATTGGATGGGAGAGTGCGCTCCTCAGTTAATCACCCAATGTAAATCATCGCCGTATTTGACGTACACGTGACCATGATGACAAAGTACTCTAGATATTCTCAGAAAAATAGGATTTTTATAACAGCTTACGTGTAAAATCCTTTTCTTGGAGTACATCATGGGACACAGAGTACCATAGTAATTACTATGTGGGTGTATAGGTACCTTCAGGTGATGGACACTGGTATACCCAATACAGGAAGTTCACTCCCCATAACCCCTCCTTACTACCGTGTTTCCCCGATAGTAAGACACCCCCGATTGTAAGACGTATCGGGAGTTTCAGAGGGGTCAGCTAATATAAGCCATACCCCGAAAGTAAGACATATGTCTTACTTTCGGGGAAACACGGGGGGATTTGCCTGCAGTGAAGTGCGGTACCCCTCCTTCTCTGTCCCCCTCCGTTCTCCCCCTCCGTTCCGCTTTCCTCCTCTGTGCCTCCCCGCTGTCCCCTCCGTTCCCCCCTCCTTCTCTGTCCCCTCCGTTCTCCCCCTCCGTTCCGCTTTTCTCCTCTGTGCCTCCCCGCTGTCCCCTCCGTTCCCCCCTCCTTCTCTGTCCCCCTCCGTTCTCCCCCTCCGTTCCGCTTTCCTCCTCTGTGCCTCCCAGCTGTCCCCTCCGTTCTCCCCTCCTTCTCTGTCCCCTCCGTTCTCCCCCTCCGTTCCTCCGTCCTCCCCCTCCTTCCCTTGTGAATAGACAGAGTCAGCTGACTCTGTCCATTCACATAACTGAAACATTGTAATCTCCTGTGATTACAATGTGTCAGTTTATGAATGGAGAGAAGCCGCTGTCTTCTCTCCTTTCATTCTCAGAGCAGCTGACGCTGCAGAGAAAGGGACTGGGGAATCTCTATCCTCTGTCTCTTTCTCTGTCTCAAGGGGGAGATATCAGAGGTCTGTTAAGACCCCTGATATCTCACCAAAGCCCCCCAACAGGGCTGATTAAAAAAAAAAAAAAAAAAAAAAAAATATTGCAATAAAGAATAAAAAAAATTTTTTTTTCCCAATATAAGACATACCCCGAAAGTAAGACATAGTGGGGCTTTTAGGGATAAAAAGAAAGTAAGACACTGTCTTACTTTCGGGGAAACACGGTATGTAATTACGCATGTGTATTAGTACAAGAGCAAGGCGGGGCGCCTGGTGAATAGAGTCTTTCATGGCGTCTATGGCAAAACATAATGCCTTTGGTAGTTCGGCCAAATCACGGGCCTGTTGTGCAGGGACCTCCTTAAGGGTCTGTCTAAACTGGTCCTTTAGGGTCTGACAGATGCCTATTGCAGCGACTGCAGGCTGAGTAACGGCCCCTGCCAAAGAAAAAAAGGATTTTAACAGAAATCCCAACCTTTTGTCTGTTGGATCTTTAAGCATTTGTGCATTGTCTACTGGGCAAGTTAGACTTTCATCTACACTGGAAATCGCAGCGTCAACTGCTGGTACATTCCATTCTTTGGTGAATTTTTCCTCCATAGGATAGAGAGCTGAGAATCTCTTTGGAGGGAGAAAGTGCTTATCCGGGTGATCCCACTCAGCATAAGTTTTTCTAGTAATGCATGTACAGGAAACGCATGAAAAGGCTGTAAAGGTTTTAAGAAACCTAAAGAAGAAACAGAATTTCAGCTGACTCCATTAGGGGTAGCTTGAAAGAGAAACGAACCATCTCCGTAAGAGATTGTACCAGCAATTTCTCAGATTGTGAGGCTGAAAAAAGTTCATCCACTGTTGTCTCCTCTGAAGAGGAGTCATCAGTTTGCCTTTCCTCCTGATCGCCTAAGGGTAACACCTCATCCTGTACCCACTGTTCCCTTGGAAGGGGGTCTGAGGTGGGAAGGGGGATCTAACATGCTTCCTATCCCTTTGGATGGAGGATGCATTTAAAGCCACTAATCTTCCTTTTAGGCCCTGCAGGGCGGAGGAAAATGCATCTTCAGTCATGAATACAGGGGCTGAGATGTGAGAAGCAGCTGCACCACCAATTGGTTCTAATGACTCACCCTGGCTTGCCACAATTGGTAATTCAGGAGAGGATAACAGTGTGGAGGCACGACTGGAGTTCCCAGAGCCTGGGGGTGCAATTTTTGGTACCTTTTGTGTGGTGTCTCTTTTGGAAGTCATAGTGCTAAGCACAAAAGCAGAGGCACTAAGTAAATGCACTATTTGCTGAGCAGTAGTCTAGCAATATAATGCTGCTATATAAAGTATGTATCTCCTGTACTGGAAATGCCTGCATACATCCCTTACATGCCCCATTGCTCCTGTGTCCTGTGTCAGACTTCCATCCCTTCAGTTGTTTATCTAATAGAGATCTTCTGTTAATGAACAGCGTCTTTTTAACCACTTCAACACAGGGCATTTTCACCACCTTCCTGCCCAGAATGATTTTCAGCTTTCAGCGCTGTTACACTTTGAATGACAATTGCGTGGTCATGCAACACTGTACCCATATGAAATTTTGATAATTTTCTTTCCCCACAAATAGAGCTTTCTTTTGGAGGTATTGAATCACCTCTGCGGTTTTTATTTTTTGCGCTATAAACAAAAAAAGAGCAACAATTTTGAAAAAAAAACAAAATATTTTTTACTTTTTCTTATAATAAATATCCCATTAAAAAAAAAAAAAAAAAAAAATCCTCAGTTTAAGTTGATATGTATTCTACATATTTTTGGTAAAAAATAAATAAATAATCGCAATAAGCGTATATTGACTGGTTTGCGCAAAAGTTATAGCTTCTACAAAATAGGGGATAAATTTATGGCATTATTTTTTTTTTTACTAGTAATGGCGGGATCTGTGATTTTTGTCGTGACTGCAATATTGTGGCAGACACTTCGGACACTTTTGACACTATTTTGGGACCATTCACATTTATACAGCGATCAGTGCTATAAATAATGTACTGATTACTGTGTAAATGTGACTGGCAGAGAAGGGTTTAACACTAGGGGGTGATCGAGGTGTTAATGTTTCCTAGGGAGTGATTCTAACTGTGGGGGGTGGGGACTCACAAGGGGAGGAGACCGATCGGTGTTCCTCTGTACTGGGAACACACCATCGGTCTCCTCTCTTCTGACAGGACAGATCCACGGTCCTGCTGTGTTCACGGGCAATCGCGGGTGCCCGGCGGACATTGCGGTCGCAGGGCATGCGCATCGGTTGCCTAGTGACACACCGGGCGTGCGCCCCCTAGAGGCTCAGGAAGAAAAGATGTCATATGATGGTGGCCCGAAGGGACAAAGGGTTCCTGCTGCCGTCACATGACTATGCTCGGTAAAGAAGTGGTTAAAAGCGTCAGGTGTGCTCCACATAGACGTTACATTCCGCACACAGCGCCGTGCCTAAGCCACGCCCTCGCCACCAACCCGTCCCTTTCCTTGTTTTAAATTGACAACGGCCCGTGCACGGACGGAATTCGGATCTGTGCAGACCCATAGAAGAGGTGGCTGTCCTCATATGGACAGGGCTGGGGATAAATTTTATGGCCATGTGGGGGATATATATATATAAAAAAACAGGGAAGCCGCCACCGCACCCCCCGAGCTTGAGTCCAACCGCTGTTTGTACCTCCCAACCCCATTCGTTCCCTCAGGGGGAGAAGAACTTGTACTTTGACCTGAAAAAAGGTGCTGCAAACTTTGTTCCCGATTAAAAAAATCCGCCCTGCTGCTGAGACCACACACATGCTGTTTTAGCTGCACACGGAGCTGCTGAGAAGCGACATATCGTATGTGCATTTACTTCCTCTAGTGGAGATTTTAAGGCATAACAACATTTTACTCATGAAAGAAACAACCATAGGTGAACTTTACCTTAACCTCGCTGCAGGATACTGCTGTAACAGACAGATCCAAACTTCACCCATCATGGCGGGCTGCGTCCTTCAAGGACCGGGTCCCTTTAATAGGGGTTCCACTCCCTTGGACCTGTATTAGCACCCCGCCAGGAAAAACTTTAGGTAATGTAGCATGACCAAAATCCTGGGTCCCGGGGTCCAGCCCTGTAGAGAGAGGCATTATAGGCAAAACCTTGTGCTTCATATACGAGGCCCGGGTACCATCCACCTTGGCCTCAGTGGAACTTTGGATGTATTCGGTCTGTGGAGGCTGTTTAAATCCAGCATGGATCCCTCCTGGAGCGCCTCAGAGCACATCTTCACTCGTGACCAAAACCTTAGACACTGGCGAAAAAAACTGAGGTACTCCTGGTAGGAGGAGGGGTAATGTAGGGAGTGAACTTCCTGTATTGGGTATACCAGTGTCCATCACCTAAAGGTGCCTATATACCCACACAGTAATTACTATGGTGCTCTGTGTCCCATGATGTACGATAAAGAAATATAATTTACAAAATGTTGGAACATGGCCAGGGCATTACACAGTCCAGATGGCATTACTAAATACTCGAAATGTCTGAAGCGTGTTCTGAACGCTGTCTTCCATTCATCACCCTTTCGGATGCGAACCAGATTGTAGGCCCCCGTAGGTCAAACTTGGTAAATATCCGAGCAGTACGGAATCTCAGGAAGAGTTCAGGGACTAGAGGGAGAGGAAAGCTTTTTTTATGGTGATTTTATTAAGCTCCCTGTAATCCACACATGGCCTTAAGGGCTTAGCTTTTTTCTCGACAAAAAAGATTCCTGTACCAGCAAGAGAGGAAGAGGGATGGATGAAGTTTTCATCGATGTATTGTCGCAATGTTCCTAATTCCATCTCAGAGATGGGGAAATATGCATCCAAAATGGAATTTCGGCCCCTGGGAGTAATTCAGTCGGACAGTCATATGGCCGATATGGTGGTAGAACATCAGCTTTTTTTCTTGTCAAAGACATCCAAGAACTCCTAGTAGGCTGGTGGTACACTCTGGTTATTGGCAGGTACAGGCTGAACTGTGAGGCAACTGGTAGCATCTCTGGATTCAGGAACAAGACAGTGCTGTAGGCAGTAGGGAGAGGTAAACAAAATTTACCTCGATCCAGTTGATCCGTGGATTATGTGCTTGGGGCCCAGGAGTACCCAGGATGACTGGGAACTTAGGACATCAAAGCATATGAATTCCTGATGGCCATTGGGAGTAGTAAAGAGAGGAGCAGTCTCTTGCATAACGGGACCAGAACTAGGCGGGGTCCCATCAGCCAGGAGAACTTTCAACCTACGTTTCTTGTGGAGCAGGGGTAGACCAAGTTTTCTTGCCAAGTTCAAGTCCAGGAAACAGCTGCATGCCCCGGAGTCAACTATGGCCTGAAGCCGGACCCCCTCTTCGGCCAAATGCAGCGTGATGGGAAGGATAAGGTGAGTAGAGGAAGTTCCGGAAACCTGGAAGTACACTGGGGTGTAATTGAGTGGCTTGCTGGGCCTTGCACAGGAAGTGTCCGTTTCTTCCACAATAGAGGCATAGATTGGCTTGACGCCGACATTTTTTTTAAGGGGTCAGTGCAGATCGCACCAGACCCACGGACATAGCGCCTATTCCTGGGTAGATGTACTGGAGGTCTTTGATAGTTCGGCCTGTCACTTCCGTAGGCGTCTATCCAACTGGATGGCCAATTGAATGAGACCATCAAGAGTAGTAGGGATACCACTCCTGGCCAACTCATCCTTGAGGTATTCAGATAGTCCTAGGCGGAACTGATGTTTTAAAGCAGGCTCATTCCAGCCTGTATCTGCAGACCGACGGAAGTCCACGGTATAGCCCTCCACCGGCCGCCATCCCTGCCGAAGAGAATGCAGAGCGGCTTCAGCAGTGACCGTACGCTGAGGATCTTCATAGAGCTGCGTCATAGCTGCAAAGAATGTATCCACTGTGCTAATAACTGGGTCTTTCCATTCCCATAAACTGTGGACCCATGCCTGGGGTTCATTGGACAACAGAGAAATGAGGAATCCAACTTTGACAGTCTCAGTGGAAAAGTCAGGGGCTGCAGGGCCAGATATAGTAAGCAGGCATTCTTAAAGGATCTGAACTTTTGTCGATCTCCGGAGAATTGTTCAGGGGTTGGTACTCGTGGTTCTGGAGGCGGGGGTCACCACCGTAGTGGTCATGGCTGTGAAGCTGGTGGAAAATGGACCTGAGCCCGTAGAAGCAGATGGAATCGTTAAATGTTGCAGCCTACCCTCTAACTGGAGGTATTCTTCCTGTAGTCTTTGGACTACTTGGGTAAGGGTAGTGGCCTGTTGGCACAAAGCATCTATTGGGAACGCACCTCTGTCGGTCTCAGACATGGCTGGATTATACTATCAAGTTCCAGGTGCGAGGCCAGATTGCTGAGAGGGCGCCCCTTGTAGCTAAGTGCAACATAACCCTGGAAGTGAGATGGAGTACCGTGCCCCAGAGAGCACAGATTGCCAAGTGCTGCTGTCCTGTATCTGATGTGTTCCTGATTTTAAAATAAAGAAACTTGGATTATTACTTCCTGGAGTGCGGCTGTCCAGATCTTCTCGTTTGCATATAGTCTCTACTAGCATGAGCCAGCACCTGGAACCTCTCATCTCTGGAGAGCAAGATCAGCTTTAGACCTGGTGAGACCTAAACTAGTGCGGGGATAACTTTTGTATTGCAACTGCATTCTGGATTATTGCTATAATCATCTCCACCGGCACAGGAATCTCACCTAGGACTTTATACAATATTTATCACCTCTGCTGATTTCTCCAAACCTACACAGAGAGGTAATTTTCCCATCATATCTCCACATGGAGCACACACCTACTTCAACACCTATATCAGAGATGTACAGCCGAACTCTCACAGCACCAGCCAATAACCCACTGAGACAGTCGGCACAGATACAATCATCACAATCTAATAGTGATGAAGGAGTACTATTAATACGATATTTCAGAAAGCTAGAACAGCTGATGGCCAAGGAAATCAAAGCATATTGGGAGATCCACTTCTTATCAGAATATCTAACACTAACACATATCCCACGAGGCTTGAGAATCATGAAATTTCCAACCTCTGATCTCTTTGATGATACTCTTAAAAAAGAATGGACTGACACACTGGATATGTGCTCATTCAAATTAATGAACATCCTCATCTCTTCAAAGAAAAAAGAAGCGGAAGTGCTCCAAACAGAAATGTCTCAGATACAAAAAGAGCTTACAAGTTTACAAAATAATCCTGGCTTCTCAGATCTGGATGAACGGTTGAATAAAAAACTGGATAAAATGGAGAAATCTGTGATTGATAGCAAAAATGGCAAATTAGCCAGAGACAAAGATGACTACGAAAGCAATAAAGTCTACACATGGAGGAAACCTCCATTCACTCCAAAAAAATCACGAAGGAATCGAGGAAAACAGGTCAGTTTTTCTGACCAAGAAAGTTTATCTGTTAATGACACGTCTGCTTACACTGCATCCGATTCCTCCTTTGATCGCTCGGAAGAAACAACAGAGACAACAAGAACAGGTGCACAAAGACGCACTGGAAACCCTCACAGGTCCGGTCACTCCAAGAAGAAGAAAACTTCCAGCATAAGAAAACCAGGAGAGGCGGCAGGAAACACCAACGCCTCAAGCAATATTCAATACAGTCTGCGGGGCAAAACAAAGAAATAACACACAGCGTGATGAACATTTCTAAAAGACCCCTCAAAGAAGATGAAATTAAACTTCTAGCAAAAGGTTTAAACTTTTGTCCTAATCAACATTTTGATTTATTTAAAACCATCTTAGATGTGAACAAGTTCTCTCGGAATCTCACTCTTAGAAAACATTATTTTTCATCTTCAGAGGAATCGATCGGTTCTCCTGCCATTTGCGACATTGGTGAGTCACCCCCTTCACCTTTAATGTTTACTGATGTTTGTGCTCTTAATGATTTGACTGATTTAGCCATAGAGTCAGATCCTCCCCCCGTGGATCCCCCGGATACATGTGACAAATTTTTACCTAAATCTAAATCAGATTTTTACCCGGTAGCATCCAGGGGGAAGGATTTAGACTTATTCCAGAAAATGGTGGAGGGTGAATTGACTCGCCTAGCTCGCAATTGTCAAAAGAAGCCAATGCAGGACAACTTAACCCCAAATGAACGGGTGGCATTTAAAGCATTGACAGCAGATGATAGTATTGTGATTAAAAATGCAGACAAAGGGGGTGTTGTGGTAGTATTGGATACAGAAACGTATAGAGAGGAGGCCCTACGTCAATTATCAGATTCATGTACATATCAAAAACTCCGTAGCAACCCCACCTCCACTTTTAAAACCAAATTGTCTGCCTTATTGGATAGGGCCATACAGGTTGGTTTATTCTCTCCTCATGATAAAGAATCATTCATACCCGAACATCCCATTACGCCAATTTTCCACCATTTACCCAAAGTCCACAAGGGTCTTAATCCCTTGACAGGTCGGCCCATTGTCGCTGGTATAGGCTCATTGAATGAAAGGTTGGGGGAGTGGGTAGACTCACAGTTACAACCTTTGACTGTTGAGTTGCCGGGCTACTTGAGAGATACTAAACATCTATTAAGCAAACTCCAAGGTTTCAAATGGAAAGAAAACTACAGATGGATCACTTGTGATGTCTCTAGTTTGTATTCCAGTATCCCACATCATTTGGGCTTGCAAGCTGTAGCCTGGTTTCTAAAAAGGTCCGGCAAGTTCTCCATAGTGTCACAAGATTTCATTTTACAAGCATTGGAATACCTACTCACCCACAATTTCTTCATGTTCGACAGGGACTACTACCTCCAGAGATGCGGGGCCTCTATGGGGGCAAAGTTTTCGCCCTCGTTAGCCAACCTTTTCATGGGTTGGTGGGAGAGGTCCTGCATCTTTGGATGTGATAGTCCCCGCCGACAGGACACTGTATTTTTCTGTCGATTCATTGACGATCTCTTGTTCATCACATCTGATGCCCAAGCTGACATTAACATATGGCTTTCCTACTTTAATGATAACAACCTTAATCTCAAATTTACTGGAAATTTGGAAATCAATGATATAGTTTTTCTTGATGTTAAATTAATGGGAACCAGGGATATGATTCACACCAGCCTTTACAGAAAGCCCACAGCAGGAAACACCATCCTTAGAGCCGACTCCGCGCACCCCAAACATACCATTAGGGGAGTACCACATGGTCAGTTTCTGAGGCTGAAACGTCTGTGCAGCACACCAGAATACTTCTATGCAGAATCGCAGGAGATGGCACAGCGCTTCAAAGACCGTGGGTACTCTGCTTCCCTCATCACAAAGACACTTGGTACAGTTAGCAGTATACCTAGGCATACCCTTTTAAAAGAGAATACACCAAAAAGAAACAAAAATCCATCCAAGAAATTCCCAAATGATAACCCAATTCCGGTTTTCTCCACGCCCTATAGTTTGGATTTCAAAAAAATAAAAAACATCATAAACAAGTACCTTCCTATCCTATTTAATGACCCAATTTACAGTAAAATCCTCTCTAGAGGTATAAAAGTGATCTCACGGAGAGCACCTACTTTGGGAAACTCTCTATCACCGAGTTTGTTCCCAAAGAAACGAAACAAAACAAATTGGTTGAATTTCACAGGAAACTATAGATGTGGGAAGACGGGCTGCAATTATTGCCGCCATATCAAGGTGGATAAAAATATACATTCATGCACTAATGGTAAAAACTTTCAAGTCCCTTCTTTCATCAATTGTAACACACAGTTCTTGGTGTATGTCATTACTTGCGACATATGCCAAGTCCAGTACGTTGGCCGCACAACACGGCGACTCAAAGATCGCCTACACGATCATTTATATGACATAACAAAAGACAAATTAACAAATGTAGCCAAGCACTGGATTTTTACACACCACAAAGATGTTTCCAGTCTGTTTATTCAAGGAGTAGAGAAAATCGCTATGCCCACAAGGGGAGGAGACAAATTCCGTCTTTTATGTAAACGTGAAGTTTTTTGGATTTTTTCTTTAAACACCAGAATTCTCTTCGGCTTAAACTTCGAATGGGACGTTTCCTATTATTATGACTGATATACAGGCTGTTTACAAGTGGTTTTGATCATCTAGCCCTATCTTATGTATATGTGTATGTGTGTGTGTATATATATGTGTGTATATATGTATATATATATATATATATATATATATATATATATGTATATATACTTTTTTAGTTCAAAAGTGCCCCCCACACAGATAAAACAATGAAAAATATTATACATAATAGATGTTACTATATATTTCTTTCACCTGTGGTCATTAATATGATCACAATAGGAACATATATGAGACTATATATACATGATTACAATCATAATAAATCATTATCTGTGTGGAGGTAGCATATATAAATATGTCTGTATACAGTCATATTAAATATTTGGCGCATATTACATCAGTAAATAATAATAAAAAATATAGTCTCAGTGACATAGCGAAATGAAATAACACATTTACAAGAAACTATAGTCAACGTTGGTTGCAACTACTTTATTATATTTGTGCACATAGATTTGTTGCGATTTGATTTTACTTTGCCTCTATCTCCATAGACTTATCTGTATATGCAGCGGCATATCTTGAGTTAAAACATCTAGTAAGTTTTACCAACAACAGTGCTTATATACACGACGATTTCATAGTTCCGATCCTTGTTTCCACAGAGTCAAACATCTTCTGATGGTGTTTACATATGACTCCACTTCTCCATTTTTCCTTTCATGTCTCCATAGACCATTGCATTTATAGCTATAGAGACACATATACCGGATTATTCTAGTTGTGTCTCTCTATGTGTTTCCACTTTATTGCTTGCCATTCAAACCCCTAATAGGTCGAGGTTATGACATCCTCCCTATTTTTATTTTTTAAATTTTACTATCATGTTCAAGGGGAAGTGGTCTCACTTCCTTTTGACTAACATGGGGATGTTTGTAGTTCCACCGCTGAATAGTATGACTGACTTCATGTTTATTTGAACACGCTTCAACACTCTAAATATTTTAAATTACATTCCTTTTGACTAATATGAATATTAATGCGGTTCAACTGCTGGTCAGAGTAGCCAATTTCATGTCGAACCTAATACTATTTAACACTCTAGACACCCCTAATAAATTTCACTATGGTTTGACATAGCGACAAGAAGGTTTAATAAATATTAACAAAAACATCAATATAAACTAAATTAACAAACAAAAATAAAGCTACTCATATTTCATTTATAATGTTAATGGAAACAGATTAAATTTTTGATTACATTAATTAATCTGTGAGAGTTCCCCCCCCCCCCTTTACTTTCCCTGCCATCTTTCACTTCGGGAATCTGCCATCAAGTTTGGTTCTTTTTCACGTTTCATTAAACTTCTTATCCTTCCTCCTGGAAATTTATTACCAAATTTGACAAAAAAAAAAATTTTTTTTAGCGAGCATTCCCTTGATTGATGGTTTAGACTTAGAACTACATATTAATCTCTATAGGATTTTCAGATGGTCTTTCATTCAGCCAATATGTATATGGTAGCTGAAATATGCCCTTTTTTACTCTCTATAGACAATTGTAGTCCTAATGAGCAAGATCTTTATGTGTATGTGTGTGCAGGAGTTCGTGCGGAATCGTACAGAAGCCGATTTGTTTCAGCTGAAATTAACCTTCCCACACCCACACCCACACCCATATATACACACACCTGCACATACGCACAGCTCTGTGCATGTCAACTTTTTGTAATATTTTGTAATGTAGGTTTCAAACTAAATATGATTTAGTTTTGTCATGAACATGGTTTTATATCCCATTAAATGGTTTTCTCTTATCACAGCACTCAAGAGTTTACTCAGAGTATGAAAACATGTCAAACCCTATTAATTAATGAAAGACTCATGGGTATCGCTTTTCGGTAGAAGCTCTTCACAGTATATATTTGTTTCTTCTTGACTTTGTTTATTCAGAAGAAATGTTACATTCTTAGAAACTACGAAAAGTTGTTTATATTTACTCCAGTATCTTGTTAACATACAATAACAACAAATGTATATTTATCAAGAATTTTTTGATACAATTATATAACTTTTAATTATATAACTTTTACTATAAATAGCGGAGACATGTATCCACTGACTGTTTTCTCTGTGTATTTTCCTTCCCTTTCCTCTTTACAACACAAATGATATTAAAAATAATGTCAATATCATGTACCCTCATATGCGGTCTAGCCACAAATGTCATTTACCACATTTATCACGTACACAAGCTTAGCTCTTGATTTCTTTAAATATATATCACCATTTATTTTACTCAAGTTTATTTTTATGTATTTTGTTATTTTATTTATTCATGACACTAACAAAATTCACATAAATTCCTTTTATCACCTATTACAATCAATTTATGCTTGTATCACCACATTTACACCCATCCTGTGGTCTCTTCACTTATAATTGATTTCAGCATTCATTACAATTATATTTTGGAATTTTTATTCTTTATTTTTAAATTTTATATAATATATTTCATTATTCCAACTCACAAATAATTTTTATGCACTTTTTCATACTAAATAATTTTGACACTTTCACTTTTACCTATACTGCTCACACATATACACTTTATATGCATAGTGACTTTCAAGATTTAAATGCTCACTCACATTCCCCACAGCTGAATCTCAGCTGCTTCATGTGTTTGCATTGATTACTTGGTCACGTGATCAATAATAGTTAGTATATATGTGGTCTGATTTTCTATTATCATTAGCTATGAGTAAGCACTTGGACAAGTGTGAAATGCGTTAGCCTATGATCTGTACACTCTGTTTATGATGTCCTGTATCTGATGTGTTCCTGATTTTAAAATAAAGAAACTTGGATTATTACTTCCTGGAGTGTGGCTGTCCAGATCTTCTCGTTTGCATATAGTCTCTACTAGCATGAGCCAGCACCTGGAACCTCTCATCTCTGGAGAGCAAGATCAGCTTTACACCTGGTGAGACCTAAACTAGTGCGGGGATAACTTTTGTATTGCATGCTGCTGCTGGTTAGCAGAGGGCAGCTGGGGTGCGCAGGGTAAGCTGATTGGGCAACCGTGCAAGGAGAGATCCCAGGTTATGGAGCAGTAGAGCAAACCAGGAACAGAATAAGTAGCCAGGCCAGGAGTCTTACACAGCAGGATCAGTCCGAGATGAAGTACAGCAGGATAAACAAGGAACAGAGTCGGTAGCCAGGCCAGGGGTCAAACACTATGCGGTCAGACAAGGTACAGGTGTGGAGACTGGAGAATGGCCAAGTCCAAGCCAGGAGTCCATGGAGGCAGAGAGCAGGAGAGGTCAAGCAAACCGGGTAGTTAACAGGAATTGGATGCATATAGCAGGTACAGGAGACACAGGAAGCGGACGATAATCCAGCAACCAGCATGCATCTGCAGCAGGTTTAAATAGGTCAGAGGGTGCCAACAATTGTCACGGTGCGGACTCCTCTGCGCACACCCGCCGTTGCGCATGGGGATTCACCCAGCGTGATCATGACGGGTACTGGCAGGATTGCCAGTCCTACGGTCATTTCCCTGACAATACCTAAATAAACTGTTTTAAGTGCACCAATCCTTGGACTCGTTTCTATATGTGGCCGTTTGGGAAGGCCTGATTGCATGCATTGGAAGACTGCTGTGGTGCCATTTGCCTCACCTTGAAGAATATATATATATATATAATATACACATACACACTATTTATATTCTCATATAGAGGGATGGATGGAGAGATACACACACACATATACATATATATATATATATATATATATATATATATATGTATATATATATATATATATATATATAGATTGATTGATTGATTTTGTGTGCGTGTTATATATTAGGGTATGTCCCGGTACTACTTTTTTAAGTGTAAGGAGTGCAAGTAGCGATACTTTTTTTCCAAGTACTCACCGATACCAATTACAGATACTTTTTTTAATGTCACGTGACAGTGGTTTTTTTGG
The DNA here is from genome assembly GCA_037952925.1 of Lithobates clamitans. Classification (NCBI taxonomy): domain Eukaryota; kingdom Metazoa; phylum Chordata; class Amphibia; order Anura; family Ranidae; genus Lithobates; species Lithobates clamitans. The sequence continues at coordinate 816,801 of JBBGZY010000037.1, forward strand.
GTTTTTTTTTTTTTTTTTTACAATTTTTTGTTTTGTTTTCTTACACTGCTTTCTTTTTTAGGGGTGGGGGGGTGGATGGTGTCTGTGTGTTTTTTATTTTAATTTTTATTATTTTTTACAATAATTTTTTTTATTATTTATTGTAATACTTTTTTTTTTTTAAATCAGCCCTGTTGGGGGGCTTTGTGAGATATCAGGGGTCTTAATAGACCCCTGAAACCTCCCTCTTGAGACAGAAAGAGACTGGGGATAGAGATTCCCCAGTTCCTTTCTCTGCAGCCTCAGCTGCACTGAAAATGAATGGAGAGAAGACAGCGGCTCCTCTCCATTTATAACAGACATCGTAATCACAGGCGGGGGACACGGAGGAAGAAAGGAGGGGGACAGCAGAACGGTGGGGGACACGGAGGAAGAAAGGAGGGGGACAGCAGCAGAACGGAGGGGGACATGGAGGAAGAAAGGAGAGGGACAGCAGAACGGAGGGGGACACGGAGGAAGAAAGGAGCGGGACAGCAGAACGAAGGGGGACACGGAGGAAGAAAGGAGCGGGACAGCAGAACGGAGGGGGACACGGAGGAAGAAAGGAGTGGGACAGCAGAACGGAGGGGGCATGGAGGGGACTGGAGGAGGATGCAGTGACAGTCAGCGGTGATTGTGTGTGGGGGAGTTACAAGCTGAAAGGGGGGGAGAAGCTTGTAACTCCCCCACTCACCGATCACTGCTGACTGTACAGGTATCGGGTGAAGTATCGGGAGCATTTGCCCGAGTACAAGTACTCGGGCAAATGCTTGGTATCCGTGCCGATACCGATACTAGTATCGGGAGAGCCCTAATATTATATTATATTATATATATATATATATATATATATATATATATATATATATATATACACACATACATACACAAATACTGTATCTCACACACACACACACACACACACACACACACACACACACACACACAAGAGGGAAATTAGAGAACAACCTACAATTTCCTGAATTTCAAATTCACCGCTTAGTCCTATTTGAAATGATCTAAACCGGAGTAAAAACAGCAGTTTAGTTAAGCATATTTCATGAGTTACATATATTTTGAAGCACAGAATAAAAAACTTCAATGAGATCTGAAAAAGAACATTGATTAAAATTAGAGAACACTTTCAGATACCTCCCAGTTATTGGTGTTAAACTGGCACCTTGTGCTAATTTCTAAACTCTATTTAAATGGCAACCTAACTTTCCAGTTTTCACTGACTTTGCAAGATGGTGAGCTGTTCTATAGTGACTGAAACTCTCCGGCATCAGGTTGTCCAGATGAAGGCCAAAACTATGACCCTCTCCGCCACAGCAAGAGAAATTTGTCATTCCAAATCTGTGATTTCTAGAATATTGCATCTTTACAATGTCACAAACTCATTCAAGTCCCCCAAGAAGGCTGGTCATCCACGAAAGAAATGCAAGAGAGGACAGGATAATGAGGTGAATCTCAATGGGCAATAGGTTCAACACTGCAGTTGTGATTGCTCCCCAGTTCAGCGCTGAACAGAGTAAGGATCTGTCTCGTCACACAGTGTCTTGCCGTTTAAGAGAATTTGGACGTCTTTGGCACTAGTCAGGCTGCATTTATGGGACTGGCAAGGTTGCATTTCTTTGGCATTGGTCAGACTGCATTTATGGGACTGGTAAGGCTGCATTTCTTTGGCACTGGTAAAGCTATATTTATAGGACTGGTAAGGCTGCATTTCATTGGCACTGGCAAATATTTTAGTACACCATTCGGTTCAGATTTTTTTTCTTGTTTTCCTCCTCTAAAACCTAGGTGCGTCTTATAGTCAGGTGCGTCTTATGGAGCGAAAAACCCGAGGAGCATTTTGTGCGGACAGAGGAGAATTGATCCAAAGTTCACTTTAGTGATGAAAGCAAGTTTAATTTATTTGGGTCCGATGGGAAACAATATGTTCATTGTCAAACTGGGGAATGACTGAACCCAAAGTGAGTAAAGAAGTCAGTGAAAGGTGGAGGGGGAGGCTTCATGTTTTGGGGGATGTTTTCTGCAGCAGGAGTTGGGCCTCTTATACAGCTACATGGCATAGTGAATGCAATTTTTTTTTTTAGAACCTTCGACAACATGCGGTTCCTTCCCTGTGTTCATCACCCAATCAGCCAGCAATTTCCATGCACGACAATGCCCCCTCACACAGCAAAATGGGTAAAGCAGTTCCTTAAATCTGAAAACATTGAAATAATGAAATGGCCAGCCTAAAATCCTGATCTAAACCCAATAGAAAACCTCTGGAAAATCCTTGGCTACAAAGTTATGGCCAAGAAACCCACTACAGTCACAAACTGTGGAAAAGACTGGAAGAAGAGTGGAACAAAATCACACCAGAGCAGTGTGAGAGATTAGTGATGTCCTGTGGCCACAGATGTGCTGAAGTCATTCAAATCAAGGGCCTGTACACTTCCTACTAATTGTTGTAACTTTCAGAAATTTTAGTTGTAATCTTTCTCCATGCTACAGTCATTGCTGTGCTCTACATAAAAGCTTTTTTTGTTGGAGTGCCTTGGTTATTTTGAAAAACACTGTTCTATTAGCATGGTATATCCACAACAAAAATGTCATCAAAAATCAAGTGTTCATAAACTGTTCTCCAATTTTGAATAATATTATAAATAAATATAATATAAATATATTTAAGTTCATTTTTTTTCCTCAATGTACACACAGCACCCCATATTGACAGAAACAGAATTGTTGACATTTTTTCAGATGTATTAAAAAAGAAAAACTGAAATATCACATGGTCCTAAGTATTCAGACCCTTTGCTTAGTATTTAGTAGAAGCACCCTTTTGATCTAATACAGCCATGAGTCTTTTGGGGAAATATACAAGTTTTTCATATCTGGATTTGGGGATCCTCTGCCATTCCTCCTTGCAGATCCTCTCCAGTTCTGTCAGGTTGGATGGTAAACGTTGGTGGACAGATATTTTTAGGTCTCTCCGGAGATGCTCAATTGGGTTTAAGTCAGGGCTCTGGCTGGGCCATTCAAGAACGGTCACAGAGTTGTTGTGAAGCCACTCCATTATTTTAGCTGTGTGCTTAGGGTCATTGTCTTGTTGGACGGTAAACCTTTGGCTCAGTCTGAGGTCCTGAGCACTCTGGAGAATGTTTTTGTCCAGGATATCCCTGTACTTGACTGCATTCATCTTTCCCTCAATTGCAACCACTCGTCCTGTCCCTGCAGCTGAAAAACACCCCCACAGCATGATGCTGCCACCACCATGCTTTACTGTTGGGACTGTATTGGACAGGTGATGAGCAGTGCCTGGTTTTCTCCACACATACCGCTTAGAATTAAAGCCAAAATGTTCTCTCTTGGTCTCATCAGACCAAAGAATCTTATTTCTCACCATCTTGGAGTCCTTCAGGTGCTTTTTAGCAAACATGTGGGCTTTCATGTGTCTTGCACTGAGGAGAGGCTTCCGTCTGGCCACTCTGCCATAAAGCCCCGACTGGTGGAGGGCTGCAGTGATGGTGGACTTTCTACAACTTTCTCCCATCTCCCGACTGCATCTCTGAAGCCCAGCCACAGTGATCTTTGGGTTCTTCTTTACCTCTCTCGTCAAGGCTCTTCTACCCTGATAGCTCAGTTTGGCCGGATGGACAGTTCTAGGAAGGGTTCTGGTCATCCCAAACATCTTCCATTTAAGAATTATGGAGGCCACTGTGCTCTTAGGAACCTTAAGTGCAGCAGATTTTTTTTGTAACCTTGGCCAGATCTGTGCCTTGCCACAATTTTGTCTGAGCTCTTCAGGCAGTTCCTTTGACCTCATGATTCTCATTTGCTCTGAAATGCACTATGAGCTGTAAGGTCTTATATAGACAGGCGTGTGGCTTTCCTAATCAAGTCCAATTAGTATAATCAAACACAGCTAAACTCAAATGACGGTGTAGAACCATCTCAAGGATGATCAGAAGAAATGGACAGAACCTGAGTTAAATATATGAGTGTCACAGCAAAGGGTGTGAATACTTCGGACCATGTGATATTTCAGTTTTTCTTTAATAAATCTGCAAAAATGTCAACAATTCTGTGTTTTTCTGTCGATATGGGGTGCTGTGTGTTCATTAATGAGGACAAAAATGAACTTTTCCAGTTGCTGACCGCCGATGTACGTCGGCACAATGGCACGGGCATGCATAAGGGCTTACCTGTACGTCCCTGCCTGTCCGCGGGCGGGGGGGTCCTATTGGACCCCCCCTGGTGCCTGCGGCAGTTGGATTCTTGTCAGGAGCGATTTGAGGTGAGGGGGAGGCCACCAATTCATGGCCACTCCCTCATGATCGCTCCTGGCGAATTACAGGCTTCCTCGGCTTCTTTAATGTAAACAGAAGCGGAGGAAGTGATGTCATTTCTCCTTGAGTCGGTCTTTTCATTCCGACGCCGAGGAGAGAAGACATCAAGTAAGTCTGCACCAACACTACACTTACAGTAGAACACTCTAGGCACTCTTTTCACCCCCCTGTCACAGTGACACCAATAGCAGTGTTTTTTTTTGCTGTTTATTATAGTTTCAGGGCACCCGCCATTTATTACCTAATAAAGGTTTAACCCCCTAATCGCCCAGCGGTGATATATGTTAAGTTTTAGGGTCAGATAGGGTCTGCATCGCCCCAGGCAGCAGCAGGTTAGTGCCAGTACTGCTAACACCCACGCACGCAGCATACACCTCCCTTAGTGGTATAGTATCTGAACGAATCAATATCTGATCCGATCAGATCAGATCTATACTAGCGTCCCCAGCAGTTTAGGGTTCCCAAAAATGCAGTGTTAGTGGGATAAGCCCAGATACCTGCTAGCACCTGCATTTTGCCCCTCCGCCCAGCCCACCCAAGTGCAGTATCGATCGATCACTGTCACTTACAAAACACTAAACACATAACTGCAGCATTCGCAGAGTCAGGCCTGATCCCTGCGATCGCTAACAGTTTTTTGGTAGCGTTTTGATACAGTCGCTAACAGTCAGGAGCTTTTTTGCCTGCGAGTCCCCCTAGTGTACCACTAAATTTAGAGCCCAAAATGGCAAATCGAAGGTACACAAGTGAAGAGGCCTACACGTTTCTGAGCATGACAGATAGTGAAGAGGAAGTCACTCATCTGTCAGATTCAGGCTCAGAATACAAACCTGTAGACAGCAGCGGCTCCATAACAGATAGCTCTGACGACGGAGTTGTGGTCCCTGCCAAGGTCAGGCGTACCAGACCCCAATCTTCTTCTTCTGCTGTTGAGGTGCAAGAACCGCAGGGCTCTCGTATGGAGCAGAGCAGTACTAGCGCTGCTATTCCTTCTGGTGAACAGGCAAGCGCCAGCGGCCACGTAGAGCCGATAAACTGCCCTGACTACATAGGAAGCGCTGGCAAGATTGTGTGGGACTTGGTGTCACCCTTATTCAGAAAGAGGTACCACTTATATGTGGACAATTATTACATGAGCGTGCCACTTTTTAGTCACCTTTTTGATCTTTAGATTGGAGCACGTGGCACCGTGCGACCTAATCGCCGGGCTCTCCCCAGCGGCTTGTAGATTCCCGTCTTAGGCTGGGGGAGAGAGCCTGTTTGCAGTGTAATAATTTGCTCGCTATTTAGTGGAGGGATAAGAAGAATGTTTTCGTTCTTACCTCTCTTCATGCAGACACTACGGTCCAAATTACTATGGTGACTGGTGTTGTGGAGAAACCCCTCTGTGTCCACGAATATAACCAAAATATGGGAGGGGTGGACCTCAACGACCAGTTGTTGGTGCCTTACCTAGTTGCCCGTAAGGCCAGACGCTGGTATAAAAGTGTCTGTATACTTATTTCAATTGGCTTTACTGAACACTTGCGTGCTATACAGAGCTTCAGGACGGACAGGATCCTTCCTTAAATTCCAGGAAGAGATCATCAGAGCCCTTCTGTTTCCAGACGGTGCTCTACCTCACCTTCCCAATCCAAATGCAGTAAGCTGGCTGCATGAGAGGCATTTTCCTTATGTCCTCCAGCGTACCCCTACCCAACGAGCCCCCCAAAGAAAATGTTGTGTCTGCAGAAAGCGCCGATATAGGCGTGACACCCGCTATTATTGTCCCTCCTGTCCTGACAATCCTGGTCTTTGCATTGGTGAATGTTTTGAGCGCTACCATACACTAGTTGAGTTTTAGCGTAAGGTACAGCATTACACAGACTAGGCACACTTTCACAGGGTCTCCCAAGATGCCATCGCATTTTGAGAGACCCAAACCTGGAACTGGTTGCAGTTACAAAAGTTAGTTATAAAAAAAAATAAAAAATATATAAAAATAAAAAAAACAAAAATAGTTGTCGTTTTATTGTTCTCTCTCTATTGTTCTGCTCTTTTTTACTGTATTCTATTCTGCAATGTTTTATTGTTGTTATGTTTTATCATGTTTGCTTTTCAGGTATGTAATTTTTTTATACTTTACGGTTTACTGTGTTTTATTGTTAACCATTTTTTGTTTTCAGGTATGCCATTCAGCTGCAGCGCGGATTTATTTATCTTGACAGCAACAGCGTTTGCTCCCACGATACATAAAGCCGTGACTCCAGCGCTGTCGGAGGCGATTTCACCACCAGTTACATACTTCAGCATATATATGCCGAAGCGTGGGGGCAGCAGGGGCGGAGGAGCGATTTGCTCCTACCTTTTGCGGGTGGATGCCCCCATGCTTCGGCATATATTTTAGGCACAGGTTGAATTAAAAAATGTTTTATTTTTTACTATTTTTTTTTGTATTTGCTTTGCAGGTATGGTAAGTCTTACTGTTATACTGTAATGCAACTTTATTTTATTGTTAACCATCATTTTCTTAGCAGGTGCGCCATTCAGTTGCAGCGCAGATTTATTTATCTTGGCAGCAACAGCGTTTGCTCACACGATACATAAAGCCGTGACTCCAGTGTTGTTGGACCACCACACACATAAAAAAAAAAAAAAAAAAAAAAAAAAAAGAGCATATATGCTGAAGCATGGGGACAGCAGGGGCGGAGGAGCAATTTGCTCCCAACTTTTGGGGCGGATGCCCCCATGCTTCGGCATATATAAATGGTGCATGTATGCCCATCATTAGAAGTGGGTAGATGAAGGGAGGTATTCTAATGGTGGGCATACCCACCGATCAAGGACCAGCAACGTACTGGTATGTTGCTGAACTTTGAGTGGTTATACCAGAATGATGCCTGTAGATTTAGGTATCATCTTGGTATCATTCTTTTCAGCCAGCGGTCGGCTTTCATGTAAAAGCAATCCTAGAGGCTAATTAGATTCTAGACTGCTTTTACAAGCAGTGGGAGGGAATGTAAAAGCAATCCTAGTGGCCAATTATCCTCTAGACTGCTTTTACAAGCAGTGGGAGGGAATGTAAAAGCAATCCTAGTGGCCAATTATCCTCTAGACTGCTTTTACAAGCAGTGGGAGGGAATGTCCCCCCCCCCACCATCTTCCATGGTTTTCTCTGGCTCTCCTGTCCCAACAGGGAACCCGAGAATGCAGCTGGTGATTTGGCCAGCTGACCATAGAGCTGATCAGAGACCAGAATGGCTCCAATCATCTCTATGGCCTAAGAAACCGAAAGCTACGAGCATTTCATGACTTAGATTTCACCGGATGTAAACAGCGCCATTGGGAAATTGGGAAAGCATTTTATCACACCGATCTTGGTGTGGTCAGATGCTTTGAGAGCAGAGGAGAGATCTAGGGTCTAATAGACCCCATTTTTTTCAAAAGAGTGTACCTGTCACTACCTATTGCTATCATAGCAGATATTTCCCTGAGAGAACAATAAAAAAAAAAATATAAAAAAAAAAATGAAAGAAACAGTTTAAAAATAAGATAAAAAAGCAAAAAAGTGGGGGGGCGTGGCCTGGACATGTCGGAGTGAGGACGCTTAGTGCTTGAGCTCCTGACTCCAGACCCACTACAACGGCAGTTATGCTATCATTTCAACACTGTATTTTTCGGCCATGAGCTTTCGGAAGAAAGGCAAGCACAGGGGATCTTCCAGAACAAATCCGGCCTCACAGATAGACCGTTTTCTCAGAGAAAAGCTTAAAGAAAGCCCGGAGGCCTACACGGTCTCAACACGTGGCGGGACCCGTCCATCTTCCTCCACAGGCGGAATGACTTCCCCTCAGCAGGCAAGCCCGCAGCCCCTGACAGGGATCCCAGCCTTATTAAACCCGTCCATGGGCAGTCAGATGGGAATCAGCCCCTCTGCACGGAGCTCCGGAGACGACTCGGACATACGAGCCCTGCTGAAGGCACTCCCGACCAAAGCAGACATGGAGGCCCTCCCCACCAAGGCGGACATGGAGGCGCTGGTGATGAGAATGGAGGAGCAGCACCGCAGAGATCTACAGGAGATCCGTACGGAGGTACAAGTGATTGATGACAGACCGACAAGAGAAGAGGCTTCGGTAGGCTCGCTAGAGCTACGTGTGACACAGCTGGAGAAAGCCCAGCAGAGACACCAAGAACAACTGGCAGAAGTACAACTGCACGCCGAAGACTTGGAGAACCGTAGCCGCAGGCAGAATCTAAGGTTCCGAGGGATCCCAGAAGCCACCGGTCAGGAAGACCTGTTAGCAACCGTGAGAGCTATCATACACACCATACTTGATGGAGATTTACCAGCATCCCTGGAATTCGACAGAGTTCACAGGGCGCTCGGTCCTAGACTGGCGGATGCGGACAGACCACGCGACGTGTTGTGCCGCCTACATCGTTATAGCCACAAGGAGCAGATTATGCGGGCGGCACGCCTCAAAGGATCGGTGGACTTTGATGGAGCGCAAATAGCTATTTTCCCGGATATCTCCAGAGCCACACTGTGGAGAAGATCTATGCTCAAACCCCTGCTGGAGAGATTAAACAGAGCAGAGCTAACATATCGGTGGGGTTTCCCGGTGCAACTGATCATCCGAAAAGGCGCAGATTACTTCACCCTCCGGCGCCATTCAGAGCTTCCCGAGCTCTTTACTTTCCTCAATATGGAGCCGATCCCGCTGAGGAATTGGCTGGGGCCTCTGCCAAAAAACGATCCTCGGCCTGCTTCCCAGAGTGTCCAGGGGGGGCTTCCACGCCGTTCTGCAAGACGTCGTCAGAGGGAACCCACTCCCCTGGGAAGGGGTGACCTGGAACCCTGAGACCCTTTACTATCCTCAAGTGACAGGATGTCGACCCTCTTGGCTGCATGGAACTGAGTCTTTATTAACAAGCTTGAAGTGTATGGTTTTGTTCGATGAGCCGTCTCTCCCCCCTCTTTTTTTTTCTTTTACTGGTTTTTCTTATATACTTTTGTTTTTTCTCTCGTTGCTGAGATCTGTTTGATGCTCTCCGAGTGACCCCCTCTACCGGTCTGCTATGCCCTCTTGGCCCCCCTCCCAGCGGCATGTCCATGTTTTGCGGATTGTGTTTATGGCCTCTCGCGTCCCGTAACGTTTGAGGCTGGAGACTATGCGAGACTTTGCGAGAGGTCATGCAGGTGAAAATACGGCCAGGCAAGGTGAAAACGAGGCCAGAGAAGATCAACCTGACGCTGGCTAAGATATGAGTCACTTTGACCGAATGCACACAGAGAAATAATTGGTCATCAACATTGCACACTGCGGGTATACTTTTCAGGACCTTTATTTAACTAAGCACAACCCCTATGTGTTTTATTTCAGGCACCAAGGTTTTCTTTTCTCTCAGAATTTGTGTAGATGCAGTTCGGTATATGTTGCAGGATATAGGTTGCAGTACATGACTAGATTTAAAGCGTGGTTGTGAGTGGTGGCGGGGAGGGGGTGGGAGGGAGTCATGGAGGAGGATGCCCAGCTATGGGGGAGTGGCAATAAGGGACCCGAAGAACGATGGTCTATCTCGGCTTTTTGCCTCCTGGGCAACGGGGGAGGGTCACGTGGAGCCCAAAAATGACTGGGTCGGGATCGTGACCCCCACTGACGCACAGGGAGAAGACACTCCGCCTTCGGAGCGGGGGTCTCGGTCCTTGCGGGTTAAGCGGGCTTTGTTGATTAGGATTCTGAGCCCCTGAGGTTAAATCATACTTTGAGCTACGCCACTTGTTTAAATGTATGTCCTAGCATGAGTAGATATATATAAGAAAGGCGTATGATGTTGCACACGCGCCCTCGAGATAGCTACTAGGGATGTTTTTAGAGAACTATAGGGTGCTATGTATCCGTGCAGTGGAGGGGAGGAGGGTCGGGGGTGGTGGACCCTGTCAGGAGCGGGCACTTCTTGGACACAGTTAGCCCTGTTATATAAGTTAGATTGTTCATCGTATTTGCTTCCTTAATGCTTGTTTGATATTTCTTGTGTGTTCTTACAATTTGATATCTTGGTGGTGGGTCTGGGGAGGGAGCTCTCGGTCCCGTCTAGTGCAGCCACAACCCCACATAGGTTGTCACCCCTCTGGAGCCCTGTTAGGTAGTTCCACGGGTGTATTTGAGACCAAGTCTCTTCTGCGCTTAGAGCACATTAGTTACCCGAGTTCACTGACAACTAAGTAACTCGTCCATTTTTCTTTCTGCTTTTTCTTCCTTCATCTTCCACTAACACTTTCTCTTCTTCCCTACTTCCTCCCTTGTTTACCCCACCTGCCCCAACCCTCCTCCCCCCCCCCCCCTTTTTTTTTTTTTTTTCTCTCTCTCCCTCCCTCCCTGATTGCCCTGCCGGTCCGCCCTGGTCCTCGCCCTGACCTAGTCGGTTGAATAAATATAATGGAGTCCATTAAGTTGATGTCCATAAACACAAAGGGGCTTAACACCCCCGAGAAAAGATCCGTGGTGTTATCTAACATACGTCATGCGAAAGCCCACATATGCTTCCTCCAAGAAACTCATTTTCGTGCCAATAGTATCCCGAAATTAAATGACCGTTATTTCCCGATTGTCTATCACGGGTGTTCTGTTGACTCCAAGTCCAGGGGAGTCAGCATGTTGATACGTTCCACAGTACCGTGGACGTTCCACGATGCTTGGAATGACGAGGAGGGCCGGGCTCTGTTTGTGAAAGGGGTGTTGGGTGGCTCCCTGGTAACCCTGGTGAACCTGTATCTCCCCAACACGGGCCAGGTAGAATTCTTGGAACCCATTTTGACCAAATTATTTGACTTCGCTGAAGGTGAGGTGATCTTGGGGGGAGACCTTAATTTTGCCATGGACCCTTTATTAGACACCTCTAGGCAATCTTCCCAACTCTCATATGCAGCACTCAAACGCCTGAAAAAGAACTTCTATGCTTTTCACCTGGTAGATGTCTGGAGGATACTGCATCCGACCCAGAAGGACTTTACCTTTTACTCAAATCCTCACGATTCATATACCAGAATTGACATGTTCCTGTTACCCCAATCTCTTCTATCCAAAGTGCGATCCGCATCCATAGGTTCAATCACCTTTTCGGATCACGCCCCGGTGTTTGTAGACATAGATTTACTACCCCTTAGACCCAAGCATTGGCAGTGGAAGCTCAATGACTCACTGATCCAGTCACCGGAGGTGATAGAGGAAGTGGCGAAAGAATTGAGGAATTTTTTCTCAACAAATGCAGAAGGGGAATGCGCCCCCTTGCTGGTGTGGGAAGCCCACAAATGCACCATTAGAGGGATCTTGATCAAAATAGGTACCCGTCTCAAAAAGGCGAGAGCTCAGCAAACTCTCGACCTACTGGGGAAAATCAGGAGTCTGGAATCTACTCACAAAAAATCACGAGCTACGCAGACGTTGCGGGAGCTTACGTCCCTTAGGGGTCAATTGAGATCCCTGGCATTAGATAGGGCTAAGGCAGTCTTAGCAAAGTGTAAACGCACTTTTTATGAACACAGTAACAAGTGTGGCAGGCTGTTAGCGAGGGCCCTGAAAACCCAGCGGGCACAAGCTTTTATCCCAGAACTGAAGGCAGATGATGGTTCCAAAGTACACACCACAGAGGGAATATTGGAACAGTTTCGTAACTACTACACCGCATTATACAATATTGCACGCCCCTCCTCGGGATTAGAGAAATCCCGTGAACAGGAAGCAATAAGGGCTTATATTCAGAAATCCGGCCTTTCTCGGTTACCTGATGAGGTCTTACAGACCTTGGAGGAGCCGTTGACGGGAGAAGAGGTATTGAAGGCCATAGCACGTATGCAAACGGGTAAGGCCCCAGGCCCTGATGGATACACGCTAACGTATTTTAAGACTTTTAGCAACATTCTGACACCGCACTTTCTAGCGGCTTACAATGACGCCGGGGAGGGGGCACTTCCCCCGGAGGATACCCTACGGGCCTTCATCTCAGTAATCCCCAAGGAGGGCAAGGACCCTTTATTATGTCAAAACTATAGACCAATTTCACTCCTTAACATCGATCTAAAGATTTTCACTAAAGTACTCTCCATGAGGATGTCAGACTTAATCCCTTCGCTGGTCCATTTGGACCAGGTAGGTTTCGTACCCTCTAGAGAGGCGAGGGATAACACCACAAAGGCGATCAATTTGATTCACGCAGCTAGAATACGGAAAATCCCGTTGCTACTTCTCTCTACCGACGCTGAAAAGGCGTTCGATAGAGTGAATTGGCCCTTTATATTTGAGACACTACGCCAGATAGGTTTGGGGACTCGGATGATGAATTGGATACACGCCATCTACTCCAAGCCCACAGCAAAAGTGAAAGTTAATGGCCAGTTTTCCGCCCCCTTTGCTATCTCCAATGGGACAAGACAGGGGTGCCCCCTGTCCCCACTAATTTTTATATTATCCCTAGAACCCTTCCTCCGTACAGTTAGAGATAATCCTAATATATCGGGAGTTCGTCTGAGTGAATCCCTAGCCCCTAAAACGGCAGCTTTTGCCGATGACTTACTTTTCTTCATAACGAACCCCTTGATCTCTATACCTAACTTAATGTCAGAGTTACGGACCTATGGCACCTTATCGGCTTTCAAAGTTAACATCCAAAAGTCGGAAGCATTAAATATTTCCTTGTCAGACTCCTTGTTTAACCTTCTAAAACTAGACTTCCCCTTTAAGTGGGCAGGGTCATACATTACATATTTAGGCATCCGCCTACCGAGTAAGGTGGAAGACACGTTCGCAATTAATTTTCCCCCTCTACTGTCAGACATTAAAAAGGATCTTCTGAAATGGCAATCAGGCATGTTCTCCTGGTTTGGTAGGTGTAGCATAATAAAAATGAACATCATGCCATGTTTACTATATCACCTCCAGACCCTTCCCGTCAAGGTTCCAAGTGCCTTCTTACGTACTGTAAACCGTACTATAGGTAGGTTCATTTGGGCCCAGAAACTTCCAAGGTTGGCACAGGCCATTCTAAGACTACTTAAAACATCAGGAGGCATTGGCCTACCGGATGTGAGTCTGTACCACGCCGCGTGCCACTGGTCGAGAATTCTGGATTGGTGCAAACACGAACAACTTAAACAATGGATTCAAATAGAGCAAATTCTCTCGGGGCTAGAGTTAAAGGGGTTACCCTGGTGTCAGAAAAGCATACCAGCTCAAGTAGCTAATCATCCTACGATAGGAGAGACTTGGCGTATTACTCAGAAGACTAATCGAGAACACCTGATTGCACCGGCCCCCTCCCCACTTACCCCAGTAATAGGGAACCCGGACTTTAGGCCGGGGTGTCAAGACGACAGTTTTCAGGAGCTGAAAGGCAGTGACAGGAGCCAACTCCGACACTTCATACTGAATGGACAGTGGATGACCAGGAAAGATATTATGGAAGACCCGCTTTTGGCCTGCCTTTCCTTCTGGCAAAAAATACAATTAGCTCACTTTATTAAAGCACAAATCCCACCGACACCGTATCTGAGACCCCTGACACCTTTTGAGCAGATAAGTCTAGACCAAGAACCAATGCGACATACCATCTCGCTCACATACCAACTCTTGATCGCAACTCCCAATGGTTACAAGCCCCCTTACATAATCAGATGGGAACGGGACCTGGGCATACAGCTTACCGAGAAGCAAGTGGAGAGAGTGCTTCTTTTCACTTTTAAAACCTCAATTTGCTCGAACCAACAAGAAGCGGGATTTAAAATACTGTCTCAATGGTATCACACACCAGTGAGGCTGCACCGGATGTTCCCCCAGAGCTCGGATCTCTGCTGGAGGTGCGGAGAGGAGGTGGGCACCCTTCTCCACATTTTCTGGTCTTGCAAACACTTATCATCCTTTTGGTCCGAGGTACATAGAATTGTTCAAAAGTTTACGGACAGGGAGCTACCCAGGAGCCCAGAATTCTTTTTACTGCATCACCATGACATCCCGAGCAAAGCTTACAGGAAGTCGATTCTGCCCCTGTTGAGCACTGCAGCAAAAAGTTGTATCCCATTGCTTTGGAAGCAAACGGTACCCCCAACGGTCGCAATGTGGCTAAAGAAAATTGCCGACATTTACGAAATGGAAGACCTGATAGCAACAGACAAAGGAAACAGTGAAAAATTTCTTAAGAAATGGTACTATTGGCGTGAATTTTTCTACTCGGAGGAGCACGCTGGGCTGATAGTGTAAACACAGGAAAAACAATCGACGAAATAGGACGAGGAGGTACAGACAGGCAACAGAAGTGCCTGGTGGTTGACCAGGGGGGGCCGGGGGGCGAGGAGGGGTGTCCAAGTCGACCCCCCGGGTCGCCCCTCACCTTCCCTTACCCCTCCTATTCTTTCCCTTCCCTCCCCCCCCCTCTTAATTTTACTTTAATTACATTTATGTTTTGTCTTCGCCCCCTCTCTTTCCACTTCACTTTAATCTATTGTTCTTTCATTACCCTTCTTTAGCATTTTCAGGACCACTAAGGTCTTATAATTGATAATAGAAACTAATGACCCCATGGTCATACCTTGTAAGTTACTGGTATCATACATATAAGAGCTTATGCACACAGGGGACTCAGAGGGCTCCCTTACCTTGAGACAGTTTACCGAGCAAAGTTGGTTTAGTCCTTTTTTCCAAAAAGGCGTTCAAGGTGGGAGGGATGCGACCAGTACAACAGAGATGCATCGGTTTTGAACGAATATAAAGTTGTAACCTCTGTGTTATTGCATTTGATTGACTATATTTGTATGATTTGCAATATAACGTGTATTTCACAAATAAAGAATTTATAAAAAAAAAAAAAAAGCAAAAAAGCACCCGTTCCCCCCTGCTCTCCCGCAAAGGTGAACGCAAGCGTCTGTCTGGCGTCAAATGTAAACAGCAATTGGACCATGCATGTCAGGCCTCACCATGAAGGTCAGATCAAGGGAAGTGATTTTAGCAGTAGACCTATGTAAATCTAAAGTGGTAACCTGTAAAGGCTTTTAAAAATGTATGTAGTTTGTCGCCACTGCACGTTTGTGCGCAATTTTAAAGCATGTCGTGTTTGGTATCTATGTACTCGGCCTAAGATCATCTTTTTTATTTCATCAAACATTTGGGCAATATAGCGTGTTTTAGTGCATTAAAATTAAAAAAAAGTGTGTTTTTTCCCCAAAAAAATGCGTTTGAAAAATCGCTGTGCAAATACTGTGTGAAAAAAAAAATGAAACACCCACCATTTTAACCTGTAGGGCCTTTGCTTTAAAAAATATATAATGTTTGGGGGTTCAAAGTAATTTTCTCGCAACCCCCCAAATGACCCCATTTTGGAAAGTAGACACCCCAAGCTACTTGCTGAGAGGCATGTCGAGTCCATGGAATATTTTATATTGTGACACAAGTCGGGAAAAAGACACTTTTTTTTGTTGTTGTCACTAAATGATATATTGCTCAAACATGCCATGGGCATATGTGAAATTACACCCCAAAATACATTCTGTTGCTTCTCCTGAGTCCAGGGATACCATGTGTGGGACTTTTTGGGAGCCTAGCCACGTATGGGACCCCAAAAACCAAGCACCACCTTCAGGGTTTCTAAGGGTGTAAATTTTTGATTTCACTTCTCACTGCCTATCACAGTTTCGGAGGCCATGGAATGCCCATTTGGCACAACTCCCCCCCCCCCCAAATGACCCCATTTTGGAAAGTAGACACCCCAAGCTATTTGCTGAGAGGTATGGTGAGTATTTTGCAGACCTCGCTTTTTGTCACAAAGTTTTGAAAATTGAAAAAAGAAAAAAAAATACATTCTTTTTTTTCTTCATTTTCAAAAACAAATGAGAGCTGCAAAATACTCACTATGCCTCTCAGCAAATAGCTTGGGGTGTCTACTTTCCAAAATAGGATAATTTGGGGGGGTTGTGCCATCTTAGCATTTTATGGCCTTCAAAACTGTGATAGGTAGTGAGGAGTGAAATAAAAAATGTACGCCCTTAGAAATCCTGAAAGCAGTGCTTGGTTTTTTGGGCCCCGTATGCGGCTAGGCTCCCAAAAAGTCCCACACATGTGGTATCCCCCGTACTCAGGAGAAGCAGCAGAATGTTTTTTGGGGTGCAATTCCACATATACCCATGGCCAGTGTGCGCAATATATCATTTAGTGACAACTTTGTGCAAAAAGTTTGTCATTTTCCCGCAACTTGTGGCAAAATATAAAATATTACATGGACTCAACATGCCTCTCAGCAAATAGCTTGGGGTGTCTACTTTCCAAAATGGGGTCATTTGGGGGGGGGGGGGGGGTTTGTGCCATCTTAGCATTTTATGGCCTTCAAAACTGTGATAGGTAGTGAGGAGTGAAATCAAAAATTTACGCCCTTAGAAATCCTAAAGATGGTGATTGGTTTTCGGGGGCCCGTACATGGCTAGCAAAAAGTCCCACACATGTGGGATCCCCGTACTCAGGAGAAGCAGCAAAATATATTTTGGGGTGCAATTCCTGATATAACCATGGCATGTGTGAGCAATATATCATTTAGTGACAACTTTTTGTAAATTTTTTTTTTTTTTGTCATTCAATCACTTAAGTCACTTTACCCTCAAGTTGTAAAGCGCTACGTAAACTGTTGGCGCTATATAAATACTGTGTATATATATATATATATATATATATATATATATATATATATATATATATATATCCATATCCCGGACAACAAAAATTCTTATCTGAATGTTTTGGCCAAACATATTTCTTCCAACAAATCATCTTCTTCATTATGATGGGCCAATGTAAAAAAAAACATTCTGTATCTAGCAAGGTTTTTATGCTTACTTATTTATTGTGCTAGTGAAAGAACACCAATTAGAATCAACTTTAGTGCAAATGTGATACACCAATTACATAAATACCCACATAACAAAATAGAAACCACAAACAAAAACACACCCATCAAATGGTAATACACATGTTGACAAACATTGCTTTAGTACTAAAATGCAGACAGGTAAAAGAAAAAGTTCAAATTATAGTATTGCAGTTTTGAGTTTTAGAAATTGTATCCAACTGTGTTTTGGTATTCTGCACAACAGTTTGCATATGGAAGTAATGCTGTGAAGTATCAACTGGTGAACTCTTGTCCTGTTCGATGAAGAGTGCTGATGCAGAAATTCCAAGATAGCATGTCCCTTTTACAGTACTGAATCTGAGAGTCATCAACAGATGCAGGATATTGTTAAGCAACAGGTTTGGATTCCTAATGGTGATGGTTATTGAAGTTGGCTATTGAAGTAAAACAAAAAGCTATTAAACAAAGAACTTTAATTAGTTCTTCACAGTAAAATAGAGTTGCATTAATTCTAAATCAAGCCCTTTCCAACAATTTAGTCCAAAGGCTAAAGTCTAGGACACCTTTTTCTGGTCCACAGTGGAAGAATCCACCCAGTTTTGAAACCAGAAATACTCAAAACCTGTAAGAAAAAGGTTTTTTTATGCAACACTGAAACCGACTGTATTCCATAATAAGAATTAACAATGACTATTTACTCATCAAACTGACGTTACAATGATGCAACATTTAATATGCAACCATAAGATAAAGAATATAATAGAGTGATTAATGTAGCTCAATTTTATTCCTCAGATAATTAATTCAGTAAGCTAAAAGGTAATCACGTTGTGGTATGACCTGCCCTGTCAGACATCTCTTTGGAATTCAGAGGAGTGTTTAATTGTACAAAAAGAACAAGCTAGAAATTCAAAGAGTGGGTGAGGGCTGTTTCATTGCACAAAGAGAACAAGCTTTATTGTGTGACATTTAACAAACTATGTTGTATGCTTAATAAAGCAAACCTGTGCCCACCATAAACAAAGAAATTTACACTGGCATACTGTGGCTATCTCCAGATGCCTGCATACCTGGTTTAACATTTAGTACATCTCCTGAGATTAAATTAATCCTGGAGTGCACTATGAAACAAATATTGGCCAGCACTCACTATAGGCAGCCTAGCCCTGCCCCCTCCCACACCTCACTATTGGCTTGCTGCTATGATGAGCAGCCTTAATAACCAGCATTGAGATGAAAGCTCTCAACCAGAAAAGCTGATTGATATTTGCATAGCAGTACACCCTGGATATTCAGGGAAACAGCTGCATCTTTAAAACGGTCTGTTTTTTTTACTTAAGGGTAGCTGTACTTTTAGATACCCCTTCTAACACTTACCTGCCTTCATTCCTGAGATCTAAAAAACAAAACAAAAAAAGTCATACTAGTTTTCAGCTTTAAGCCCTAGGAACAGATGAAGACTGCGTGGGCAAGTGCAGCAATCCGGCAGAGAGACTATAAGCAGGCTGCACAGCAACACTCTCGCAGTTCATTGAGAACTACAAGCCATCTGCCGGCGTGGCCTAGGATACCTGTAGTTGTTCATTCATTCACAGGAAACTAAATGAATGACGCGGCTGTGTGGGTGGAGTGCCACGCTGTTTTTAAAAGTGACAGTGGGTGCAGGGAGAAGGCTCCCCGCCCATTGTGAAAGAGGGGGGGAGTGCTGGTGGCGGGTAGTGGGTGTAGGAGCATGTTACTCACCAAGTATGGGTGTAACATGAAACATGCTCCTAAAAGTGAACATATTCTTTAATATGCAATAATATAGATTTTTTGATTTTCTATAAATTAAAATATATACCTTTGAAAGCCATATCTTGGAGTACAGGAGAAGACATAGGCAGAATATTCATAGACCATGAGTTGTAGGCTCATAAATTCAGGTGATTGGACACTGGCAAAGCTCTTGAGCGCGCTTCCATTATAACCCTTTCTCACTACGAGTCCTTGGTTATTCAGTATTGCTTGCTACAAAAATAAGGAATAGAGGGGGGGGGGGGGGGGTGTCCTGTACTGTACAAGGCATAGTATTCATAGACCATGGGACATCCCCAATCAATCAATATATGAGGGGTGGGTAAAATGCAGGCAATAGGGCTGTGGCTACAGGTCCCCACATATATGGGAGTGTAATTATATATATATACATACACACACATTTATATACTATGTATACACACACACACACACACTTGTGCTCATAGGTTTACATACCCTGGCAGAATTTGGAATTTCTTGGCCATTTTTCAGAGAATATGAATGATGACAAAAAAACATTTTTCACTCATGGTTAGTGTTTGGCTGAAGCCATTTATGATCAATCAACTGTGTTTACTCTTTAAATCATAATGATTATCAGGCCAAAATCACCAGTGTTTAAACTTTTGATCAGGCTCATTTAGCTAGTTTCTGTTGTCATCATGATTTAAAAAGAGTTAAAACAGTTGATTGTGTTCAGAAACGGTGAAACGGTGTTCAGATTTAAGCAATAACATTCAAATTCATGTTAAATAGACGTGTGTATACACATGCCATCATTTAAAGTGCCTTTGATTAACCACAAATAATGTGCATCTGTTCTTGTAGGTCCTGCCTGACGTTCTTAGTCGCATCCTACATCAAAAGCCATGATCCACAGAGAGCTTCCAAAGCATCTGAGGGATCTCATTGTTAAAAGGTATCAGGCAGGAGAAGAGTACAAACGAATTTCCAAGGCATTAGATATACCATGGAACACAGTGAAGACAGTTATCAAATGGAGAAAATATGGCACAACAGTGACATTACCAAGAACTAGACGTCCCACCAAAATTGATGAAAAGATGAGAAGAAAACTGATCAGGGAGGCTGCCAAGAGGCTTACAGCGACATTAAAGGAGCTGCAGTAATATCTGGCAAGTACTGACTGTGTGGTACATGTGATAACAATCTCCCATATTCTTTATATGTCTGGGCTATAGGGTAGAGTTGCAAGAGTTTTTTAAGAAAAACATCCAAGCGGGACTAAATTTTGCTAAAAAACATCAAGTCCCTCAAGTATGTGGGAAAGTGTGTTCTGGTCTGATGGAACCATGGTTCAACTTTTTGACCACCAAAAGAACAACATACCAACAGTGAAGCATAGTGGTAACAGCAGCATGCTTTGGGGCTGTTTTTCTTCAGCTGGAACAGGGGCCTTAGTCAAGGTAGAGGGAATTATGAACAGTTCCAAATACCAGTCAATATTGGCACAAAACCTTCAGGCTTTTGCAAGCAAGCTGAACATGAAGTGGAACTTCATCTTTCAGCATAACAACGACCCAAAGCATACATCCAAATCAACAAAGGAATGGCTGAGCCAGAAGAAGATTAAAGTTTTGGAATGACCCAGCCCTGAATCCAATTGAAAATCTGTGGGGTGATCTGAAGAGGGCTCTACACAGGAGATGCCCTCACAATCTGACATATTTGGGAGTGCTTTTGCAAAGAAGAGTGGACAAATACTGCCAAGTCAAAATGTGCCATGCTGATAGACTCATACCCAAAAAGACTAAGTGCTGTAATAAAATAAAATGGTGTTTTAACAAAGTATTAGTTTAAGGTTGTGCACACTTATGCAACCATATTATTTTAGTTTTTTATTTTTACTTTATTCTACCTAAAAGATTTCAGTGTGTTCTTTAACTGAGTTGTACAGTTTATAGGTCACATTAAAAAGGTGGAAAAAAAAGTTCTGAAATTATTTATCTTTCTAATTTTTTTACATCACAGAAACCCGAGAGTTTCCTGAACATATAAAGCAGCCATCCATCTGGCAAGAGAATTCAAAGACATGGTACTGAATACAACTCACATCCTAGATCTGGCACAAACCATTCCTCAGGCGAACACAACAAACACAAGACGGCTCCAAACCTCTCAATTGATGCAAAACAATATAATCAACCCAAAAACAGGGCTAAGAAGCTGGCAAGAATGGAGGAAACCGCCAGCACCAAGATGGGACATCAAGACCACCACAAAGCAGAGAAATGGAGAAGTTAAAAGGGGTTGTAAAGGTTTTTTTTTCTTTTTGTAGCCTCCCTGGCGGTTTTCCAGAGTGTGGCTCGGGGTTAAAATTCAGGACCATTAGCGGTAAGCCCGAGCCACACTCGGGATTACATCGCAGGATCCTGGTGTGGCTTTACTTTCCTTGTTTCCGGGATCCTGCGATGTCCCCTGCTGTGTCTACGGGCTCCGTCCTCCTCCAAAGCCTCTCCGTGCCAGGCTCAGTTCGCTGCGAGCGTCGCGACGCACGGGGGCGGAGCCTGGCAGCAAATTAAAAAAATTGCAAAAATCATAACACATACAGTACTGTAATCTTATAGATTACAGTACTGTATGAAATAATTTTACATCCCTTTTGTCCCCAGTGCTTTATCCTATGCCCTGCATGCAGTTTTATGTTATATATACTGTTCTTTCTGCCTGGAAACTGGAGATTGTCCATAGCAACCAAAAAGTGTCCCTTTACATCAAAAAGTGGCTTTAGACCAGCTAGAAAACAGCAATAGTAAATTAGAACACTTGCAGAATTGAGCGATAGTGAATCGTGGGGAAATTCATTTTTTTATTATTATTTTTTTTAATTATTTATTTTTATTTATTATATTATAATTTATGTTTTTGTGTTTCAAACTTTATCATACCCGGGATATCTACTAGACTCTTGTTTGGACAGATTTAACTGTGTTATTGTTAAGAATTACAGACCTACAATATAAAATGCCAAATTTCCATGCAAAATAATTGTACCGCTTTCAGCACCTAAAATCCAAAATAATCATACCGCCAGGGAGGTTAAACAAACATGTCATACCTCCTGTGTGCAGTTCGTATTGCACAGAGTGGCAACGGGCCTCTTCTGGGGTCCCTCAGCGCCGCACCTGGCTCGCCCACACTGGAGAACGTTTTCCTTGGTGGACACCCGTGTGGGCACACTCCCGAGACCCGCATCTTCACACAGAATGCAGGACTCTGCCCCGCCCCCCAGGGATGCATTCCATAGAATACATTAAGGTGAAAAACCATGGGGGTTTACAATTGCCCAAAAAGCAATAAAGACCGTAACAACCACTCATAATCCGGTTTTTCCCAGGTAATTAGCCCATTACAAGGTATATTAACACAAAATGACATCACTAATTTTCAGGAGTTGGAACATTCAAGGCTTCAGCCTTTAGATCCAAAGTAAATGACCCATACTTCACACACAGATTAAGTAAGATTGACATTCAAATCCTCCCTGAAACATGGATCAGGCCACAGGATAAACCTCTAGTACCTACTGGCTAAAGGAAATTCTCTAATCCCACACAGAAATATAGAAACCTAAAACATGGTCAGTGTTCAGAAGGAACACTAGTTATGTATAAGAAGGAGCTACAAGAGAACATCAGAGCAATCAAAAAAGGAGAGCCACATCTGGATAAGAATAAGCAGTTCCATCCTCACCTCTCAGTCTAACATCTACCTGTATGCAGCATACATTGCCCGGACAGTCCCCATACTTCGGACCAGATACCTATGAGGTCCTACAAAGTGAGGCTAACCACTTCCAATCCCTAGGACAAGTGCTCAAGTTTGGAGACCTCAACGCTAGGACAGGAAGTGAAAAGGACTATATAACTTCCAATGGCAACACATACATACAATAAACAAGAATGGAAGAAAACTGACAAATTTGTGTCGGGTGTCTAGGGCTCTACATCCGTAGTGGCTGCACAAAGGGAGACTCTCTGGGAAGATTCACATTATTCTCCCAACAGACTTCTCTCTGCAACCTACCACCCTCATTTAAATGGTCCAAACAGTCTACCACAAAATATAGAAAGGTAGCCGACAGACATGGAACAAAAAAACAAAACAAATAAAAAAATAAAAAACAACTTTCAATACACCACCTATGAGGTAAACTCATGTGGCGTGAACCAGAAGGACTTCCACAAAATACACACCACTGCAGAAACATCCCAACTGATAAAAGTAAACTACAAGAAACCATCCAGCGAACAATCCAATAAATGGTTTGACAGATAATGCAAAGCATTGAGGAACACCTTATGGATAGTCTCCAATAACAAGCACAGAGACCCTAAAAGCACTGCTCTAAGGATAGCCCATGGCATCCTACAGAAAAAATACAAGCAAACCCTTAAAAAGAAAAAACAACTTGCAACAGTTAGAAGAGGTGCTTCAGAAAAACTTTCTGGGAAATAACGGAAGAATATTGTCTTATCACCCAGGAAAAAACAACCTCCACATCTAAAATGGCGACATCGGGCTTAGGAACTTTCTGGAGAATCCAAGTCTACCTATTTTACACAATCTATGCAGCTTATAATAAATCCTATGTAAATATTTTAATTGAATCACCTAGTCTCTGGCCGCTATAACCTCAGAAAGCTGGTTCCCCAACACTTTCACCCAAGAGTCATCCTGTAATATTGGTATATCTGCCTGTCAATAAGTTTTGATCTTATCTATACGTGAAGTAGAGGAGGATATTAACAACTAGTAATATCTAGAAACCAGCTTGGAATTATTTTCAAATAACAAGGTTTCCAGTTCCCAGGGTTGAAGTAGAACATCCTGCAACCCAAATCGGGCTGCTACCGCATGATGTAATTGTATATAAGTGAAGAAATAAGTGCTAGGTATGCCCAGTTCAGCCCTCAATGTTGAAAATTATTTAAAAGTCCCAGAGGAGAATAGCTGGTGAACATACTTGGGCCCAATGTTATACTTCTGGAAGCTTAGTGAGCTCTGACAAAATCTGGTTAAACCA
Organism: Lithobates clamitans; assembly: GCA_037952925.1. Lineage (NCBI taxonomy): Eukaryota > Metazoa > Chordata > Amphibia > Anura > Ranidae > Lithobates > Lithobates clamitans. Next base: position 840,876 of record JBBGZY010000037.1, read on the forward strand.
CAAGGAGGCATTCAGAGATTGGGCAAGAAGAGCCATTCATCTTACAAATGTGAAACATTTTAAAAGGAGAGTTTCAAAATGGCCGCAACAGCAGAATGGGGTCCATTTCTGTAAAGCAAGTTGATCAGAGCTTTATACAAATGCATGAGGGAAGCCTGGGATTTCCACTGAAGCATTATTTCAGGGAAGAACCACCCATGGATGTGGATTAGCTGAGAAGCCAAATAGGATTGTAAGTTGGGTAGTGCTAACCTGCCTCCATGCATCAATTATATGGTTTTTAGGGATATTCTAGGTGTGATGAAACCCCAGAGAAATTAGGTCAACAGGGTATTAAATATCTGTAAAAATCTTGGCAAGAAAATCGGAGCATGCCGGCTTAACAACTTTAATAACCTCTAAAAAGATATTCCAGAAGAGGCACTAACTGTGGAACAAAGACATCAAAAGGACTAAATGATATAGAGTTAAAAATCAAGGACTTCCAAAACCCCCTAGATATAAAGGTTACAGTACAAAAAATAATGGAGAAAATGTAATACCTGCAAACTAAAAAAGTCAGTGGAATGGATGGTATCCTGCCAGAGGCGATTAAACATGGCTCCCCAGATGTACATGCTGCAATATATAAAGTGTTCAATCTGGTCCTGAGTGCTGGTTACTACCCTAAAGTATGGAACCAAGGCCTCAACACCCCAAGAGTGGAGACCAGTATGATCCAGCCAACTACAGAGATATGCGTCAGCAGCACACTTGGAAAACTATTCAACAGGATCCTGAACAAAAAGTATCCTCAACTTCTTGACAAAACAGAACGTCCTCAGCAGTCTCATCAAGAACCATGCACACAATGCAAACCATGGAAACATAGTCACCTGTTTGGAGGACTTTAAGAAGGTCTTTGACTCAAACTCAAACTATTGGAGCGTGGAATAGGAAGGAAAACATATGATGTCATCAAGCTGCAGCATAAAGGTGAATGGGAAAAGAACAGATTACTTTTTACAGGCCCATGGAGTCAGACAGGGCTGCAGCCTTATGCCGTGTACACACGGTTAGACTTAACAACGGGACAAGCTCCGTCGGGATTTCCGACGGAAAAAATTAGAGCATGTTCTCTAAGTCCATTGGAAATGCCGACAAAAAAAGTCTAATGGGGCATACACACGGTCGGATTATCCGACCAAAAGCTCCTATCGGACTTTTTCTGTCGGAAATTCCGACCGTGTGTACGCGGCATAAGTCCAACCCTCTTTAACATCTACATCACCTGGACTGTTTCTAAATGACACCGAGGTAAAGTTCCTGCTGTATACGAATGACTTCCTACTACGGTCACCAACAGAGAACGGACTACAAGACCACCTGGAAGGGCCAGAGAAATACAGTGTCACATGGGCACTACCCAACAACTCAAAGAAAACAAAAAAATTACGCTCTTTTACAAAGAACACAAAACAGACAAAGAGCCCTTGCCTAAATTTAAACAAGTGCAATCTTAAAGAAACAAACAGCTCCACATACCTCAGCCTAGAAATTAACCAATCAGGAAATTTCAAGTCAGCCATAGAGGCCCTAAAAGACCAGGCATGCAGAGCCTTCTTTGCCATCATGAGACAGCTGTACCACCTAAAACCACTGGTCAGAGTCTGGCTTAGAACCTTTAACAATGGCATCACCCCAATCCTTTATGGCAGTGAAGTTTGGGATCCTGTCACCTACTCAGACCCATCAAAATAGGACTCCAGCCCAACAGAAATATTTCATCTGGAATTCTGCAAGCACCACCTCCAAGTCCATTGGATCACGGGTAATATTACCCATTACCCGTGATCAATGGCTACATACTTTATTAACCACTTCAATACCCAGCCATAGTCATATGACGTCCACAGATGGGATCCCCCATCCTGGGTGGACGTCATATGACGTCCTGGGATTCCCGGCTGTCTAGGGGGCGCGCACGCGCCGCGTTATTTGGGACCCGGTGCGTGTGCCCGGCGGCTGCGATGTCCGCCGGGCACCCGTGATTGCCCGTTAACCGGGCCGGCATGTGGATCTGTGTGTGTAAACACGCAGATCCACAGCCTGTCAGCTCTGAGGAGAGCGATCTGTGTTCCCAGAACGGAGGAACACTGATCGGTCTCCTCCCCTTGTGCGTCCCCTCCCCCTTCAGTTAGAATCATTTCCTAGGAAACATACTTAACCCCTCCCCGCCCCCTAGTGGTTAACCCCTTCACTGCCTGTCACATTTACACAGTAATCAATGCAATTTTATAGCATTGATCGCTGTATGAATGTGAATGGTCCCAAAAATGTGTCAAAAGTGTCCGATGTGTGCGCCATAATGTCGCAGTCACGAAAAAAAAAAACGCGATCGCTGCTAAAAAAAATAAATAAATTTTTTTTTTTTAAAAATGCCATAAATCTATCCCGTATTTTGTAGACGCTATAACTTTTGCGCAAACCAATCAATATACGCTTATTGCGATTTTTTTTAACCAAAAATATGTAGAAGAATACGTATCGGCCAAAACTGAGGAAAAAATTTGTTTTTTAAAAAAATTGGGATATTTATTATAGCAAAAAGTAAAACAATTGTGTTTTTTTTTCAAAATTGTCGCTCTTCTTTTGTTTATAGCGCAAAAAATAAAAACCGCAGAGGCGATCAAATACCACCAAAAGAAAGCTCTATTTGTGGTGAAAAAGGACGTCAATTTTTTTTGGGTACAACATCGCACGACCGCGCAATTGACGTTTAAAGTGCGACAGCGCTGAAAACTAAAAATTGGCCTGGGAAGGAAGGGGGTGAAATTGCCCTGTATTGAACCGGTTAATAGCCATGAGGTTTCAAAGTTAAGTGTCTAACCCAGCCCTTAAAAATTCCACTCGCCTGCTTGCATTTTGTGAGTGGATTTTGAGGGCTGGAGAGCTATGGGTGAAATGGGAGTCAGTCTCCCAGCGATCGTGGAGGGGAAGAAAGAAAAAGCTGCCCGGATGATCAGAGCGCAGTGCAGGGAACACAACGATAACAGCTTTCATTTCACATTGCCGTGTTCCCCGCTGCTCGCTGTCAGATACAGCCCCTTCTCCTGGTCCCGGGACTTTGATAAACAGATCACCCGTCGAATCCCGGGACAGGTGATCTGTCAAAGTTCTCCGGCCAGGGGGTGGGGCTGTATATGATGTTGACTGGCGGGAACACAGCAATTGAAATGAAAGCCGTTATCGCTGTGTTCCCTGAGCTGCGGTTCCAGACGGCTCTCCTGTTCCTCTCCTTCCCTGCACAGGTAGGCTGCAAGGTGGACACAGGCTGCATTGGTGGGCACAGGCAGCCTGTATTGGTGGGCACAGCTAAAGTTGTTGTTGTTAATATTTATTTTTATAACCCAATTCTGCATAAAACATTTAAGTGTCATTTCATGAGATAATTTATGAGGGTGTGTTTAGGGGCGGGGCAACTGGCGGCAAGTAACCCTTGAGGCCTGGCTAGTATCTCAGGACTTGAAATTTTGAGCTCTGGTCTGACCCTTGGTATTTCAGTTCTTGGTATTGGTAAATAGAGGTGAAATGGATACACAATCCAAATGCCTTACAACCATGGTGACCTAATATTAATTTGTGTTCAGATTTGGATGAGCGGGGTGATTCATTTTGCTATATGAGATTATAGCATGTTTTGGATGAGGATATTTGCTGTCAGCATGTTAATGTGACATTTCTTCTATGGCTGCTTCTTGACAGATGTGCTGGGCAATAGTAGTAAGGCGCAGGTTAAAGCCAGTAAGACAGTTTCCATGAACACAGATTTAAGGGAATGAACACAATGCTTTCCTTTGCCAGTGTACTTGAGAAGAACCCCTGATTTTCAATAATGCTATACCATTCTTAAAGGGAATTGAAGGAGTTTCCTTTATAGGGTTGCTAGAGACATTAGGAATGTCTGAGGTGTGAAGGCTGCCTAGATAAGGATCGAAAGAAAGAATTCACCATGGCATGAATTGAAGTTACCTGTGGTTGTGCTCGGTTGGTGTAAAGACCATCAGAGTGACATTTCAAAGAACAACCAGATGGTGAAAGATTGTGTACACCTAGAAGGGGAGGACAGGGTTAACCCAAGAACAGACTCAGTTTTTGAATAGCACCTCCGGTCAACTGGGGAGACACAAAATAGAACACAGCATACCACCATGAAATCAGTACCGCAACTAAACATCTTCTCAGCTGCAACCAATGGGTGGGTAGCCTGGTGCTGTCCTGAAAGACTCCTGGAAAAGACATTACCAGCAAGCGTAACTTTGGTTTTTGCCTTCAGCGTCTTTCAGGACAACACCCATGAGAGGATAAGCGTGCATTTACCAGTAGGGCGGGACTACCACCTGTAGGACCTTACACCCAAAGGCCTGCTCTTTCGGAGAAACCAAATCAAGTCTATAGCGCTTGACAAAGGGAGTTGAAGCTGGACCAGGTTTTGACTCTGCATATCTGCCCAGGTGTATCACCAGCCAATTCAGCATGCATAGCTGCCATAGCCCTTGTAGAATGCACCACAATCCCCTCCGGAACCATCCTTCTACCAATAACCTTGTCTAATAGCAAGATTTAACCACCTTGCCCAAGTGTACGTCTAGCCCTTTCCTTGTCCTTGAAAACAAAAAGGAATCAGTTTTCCTATTATCCTTAGCCTTATCAAAATACTGAAGCATGCGCCTTCTTACATCCAACCTGTGAAACTTCCTATCCTGATCACACAACAGATTGGAACAAAAAATGGGTAACGTAATCTCTTGGCCCCAATGGAAGCTCAAGGCCACCCTAGGCAAAAATGCCAAATTTGTCCTTTTTTTTCAAAAAAGTTTTTATTGGGAATAACATTTTTGGAACATACAATATAAAGATAAATCAACAAACAGTTACAGTGGTACAAAGAAAATCTCAGGAATATTCTTACATTAAAAAGTCGAGTTGTTCATCAAACAGCTAGTATTAAAACGGAGACAAAAAAACAAAACAAAAAATAAGGGTAACGTATGTCGATCATCAGACTATGGGCAACACATATAAAACAGGGTAAATCCCATAGCATACAATAGGAAGGGTGGAACGGGTAAATCCCATAACATAATAGCAAGGGTATTTGAAGGATTCTTTTAGAATGCAGAGAAAGAAAAAAAAAACTGAAAAAGTATAGGGGAGAGGACTGAACGAAAGTGTAAACTCTGTCTAGAAAAGGAGAATTGGTTTTGGGTGTAATGCAAAAAAAAAAAAAAAAAAAAAAAAAAGAAAATTTTCACAGTGGCCGATGGAATTCTCCAGTTGAAAGCAAGATTGGCTTAATGTAGTTGGAGGAGAAGGGGAGGGATAAGGAAAAAGAAAAAAACAAAAAGGGGGGGTAAGAGGGAACATAGATCAGATCCAATCAGGTCACCGCAGGATCTCACCAGCGAAGGGGCCCCATCAATCTGTTCTCTCCCCTGGGAAGGTGTGGCATTCTGCTTATATAAGGAGATCTTAAGAGGGGGGAGGCAAGGGGAGGTGTAGTGATGGTATACATGTCCTTTATCTAGTTACAGGTTACACCTGAGATTTAGCTCGACGTTGGTAGTGATCAGTTGTCCAATAGTGGCGCCAGCAGCTCCAAGTAGCTGCAAATTTGGATGGAGAATCTTTTGCAAGACTGATGAGTTCTTCCATGTCAGCAATTTTTTGCAGGCGTGTGAACCATTCCATGAGTGAAGGTGTGTGGGTTGTGCCCCAGTGTATTGGTATGCATAGTTTTGCTGCATTCACCATGTGCATGGTGAGTGATTTAGGATAGCCTCTTTGGCGGGGAGATGTGTGGTGGAGAAAAAATTGCGCAGGTAAATAGTCAAGAGTGTAGGTCGTAACATATGTGATCACTGAGTGTACTTCCGTTCAGAAGGTTTGTAGCAGGTCCACCAGATGTGTAACAATGTACCATCACCAATAATGCTTAGGGAGATTTGGGTTAATTCTGTGCAACAGAGTGTGAGTTCGGTACGATCTCAATATAATTGTATAGCAATTTTCTTGCGTTGTTACATTGACAGACCCTGTGTGTGTGTGTGTGTGTGTGTGTGTGTGTGTGTGTGTGTGTGTGTGTGTGTGTGTGTGTGTGTGTGTGTGTGTGTGTGTGTGTGTATATATAGATGGGATTGCAGTCTTCGGGTGAGTCAATGTCTCGCTCCCATGCCGAACAGGTCTTTCCTGTAATAGAAGGCCCATCTGACTACCTTTGTGATCTTCTCATGCGGCAGAAATACTTTCTGGGGGGAGGAGAGCTCAAAGGGCAATGTTTGAAACTGCAGTCGTCGTCCCCTCTGGTGTACGCACTGCGAGCCTGAGAAACTTCTAAAAAACCCTCTTCAATGGGGATGTGTAGGCAGGTAGGCACCCCTAAATCTATTGAGGCCATAAAGCAGTTTGGAGGAAGGAGACCTGACTGAGAAAATTGAGTCCATATGGAACCTCTTATATGCAATGGACTCAACGGCCTGAGATTCAGGGTGAGACGCAACTTCCCGATGGCTTCCTGACCACAAAAACATGGGTATAAAATCCCCTGCCCACCTCCAAAAGGTGGAACTGGGTCCACTACTTCCTGCTCCTTTAACTTCTGCAAAGCAGCGAGCAAGGCCGAAGCCTTCTCTGCACACCTAGGAAGCTCTGTGACTAACACTCTCTACGGCGGTGGAACCAACCCCTTGTAGCAGAGTGGTAAGAGAGGACAAGATCTCCTCCTTGGACAAACCTGCAACAATGTGGACCTGTAGCTGTGTGAGCCAATATTTCATGTTCCTAGCAACCACTGTAGTGGCTATAACTGGCTTTAAGTTCGCAAGCGTGGAGTTCCAAGACTTCTTTAAGAGGGAATCTATTCCTCCTATCCATAGTATCTGTCAGCATTTCTATGCCTTTGAAGGCCAAATTGTTTGTCACCACATACAAGAAATTTGCATAGAGTTTTGGACATTTATTCTACACCGACGCTGCATCCTCGTTGAAAGGGAACCTGCACTTTAGTATTTCAAAAAGAAAGGCTTCTTCTCAGGCTCTCACAATTCTTTAATAGACTCCAACAACTCATGCATGGGAAACGTTCTGTTTTTGCTCCCCCAGACCCCGATACATCTGATCAAGTAAGGAAAAGGGTTTTTTATCCTCCTTAATCTCAAAAGGTGGTATAAATTGCCCCCAGCAAATCAACCACCTCCTCCAGGTATGGTTTATATCTGGAGTAGCTTATCGACTCACTTTCTAGCCCCTCTCCCTCCAATTCCACCTGGGAACCCGAGGCTATGGAATCATCCTTCTCCCTGGGTCACATCAGTTCCTTCCCACTGACAGATGCGGAAACCTGGAGGGCGGGTACCAAAGCCTTCTGGACCGGTGGGGAAACATTCTGGGGCTATGGCAGAGAAAGGTTAGCCATAAATGTTTTAAATTACTCTAAGGTCACTGGTAATTCCTTCACAGAGTTAACCAAGTTGCTGCATAAAGGAGGTGACTGCTCCTTAACCAACCCTTTAATACAGGCCCCACACAGCTCCTTGGTCCAGGATTCGCTTAGCATAGCCCTGCATGAAGGGCACTTTTTTGTTCTGTGATGAGGTTTTGCTTTCTCTGGGGCTTTAACCTATAGCAGAACACAACAATGGCAGACTGCTACTACACTACCCTTCCCCCACCAAACACCACCGCAGTGATTCACCACACCAGTGCGTGGAAGTCCCCAAAACACTGGACCCTCCATGTCGTGAATCCTCTCTGACCACAAAGAGGACCCACCACCCATGGAGCTCGGGTTACAAACAGGCAAGTACAGCATGATCACAGGCCCTTACAGGTGGTCTGCCACTGCAGAACCATCCTTTGTCCGCCACTGTGGCCTGCAGTCTCCCACACTAGCCCGCTTCATTGCCCACTTTCACAGTACTTTCAGCTGGAAACCAAAAGCCTCGTTCTCAGGAGAGGTCCCATCCCCGACTGGAAGTAATGTCACCTGTCATGCAGCCCAGTTCCAGTCTACACTGCCGGCCACTTTCCCCATGAAGATAGGCAGCCCTTCACACACTGACTCCCCTGCGTCCCATGGTAAGGGGACTCCCAGAGCTTCCTCTCCTCCCCAGGTGAAAGCAGACGAGGGACCCACACAGCAAAAAAGGTGAAAGCACAGCCGGGCCTCCCTTCGCTCCCCATGAGAGACCCAAGCCTCCCATCATGCTGATGAGCTTTAGCAGCCACCTCACCCAGGTTTCCAAGCAGTGTCTCCCCCACTGGAGGAAACACCAGAAGTAAGGTCTGGTGGGGAGGATGCCTTTTGAATTGTGTTAATTAAAAAAATAACACAATATATAAACTAACGTGGATGTAATAGAAATAAATTCAACTTTTATTTCTATTACATCCATGTTAGTTTATATATTGTGTTAATTTTTTAATTGGGTGTTTTTAGGTCATTCACAACCTGCTATACACATTCAGCTTTGAGGTTACACCCACTATAATAGATTCACTTACATACTTGAGTATAAGTCGTTCCGAGTATAAGTCGAGGCCCTAATTTACCACAAAAAAAAAAAAAAATGGGAAAAACTTATTGACCCGAGTATAAGACGAGGGTGAGAAATGCACAGCTACTGTAAGTGGAAAAGAGGGTCAACAATGCCCATTTGCATGCCTCACTGTGACCATTTGCAGCCATAGGTCCCCCGAACTTCAAACTCGGTAGTTAAGTGTTCCTAGATGCCCCCTAGCTGCAGCCAAAATTTGGGTTCTCTGAACCCAAAGTGTCCCGAAATGACATGTGGACACAGTTGACCGACTTTGGGTCCCCGTATCTCGGGGCCACTTAGGGCTAGGACCCCCACATTTGGTGTGCAAACCCAGTGGAACTAGCACCATAAAATATCCAAAGCTGGGATTTCTAGCACCAAGTGGCCCTGAGATAGAGGGCCCCAAAAATCGGTTCAGAAAATGTCAAGCACTTTACTGCAGCAGAGAATGACATTTTCTGACTCCAATTTGGGGCCCCGTATCTCGGTCATAGGAACCCCAGCTTTGAATATGTTATGGGACCAGGTCGACTGGGTTTGCACACCAAATTTGGGGTTCCTAGCACCAACTGGCCCTGAGATACGGGGCCCCAAATTCTGTTCAGAAAATGTCAAGCACTTTTCTGCAGCAGAGAACGACATTTCCAAACCAATTTCGGGGCCCCGTATCTCAGGGCCACTTAGTGCTAGGACCTCCAACTTTGGATATGTTATGGTACCAGTTCTACTGAGTTTCCATACCAAATTTGGGGTTCCTAGCACCAAGTGGCTCTGAGATACGGGGCCCCAAAGTCGGTTCGGAAAATGAAATTTTTTGCTGCAGAAAAGTGCTTGACTCGAGTATAAGTCGAGGGGGGCACTTTCAGCACAAAAAAATGTGCTGAAAAACTCGACTAATACTCGAGTATATACGGTATCTGTTATTTATTATTAGGAGTTACACGCAGCTCATTTTTCAATATTTCCTTACTATTTATTGGTATTAGTCATTCACTTATTACTCCTCTGGGGGGGATACCCCTCTTCCCTAATTTTTTTTTTTTTTTTGGTATATTATAGGTGTCATCACTATCTATTCAGGGTAACAACCCTTTTCACCTTATGCATTACCATCACCCACTATGACTTTTTGTTTTTTCCATTGATGCTCAGTACACTTTATTAGCGCCACACCTTGTTGTTTCACATATATTCACAATTAGTCAGATTGTTGTGTTGGCTGCTTTGTTCCTTACTTTTTCCTTATTAAGAGTTGGCGTAGCATTTTCCTTACTTATTTCAATGATCAAAAATAAACCTGGATTGAGGCCAGAAAATGAGTTCTGCCCTTCAATATCAAAAATGAATGGATCAATATGTTGAAGTAACCATAGGTCCATACATTTTATTGAGTGCGATTTGACATACAATGAATTGTGTCAGGGGAAGATTTACATATTCTCTACTTTAGATAATATATGAGGAATGCGTTGTCCAAGCCATTAGGTAATTTGCTCCATAGATCGAGAGATTGTTGGGCCACATCACATATCAAAAATGGCAAAATCTAGTACTAAAGTTGCCCGTCTCCGGGTAGGAAGGAAGGTGGGGGATTACTTTCTGAGGTAAGGCCTAAACTGAAAGGAAAAGCAAAAACTACCATGAAAACACTTCATTATTGGAGAGGATTAAGAACTTATCTCTACACTCCAGCTAGGGCTGGGGATGTTTTAAAGTCCCAGAATCTAAGAGAAGATCCCTTATGCATGGAAGGAGTTCATATCCCTGGATCTACCTTATATAACAGAGGATCAGGGTAAAGGGTAATAAAGATATAAATATTCTTTAGTAATTAGTTATGAAGTTGAGAAAAAATTGGGCATATCTAGGAGCCCTAAAGAAAATGCCAGGTAATAATGTGGAATCACCCAGAAGTGTGGGTGTGAAGAAATAGAATCTTAATAAAAGAAATCTGACTTTTTTGGGATAGGAGTAAGGCCCCTTTCTCATAAGAGTACCAATCAGGTCAGTCTGTCCATTTTTCAGGCAAACCCGATAGAAAGTCCATTCATCCCTATGGACAGGGGGGTGTAAAACAGGTCCACACAAAAAAAAAAAAAAAAAAAAAAAAACACACATGGAAAGGGACTCTGTCCTCTGTTTAAGTTGAGCAGATCAGAGGTAGTCAGGGTAAACAGGCAGCGGAGTACATTTAATCTTGGCTGTCCATACAGTAGAGCTGGTTCTGTCTGTGTTCGCTTTGCAGAAACTGATGACGTGTCATCTGTCCACTCTGCTCTGATCAGCAGGGGATCTATGAGCAGATGTGAAAGGGCCCTAAGGATAAGCCCAAGTATTACAAACAGGGTTGGGTGAGACCTTGGGAGGCAGTGCCTAACCCAGGTGTTATCTGTACAATTACCCTTACTGACTTGGGTAAAGAATTCTACCTGCATCAAGAAACTTGCATGAGTTTCTGGAGAGTGTAGAAATTGCAGGCTTCTACAGGCTACTCCAAGTATAGGAAGTAGCCAAATGGACTTATCCATTTGTTAGAAAGTACTGAATGTTTTTTTGTTGTCATAACATGATCCACAAACTCTAATGCCGCGTACACACAAGCGGAATTTCTAACGGAAAAATCTTGGATGGTTCCGCTCAATCTTGGCTTGCATACACACGGTCACACAAAAGTTTGCCGAACTTTCAACCGTCAAGAACGTGGTGACGTACAACACTACGACAAGCAACTGAAGTTTAATGCTTCCGAGCATGCGTCAAATTGTTTCCGAGCATGCGTAGGAATTTTGCGTGTTGGAATTGGTACAGACGATCAGAACTTTTTCTGACTGAAAAAATGAGAACATGCTCTCAATCTTTTGCTGGCTGGAATTCCGCCAGCAAAAGTCCGATTGTCACATGGTCGCATTTTCGGACCAAAAGCTCCCATCGGACTTTTGGTGGCGGAATTTCCGCTCGTGTGTACGGGGCACAAGGCTTAAGTATCCCTCTCATTAAAAAAAAAAAAAAAAAAAAACTCTTGCAACTGGTCTGCTAGGAAACAGGTAATAATCTACAGAATTGCAGTATGGCACTCTGTGATTCGGACTCAGGGAGATGACAAAGAAAATGGAGGGAGTAGAGATGTAACTTTACGTAATTCTGAGTGGGAGCTGGAATTACAGATTAGGGGCACCTGTGCCATAAGAGCATACAAAGCATACATGCTGTCACCCCATACACACTCCTAAGAGTGAGGAAGGGACTTTAGAGAGCGGAAGGCATTGTAAAAGACTTGTTAAGCCTTAGACGTCTAAAATACAGTCATCCGCCTAAGCTATCAGTGGTTACATTTTAATGCCAAGTTTGAAAGTTTACACAGATCTGAACTACGGTACATTCCAGTCATTATTTCTGTTATGAAAGAAATGATCAGAATGCAGGCCAACACTGTCCTACCTCTCCATGCTGCTCATCCCTGCAAAGGATCCAGGGCTTTGCCCATTATTGTTGGCATAGCCCTGAAGGGGTCTTTAGGAGCTAGGTTCCATTGTGATGGACCATGGCCTAGGGCCTGTATAGCACTCTATAGCTGACTCCATCACCTTTGAAGGTATATGAATACTATTCTATGCCTGTGTCTTGTCCAGAACACCAAAAAATATTAGGGGCCAGTTCACACCATGGAAACTTAGTCCAGATGCGCTCCAGATGCTTTTTTGCATGCATGTGTTTGATGTGTTCCAGTGCGTTTTTGATGCTGTCCAGTGCATCCCCCCCCCCTTTTTTTCTCAACCTTAAATAAGAACATGGGTGTTCCAGTGCGTTTTTGGTGCGTTCCCGTGAGTTTTTGATGCATTTTACAGCGTTCCAGTACAGTTCACTGCAGGAAAAATGCAGCATGTTCTACTTTTTTTTTCTGGAACGCACTGGAACTGCAAGCACTGGTGTGAACTATGCCATTGAAAACCATATAACCTACTTTCTATGAGTTTTGATGCAGAAAAAAAAAATGCACTGAACTGCATGTGGTGTGAACTGGCCCTAAAAATATGTATTCCTTCTAAAATTGAACAGTGCTCTGCTAATCATTAAATCAATAAAAAAAAAAAATGCTACGTTTTAATCTGGGAACCCTGGGCCTCGCATATGGGCATCTCTCTTTTCCCTGGTATACAAGCCTAACAGAAATAGTCACCTTCTCTTAACCAGCGCTTCCCTTCCTGTTGATTGGCTCTTCTTCCTCTCCATTTCTACTCTCCTGACCAACCACTTTCTTCTTTCCCCTCCCTTCTCTCCTACACTATGGTCTACACTCTTATAACAACTGAAGTGGACCCTTGGGTTAGTCACCTCAATGACAGTCTGACAAATGGTCCTTCCCACTGGGGGTGGGGGGTGAAGGTTTGGTACTAGTACTCCTCGACCCTACGCAAGGCTCATTGCCTAACCATGGTTTGTTGGGGGTGGCCCTCTGGCCACAGAATGATCCCATTATGGGTGCCGGGAGTAAGTCACCCAAAATCCGGCTACAATTGTCAAAATGCTTGAGGGCCTATCAAGGAATACAAAGCCAAACCAGGGCATACTGTCTTACTATTATCTAATCGCTGGTTTTACATGCAATCACAATGTTTTTTTTAATGCCTCGTTGGAAATGGTGCATTTCATGTACTTTTGTATTGAACAAATAAAAATCTTTGAAAGTAAAAATAAATAACTAATTCAGATACTCACTGTAAAATCCTTTTCTTAGAATCCTTTGAGGGACACAGCTTGATGATATTTTAAACGACATAGGATTATATTGCACCACCTACAGGAGAAAATGGACAACAGGCCAAGAATGCCACCCGCTTAAGGCTTTAACCCCCCCTCCCCCCCCATCCACACACACACCTGCTCAGCTGTAGCAAGCAGTACAAAAAGAAAACTATAGCATAGGAGTGAAGTGAGCTGTGTACCCCATTGGATTTCGGGAAAAGTAATTTCTTTTTTGGTGAGTATAAAAATCCTGCTCTCTATTGACCATGAGACAACACAGATTGATAATTAAGCAACCTAGGGTAATCCAAAACCCATGCAACTGTGGCACGGACACGTCAAACAAATGCAAGCAAAAAGAAAGGGGGGCATTAATGGCCACTTGCAGAACCTTCCATCAAAAACGAGCATCTGTGAATGCAGACACATTGACCGTATTTGTCAGTGGTACAAAAATGAGGCCTCAGGACAAAAAGGTAGAGAAAAACTTACTGCCAGAGTGAAGCAACTTTAAAAAGGGACAGATTGGTAATTTATTAACTCATAGGCCTGCACTAAGCATTAACTAAGCAGGTGTGAGATGAGAGGGGGCATTGCCTTAAGGGGGCTGGCTTTCAGTTTTCTATAGAAAAATAACTCTAGGTTGCTTAATTATGAACAATGGAGAAATGTATTTTGCATCTGCTTTACTAGAGCAATCTGTAAAGTGCAAAACAAATCCATACATACCAATGACATATCCATTATTCCTCATATTGTTTGAGGAACAAAGTGAGCAGGTTGAGTCGGTGCAGCCAAGTAGCTTACTTGGTGAATATGACCAGGGTTCACTGTATTATGTATCCGAGGGGAACTGCTATAAGGTGGGCTTACAGGATGCCACGGTCCTACATAGTGATATGTAGGCACAAAAGGCACACATGAGTCAAAACCGGGTAAAGGAGGTTGGTTATATGGATCAGGCATAAAAGGGTAATATACTGGTCCAGGTGGAGGAGGCAGAGAGTCCACATTAGGAAATGGTCCTGCAAGATACAAAATAGATACATTTTTTGGTGCAGGATAAGGGATACTGCCAGGCTTATTATACAAGAAATTAAGCTGTAAGGGTACAACTCTAGCCACACAGTGATTCATGCATCTGCTATGAGGCTTAGGCCTGTCTGGCTACACAGTGCCAAGTGCTATTACTACCTGCATAAATCTGGAAACCTCTACACAACTTTTATTAAAACATTTATTTTTTTTCACTAGAACAATTGCTTTGGGGTGGAAATTAGGGAGATCAGATTGACTTCATGGTTTTCTATAAAGCCCTCATCACACAGTGTAACAGCCCTGTAAAGCAGTGACCCAGAGTATTCAAGTTCTTGTGAAATACAGTGCATCCAGGAAGTATTCACAGCGCTTGACTTTTTCCAAATTTTGCTAGGTTACAGCCTTATTACAAAATTGATTAAATTCATTATTTTCCTTAAAAATCTACAAGCAATACTCCATAATAACAATGTGAAAGAAGTTTGATTGAAATATTTGCAAATTTATTAAAAAAACAAATAAATATCACATGTATATTCACAGCATTTGCCATGGCACTCAAAATTTAGCTCATGTGCATCTCGTTTCCACTGATCATTGAGATGTTTCTGTCACTCTATTGGAGTCCACCTGTGGCAAATTCAGTTGATAGGGCATGATTTGGAAAGGCACACACCTGCCTAGAGCAAAAACCAAGCCATGAAGTCCAAGGAATCGTCTGTAGACCTCCGAGACAGGATTATATCGAGGCACAGATCTGGGGAAGGGTGCAAATAAATTTCTGCAGCATTGAATGTCCCAATTAGCACAGTGGCCTCCATCATCTGTAAATGGAAGAAGTTTGGAACCACCAGGACTCTTCCTAGAGCAGGCCGCCTGGTCAAACTGAGCGATCGGGGGGAAAAGGGCCTTAGTCAGGGAGTTGACCAAAAACCCGACTGTCATTATGACAGAGCTCCAGTGTTTCTCTGTGGAGAGAGGAGAACCTTCCAGAAGAACAACCATCTCTGCAGCACTCCACCAATTAGGCCTGTATGGTAGAGTGGCCAGACGGAAGGCACTCCTCAGTAAAAAGGCACATGACAGCCTGCCTGGAGTTTGCCAAAAGGCACTTGAAGCTCTTATACCATGAGAAACAAAATTTTCTGGTCTGATGAAACAAAGATTGAAATCTTTTGCCTGAATGTAAGCGTCATGTCTGGAGGAAATCAGGCATTGCTAATCACCTGGCCAATACCATCCCTACAGTGAAACATGGTGGTGGCAGCATCACACTGTGGGGATTTTTTTTTAGCGGCAGGAACTGGGAGACTAGTCAGGGTTGAGGTATAGATTAATGCAGCAATGTACAGAGAAACCCTGCTCCAGAACGCTCTGGACCTCAGACTGGTGAGAAGGTTCATCTTCCAAAAGGACAACAACCCTAAGCACACAGCCAAGGTAACAAGGGAGTGGCTACAGGACAACTTGGTGAAGGTCCTTCAGTGGCCCAGCCAGAGCCCAGACTTGAACCCAATTAAACATCTCTGGGGAGATCTGAAATTGGCTGTGCACCGACAATCCCCATTCAACCTGATGGAGCTTGAGAGGTCCTGCAAAGAAGAATGGGATAAACTGCCCAAAAAATAGGTGTGCCAAGCTTGTAGCATCATACTCAAAAAGACTTAAGGTTGTAATTGGTGCCAAAAGGTGCTTTAACAAAGTATTGAGTAAAGGCTGTGAATACTTATGTACATGGGATTTTGTTTTTTATTTTTTTTAAAAAATTGGAAAGATTTCAAACTTTTCACATTGTCATTATAGGATATGGTTTGTAGAATTTTGAGGAAAATAATGACTTTAATCTATTTTGGAATAGGACCAACATAACAAAATGTGGATAAAGTGAATCGCTGGGAATACTTCCCGGATGCACCCGATTAGCTGTTATCAGTGAAAGGGTGGTCTGAATAGTTTATATGCAGAATATTTTAGTAACAAAATTCACCAGTCTCATAGTATATTATGGCCCTTTAAGCCCTTATAGGGTCTCAGGGCTCATAACCCATACTTACTTCCAAAAGTAAAAAAAATAAAAAAAATAATGTGAAATAAAAATTTAACATACCACCAGATTCCAGTGTCTGTGGCCTGTTTTCATTGCACACTGTTATTACAGATTGGTCAACTACAGGAACAGGTTCTGGAAAGCTTTGATATGACTCAATGTGTGGTGGAGTTGGGACAGGCTGCACATAGACCATGGAATGCCAAAAGCTCTGATGATAACACTAGGAATAAAAAATGAACGAGATATGTGGTTAAATATAAAAAAAAAAGTCTTGGATTATGGTTTCATCTGGAAGAAAAAAAAAAAGAGAAAAACACACACACACACACACACACACACACACACACACACACACTTGTTACCTGGCCAGTGCAAGTCCAGTCAACTTCTACACCCCCCCCATCCAAGCCTTCTTGCAGCATCTTTTCATAAAATATCAGCACAGTACTCTTAGATCTTTGAGATGTGTGATCTTTGAGATCATAGTGTGGCAGGGGGTCACAGCAGGACTTACTATTTTCAATCATTACAGCACATACAGTCAGAATACTTTTAAAAATTGCCTAAAATTCGCAACTGGTGTGTGTTCGCTCCCTTAACTCTTCTTCTGATCTGGTTTTTGCAGCCAAGACAATGAGCTGATAAAGAGAAGCCATCTGTGTCTAATGAAAAATGATAGCTTTCTGGCTGTTGTGTAGTTCAGGGGTTCTTTTACACAAAACTGGGACCCAAAAACAGAATTACCAAAAATGTCAGCAAAGCCATAAAAAGATAAACACCTACTGTAAAAAAACAAAAAAAAAACCATGAACAATAATCCTTTGCTTCTATTAAATCTAGTTCTAAGAATTTTCCAAAAGCAGAAAAGTGAAAAACTAACATTATTAATAAAACAATAGTTCAAAACATACAATAGATTCCTAAGCATCATTATAATGTAAAATTGCCATTAATATACAAAAACCATTTAACCACATATGTACCAGAAAGATTAATGACCAGGTAATTTTTTTCGATACGGCACTGCGTAGCTTTAACTGGTAATTGCGTGGTCATGCGATGTTGTACCCAAACAAAATTGATGTATTGCTGAGGTGCCCATCTAAGAGTTTTTTTAAACCATTGACGTTCCCTGCTGATACCACTGCTTGTGGAAGAGAATTCCACATCCTTACGGCTCTGACAGTAAAGAACACTCTATGCAGTTTATGGTTAAACCGCTTCTCTTCCAACTTTAGTGAATGGCAGCGTGTCTTTTTAAATTCCCTTTCACTAAATAGTTCTTTCCCTATGCTAAGGTTGCCAGTACAGTATTTGTACATTGATATATCCCCTCTCAAGCATCTCCTCTCCAGAGAGAATAAGTTCAATGCTTGCAGTCTTTCCCCATAGCGGAGTTCTCTATTCCCTTAAAGCGGTTGTATAGTCTTTTTTTTTTACGTTTACCTACAGGTAAGCCTATAATAAGGCTTACCTGTAGGTAAAAAAAATATCTCCTAAACCTGTACAGTTTATTAGATATTCCCCTTGCTATGAGCCGCTGACTGCAGTGGCGCATGCGCACAGGGGATTCTCGGCTGAAGGCCTGGCAACTGCCGGACCTCGCCGGGAAAGAAATCTCCCTCGTGCATGTGCGGGAGTGATGACATCACGGCTCCAGCCACTCACAGCGCTGGAACCGCGATACCCGGAAGACACGCCGAGGCAACATGTCAGCTACCGCGACGTGGACCAGGTAAGATACCGACGCCTCGTTCTAAGGCAGTGGTTCTCAACTCCAGTCCTCAGGACCCACCAACAGGCCAGATTTTAAGTATTACCTTGGGGAGTTGCAGACTAGAATACTGCAATCACTGAGCAGCAAGTGATATCACCTGTGATGTATTTCAGCTATCTTTCAAACCTGGCCTGTTGGTGGGTCCTGAGGACTGGAGTTGAGAACCAGTGTTCTAAGGTAAGTATTTCATAATGAGCTAGTATACGGTGCATACTAGCTCATTATGCCTTTTGCTTTACAGGGGTAAAAAAAAAAAAAAATTTCAGCGGGTATACAACTGCTTTCATTAGCCGTCTTGCCCTTCTCTGGACTTTCTCTGGTTCCAGCACATCCTTCCTGAGGACTGGTGCCTAGAACTGGATGGCATATTCAAGATGCGGCCGGATCAGAGACTTTTAAAGTGGGAAAATTGTTTTATCTCTGGTGTGAATCCCCTTTTTAATGCATGCCAATATTCTATTGCATGCCATTGCTGAGACTATCTACTACTAGGACACCCAGGTCCTTTCCCATCCTAGATTCCCCCAGAGGTTCTCCCCCTAGCGAGTAACTTGCATTTGGGTGTCAAAAATACAAATGCATTATCTTACATTTTTCAAGATTAAACCTAATTTGCCATGTAGCTGCCCACATCCATTATTTTGTTTAGGTCTTCTTGCAAGGTTTTCACATCCCTGTGTAAAAGTTATTGCCCTGCTTAACTTGGTATTGTCCTCAAATACTGAGATTGAGCTGTTTATCCTATCCTCTAGATCATTTATGAGTAGATTAAACAAGATTGGACCAGGACAGATCCCTGGGGGACCCCACTTTCCCCACCATTCACAGTACTCACCATTTATCACCACCCTTTGGACCTGCCCCTGTGGCCAGTCTTCAATCCAGGTGCTCACCCTATGGTCCTCACCGACAGATCTTAGTTTGTGGGGAACTGTATCAAATGCCTTTGCAAAATCCAGATACACCACGTCCACAGGCCTTCCTCTATCTAGATGGCAGCTCACTTTTCATAGAAGGTTAATAGATTGGTGCAGCGCTAAAATTACAAAATAAAAAGTTCAATAAAGTTCATATGTTCATGAATTGAAACACATGTAGATAAAGAGGCACGTAGACGTCACTGGTGATAAAGGGTGCTTCATGCAAAAGTTTAAGGTGATCCCTGGTCCGTGCTCACACCATTTGTTTAGCCAAACTGCTCACCTTGCTTAATAGACCCCTGAACTAACAGGAAGGTCATGAGAGCTTTCACCACCTCCGGTGGTAATGGTAAACTTGTAGATGGAAGATGGGCACCTCTCGGACTCCGCAGATAAGCCTTGTGACTCTCCCGCAGCAACATATAATATAAAGAAAAAATCTAGTGCTCTCTGTATGACTGGTAAAAGGTAACATTTATTAAAAGACGGGTACTCACATAAATAGCACTTAGTCCAAGTGCTAGGATATCAAGCATAAAAAGACTGGTAACAGCAAAGCTGGTAAGGTGGTCGTAGTGACATTAAGATAAACTCCCGCACGCGTATCGTCCATAGGACTTCCTCAGCGATAATGGAGTATCGAAATGCCACTGTAGTTTAAATAGATAGCCCCTTATCGCACTCACCTGTGTAATTAGAGAACGAGCGGTAGGCATCCAATCAGGACGCACCACTCACTAACAGGAAGTGTGTATCCAGAGAGGTTGCCATAGCGATCACTGAAGCGCGTCATACAGCGAGGAACCCCTTATCACACTCACCTGTGTAGTTAGAGAACGAGCGGTAGGCATCCAATCAGGACGCACCACTCACTAATAGGAAGTGTGTATCCAGAGAGGTTGCCATAGCGATCACTGAAGCGCGTCATGCAGCGAGGAGCCTGTATGGCAATCCGACTGTGTATTAAAAAGAACCGAGCGGTAAGCGTCCTATCAGAACGCACCACTCGGACATAGGAGGAGTTTGATAGGCTGTATCTCCATAATGGTCATTACGCCGCGACGGCGCAACGGCATGTCGACGTGACGGCGGATCACATGACCACGCGCCTCAGAAGATACCTCCCACCTCGGACAGACGTAAACAGAGCTGAGATATGTTTACATGTAACCATGGTGATCCAGCGTTACGTCCGCGAAGCGGCAACACTCACGCCAGTCATCCTCACATTATACCGCCTTCCCAGAGGCAGAGTAAACATACAGCCTTCGGCGTGTGTGGTTGTCACAGCAGCCAAAAAAATGTGTGGGCTGGGTGTACACCACATCACTGCTGGAGACCAAATATCATTCAAAGATGGATTTAGAACATACCAGGCTTAACGGTACCCACCCTACATTCAAAAGAAGAGTCTCCTGGGAGTTCCCAGGAGACTCTTCTTTTGAATGTAGGGTGGGTACCGTTAAGCCTGGTATGTTCTAAATCCATCTTTGAATGATATTTGGTCTCCAGCAGTGATGTGGTGTACACCCAGCCCACACATTTTTTTGGCTGCTGTGACAACCACACACGCCGAAGGCTGTATGTTTACTCTGCCTCTGGGAAGGCGGTATAATGTGAGGATGACTGGCGTGAGTGTTGCCGCTTCGCGGACATAACGCTGGATCACCATGGTTACATGTAAACATATCTCAGCTCTGTTTACGTCTGTCCGAGGTGGGAGGTATCTTCTGAGGCGCGTGGTCATGTGATCCGCCGTCACGTCGACATGCCGTTGCGCCGTCGCGGCGTAATGACCATTATGGAGATACAGCCTATCAAACTCCTCCTATGTCCGAGTGGTGCGTTCTGATAGGACGCTTACCGCTCGGTTCTTTTTAATACACAGTCGGATTGCCATACAGGCTCCTCGGTGCATGACGCGCTTCAGTGATCGCTATGGCAACCTCTCTGGATACACACTTCCTATTAGTGAGTGGTGCGTCCTGATTGGATGCCTACCGCTCGTTCTCTAACTACACAGGTGAGTGTGATAAGGGGTTCCTCGCTGTATGACGCGCTTCAGTGATCGCTATGGCAACCTCTCTGGATACACACTTCCTGTTAGTGAGTGGTGCGTCCTGATTGGATGCCTACCGCTCGTTCTCTAATTACACAGGTGAGTGCGATAAGGGGCTATCTATTTAAACTACAGTGGCATTTCGATACTCCATTATCGCTGAGGAAGTCCTATGGACGATACGCGTGCGGGAGTTTATCTTAATGTCACTACGACCACCTTACCAGCTTTGCTGTTACCAGTCTTTTTATGCTTGATATCCTAGCACTTGGACTAAGTGCTATTTATGTGAGTACCCGTCTTTTATTAAATGTTACCTTTTACCAGTCATAAAGAGAGCACTAGATTTTTTCTTTATATTATATGTTGCTGCGGGAGAGTCACAAGGCTTATCTGCGGAGTCCGAGAGGTGCCCATCTTCCATCTACAAGTTTACCATTACCACCGGAGGTGGTGAAAGCTCTCATGACCTTCCTGTTAGTTCAGGGGTCTATTAAGCAAGGTGAGCAGTTTGGCTAAACAAATGGTGTGAGCACGGACCAGGGATCACCTTAAACTTTTGCATGAAGCACCCTTTATCACCAGTGACGTCTACGTGCCTCTTTATCTACATGTGTTTCAATTCATGAACATATGAACTTTATTGAACTTTTTATTTTGTAATTTTAGCGCTGCACTTATTTATTTACTTAGTTCAAAAGGGTTTATATATTTGCCTTTAGTGTTCAGCTGCTGTGATTAGTCATTGAGTTTTGCGCTGACTGTTTGTTTCTGATAGGTTAATAGATTGGTCTGGCAAGAACGATTCTTCATGAATTAACACTGATTACTGCTAATGATACTGTTTTAATTACTAAAATCTTGTATATAGTCCCTTATCAGCCCATCCAATA
This sequence comes from Lithobates clamitans, assembly GCA_037952925.1. NCBI lineage: Eukaryota > Metazoa > Chordata > Amphibia > Anura > Ranidae > Lithobates > Lithobates clamitans. The sequence continues at coordinate 862,932 of JBBGZY010000037.1, forward strand.
ACTTGCAGACCATTGATGTTAGGCTAACTGGTCTGTAGTTCCCAGGGATATGCATCAACCTTTTTAAAATATTGGTGCCACATTGGCTTTTCTCCATTTAAAATAGGAACAATGGTCTGGCTATTACCAGGCTGAGCTCCTTTATGGACCCTTGGGTGTAAGCCATCTGGTCCGGTGACTTATTTATATTAAAGTTTTTCAAACCTATTTCTGGCTCTGTCTTTTGTTAATCATGAGGGTGCTTCCTGTGAGGTGTTATGAAAATTAACATTACAGTCTTGGTTACTGTATCCCCGTTTCCTTTGCGAGACTGAGAAGAATATATTCAAAAGCTTCACCTTCTCATCTGTCGTTTGTGGCCAAATACCCTTCATCATCCTTTATGGGGCCAATATGTTCTGGCTTTTCTTTACCATTTATATACTTAACCACTTATGGACCGCCCATGTACATATACTGCAGCAGGGCGGATCAGCTGTGCAAAAATCACATACAGGTACGCAATTCGTGCCAGCAGCCCGGTGTTTATCAGATTTCATTCAGAACCGATCAATCATCCAGTCCAGGCCAATGATTTATGGCCTGTACCTGTTGATCAGTTCGGACCAATGGAAGAACCTCCTGTGCCTGTGTAATGTAAACACGGGCACAGGAAATTATGTAATCTTCCTTCCTGGAGCCCTTTCCGGTTCCAGCGTGCTAGGAGAGAGAAGTCATCAGGTCCAGGAGAGCATCAACAGTGGATTACACAAGCATTACATCGACACCAGTACACTTGGGGATATCTTTCACCCTCTGATTCCCCCCCCCCCCCCAGTTAACCCTTTCACTCCCTGTGACAGCGTCACCAAGTACAGTGTATAGATTTTTTTACTGATCACTGTCACTTGTGAGGCTAAACAGCGCTAGGGGCAGTTAGCATCAGTTCCAGATAGGTTCAGAAAATAGATAGAAGGTAGAAGATTTTTTAAATGCATTAATAGTAAAAAGGCAAGGACAGAACACAGAGGCCCCATAAAGGACGAGAAAGGGAAGGTGGTTACCGTTGGCAAGGAGAAGGCAGCTGTGCTAAATGCTTTCTTCTCTTCAGTATTCACACAGGAAGAGGAGGGGTATACCGACCCAAGCAGTATTATTAACACACCACAGGATCTACCCTTGTTGCTAACAGAGGCTGAAATCCGGAAAGGATTAGAGAACCTTACCATAAATAAATCACTGGCACCAGATGGCTTACACCCGAGAGTCCTTAAAGAACTCAGGTTATAGCCAGACCGCTATTCCTAATCTTCGTGGACAGCTTACTGACAGGATTGATACCAGCTGATTGAAGAAAAAGCCCACATGGTAGCAATATTCAGAAAAGGGCAGAGATCTTTTCCTGGGAACTATAGGCCTGCCAGTCCAATGTCAGTAGTTTGCAAACTATTTGAGGGAATAAGGGACCATATTCAAGAATTGCTGATGAAAACAGTATAATTAGCAGTAATCAGCACAGGTTTATGAAAGGTTGCTCTTGCCAAACCAGCCTATTAACCACTTAAGCCCTGGACCATTTTTTCTGACCAAAGACCAGAGCACATTTTGCGATTCGGCACTGCGTCAATTTAACTGACAATTGCGCGGTCATGCAGTGTGGCTCCCCAAAAAAATTGACGTCTTTTTTTTCCCCACAAGTAGAGCTTTCTTTTGGTGGTATTTGATCACCCCTGTGGTTTTTATTTTTTGCGCTATAAACAAAAAAAGAGCGACAATTTTGCTTTTTTTTTTTACATTTTGCTATAATAAGTATCCCCCAAAAATAAAAATAAAACTTTGGTTTGGCAGAATCTGGAGTATTCCATCCAATTCTGGTCACCCATCCTCAAAAAGAATGTGCTAGAGCTGGAGAAAGTCCAGGGCAACTAAATTAATATGGGGACTGGGAGGACCTCACTTATGAGGAACAACTACAAGTGCTGAATTTATTTTCCCTGGAAAAGAGATGCTTGAGCGGGGATATGATTGCGATGTACAAATATCTCAATGGTGCTCCCAGCGTAAGTATGAAACTTTTCAGCCCCAAGGAGTGTAAGATGACACAGGGCCAGTGGTGTATTTAGGTTTTGTGCTGCCCTAGGCCTGACTAAACTCATGCACCCCCCTAATTTAAATACGACCCACCCCTTCCTGCCGAGGCCACACCCCTTCCTGTTTAAGACCCACTCTATCATCTGTAAACCACACCCCTTCCTCTTTAGGCTCATTTGGCACTTTTCAGTGGGGAGGGGGGAACGGGTACCTGTTTTTGACAGGTACCCTTCCCCACTCCCTGGAGACTGCGCTGCCCCCTCTGAAGTTTGGCTGCCCTCCTCCTTCCTCCACTGGGGCATTCAGAAAGTGCAACGCTTTTCACACACGTGCAGTAGTAAACCGTCCGGTTTCCCTTACCATGAATGATGGTGGCAAAACTCGAGAGACAATCCGAAAATCAGCTGAGGTGTCGACATCGCGGTCCTAATATTAAAAGTCAGCAGCTACAGTATTTGTAGCTGCTGAGTTTTAATGTTCTCACAGGGTGAGGGCGGGGACTCCTCTTTAATGAGTTTGCATCGATTTCAGCATTGATAGAGCACTTTATTGCAATATCATGATCTGCATATTATTGCACTTTCACTAAATGTGGGCTGTTTAATGGGTTTGCATTGATTTTAGCATACACGGAGCACTTTGCACATGCCAGTGGCAGCTGGTGCTCAAATTTTTTTGGGGTGGGGGGGGGGGGCGCAAATAAACTAAAAAAATTCAGAAAAAAAAGACATCGAATGCAGCCACTGTGCCCACCAAACGCAGCCACTGTGCCCACCAAACGCAGCCACTGTGCCCTATCAAACGCAGCCACTGTGCCCTATCAAACGCAGCCACTGTGCCCTATCAAACGCAGCCACTGTGCCCTATCAAACGCAGCCACTGTGCCCTATCAAACGCAGCCACTGTGCCCTATCAAACGCAGCCACTGTGCCCTATCAAACGCAGCCACTGTGCCCTATCAAACGCAGCCACTGTGTCCTATCAAACGCAGCCACTGCCCTCAAACGCAGCCACTGTGCCCATCAAACGCAGCCACTGTGCCCATCAATTGTAGCCACTGTACCCTCAAACGCAGCCACTGTGCCCATCAAACGTACAGGGTACAATTGATGGGGCACACTGGCTGCGTTTCATGGGGCACAGTGGCTGCGTTTCATGGGGCACAGTGGCTGCGTTTCATGGGGCACAGTGGCTGCGTTTCATGGGGCACAGTGGCTGCGTTTCATGGGGCACAGTGGCTGCGTTTCATGGGGCACAGTGGCTGCGCTTCATGGGGCACAGTGGCTGCGCTTCATGGGGCACAGTGGCTGCGCTTCATGGGGCACAGTGGCTGCGCTTCATGGGGCACAGTGGCTGCGCTTCATGGGGCACAGTGGCTGCGCTTCATGGGGCACAGTGGCTGCGCTTCATGGGGCACAGTGGCTGCGCTTCATGGGGCACAGTGGCTGCGCTTCATGGGGCACAGTGGCTGCGCTTCATGGGGCACAGTGGCTGCAATTGATGGGGCACAGTGGCTGCAATTGATGGGGCACAGTGGCTGCAATTGATGGGGCACAGTGGCTGCGTTTGGTGGGCACAGTGGCTGCGTATGGTGGGCACAGTGGCTGCGTTTGGTGGGCACAGTGGCTGCGTTTGGTGGGCACAGTGGCTGCGTTTGGTGGGCACAGTGGCTGCGTTTGGTGGGCACAGTGGCTGCGTTTGGTGGGCACAGTGGCTGCGTTTGGTGGGCACAGTGGCTGCGTTTGGTGGGCACAGTGGCTGCGTTTGGTGGGCACAGTGGCTGCGTTTGGTGGTCACAGTGGCTGCGTTTGGTGGGCACAGTGGCTGCGTTTGGTGGGCACAGTGGCTGCATTCGATGAGGCACAGTGAGGCTGCAATTGATGTCTTTTTTCTGAATTTTTTTAGTTTATTTGCGTCCCCCCCACCCCAAAAAAATTTGAGCACCAGCTGCCACTGGCATGTGCAAATTGCTCCGTGTATGCTAAAATCAATGCAAACCCATTAAACAGCCCACATTTAGTGAAAGTGCAATAATATGCAGATCATGATATTGCAATAAAGTGCTCTATCAACTCCACAAATCAATGGCATCAGCAGGAAATATGGATAGTTTTAAAAGACTCTTGGACGTGGAAATAATTTTACTACACACACACACACACACACACACACACACACACACACACACACACACACTGAACTGGATGGACTGTTGTCTTTATTCAACCTTACCAACTACGTTACTATGTTCAGGGTACCCGCCATATATTCCCTAATAAAGGTTTAACACCTTGATCACCCCCAGTTAACCCTTTCACTCCCTGTCACAGTGTTATTAGTACAGTGTACAGATCTTTTTTACTGATCACTGTATTAGTGCCACGGGTGACGCCAGTTCGCGTCAATCCCAGATAGCGTCAGATTTTAACCCTTTGATTGCCTGTAACACTAACACACACTATATACCTCCATTACTAGTATAGTGTCTGAACAGATCAATATATTTAATCTGATCAGAATTATACTAGCGTCCCCAATAGTATAGTGTTCCCAAAAACACTGTGTTAGCAAGATCAGCCCCAACACCTGCCAGCACCTGCGTTTAGCCTCTCCACCCAGCCCACCCAAACAAGTGCAGTATCAGGGATCACTGTCACTTCCTATACACAGTACACAAAACCGCAACATTAGAGTCAGGCCTGATCTCTGCTAACACTAGCAGTTATATTTTTTTGTAGTGATTCAAACAGTCCAACAATCTGGTGCTTTTTTTACCTGCGAGTCACACTAGGTAACTTTAAATTAACTGGCCAAGATGTCAAAAGGAAAGTTACGCTAGTGAAGAGGCCTATAGGATACTGAGCATGACAGATGAGAGCAAAGGAGAGTCCTCGCTGTCAGATTCAGGCTCAGTATTTGAACCTATAGAGAGCAGCGGCACCCTGACAGACAGCTCTGATGACGGAGTAGAAGTCCCTGCTAAGGTCAGGCATACCTGACCTCGTTCTTCTGTTGCTGAGGTGCTACAACCGCATGATTCTTGTATGCGGCAGCATGTCGGAACAAGTACCACTCTACCCTCTGGTGAACTGGTGAGCACCAGCGGCCTAATACACCCTGTTCATAGACAAACCAGCACTGCAGTAAAACTTGGTGATGTGGTGAGTCCCATAAGTGCAGTTCAAGCTGGAGCAGTGGCTAGCACAAGTAGTGGCCCGCAGCCACCAAGAATTCAAACGCAGACCCGTAGAGCCCATAGTGCCCTTCCTGATGCACTTGCAAATCCTGATTGGCAGCCCATAGATTCTGCAGCACCTGTACTTCCCCCATTCACTGGCCAACCCGGAATTCAGGTGCAAATAGCAGACTTAACGCCCCTTGATTTTTTGAGCTGTTTTTCACAGAAGATCTGTAGGGATCTATTGTGGACCAAAGCAATTTGTATGTTAATCAATTTATTGCCGAAAACCCAAACTTGACCCTTGCCAGACAATTTGGCTGAATTCCCGAATTTAAGACCTTTCTGGGCCTATCCGTCAACATGGGCATTACTAAAAAGAATGAGTTGCTGTCATATTGGTCCACTGACCCAATTCATCATATGCCCGTGTTCTCTGCTGCCATGGCCAGGGCTAGATACGATCAAATCTTGCGGTTCATGCACTTCAACGACAATGAACTTGGTTGTCCTCGGGCTGACCCCGAATATGATCGGCTCCACAAGATTTGGCCCCTCACAAACCACTTCAACCAAAAATTTGCAGCCTTGTATATCCCCGAAAAAGGTGTCTGCATTGAGGAGTCCTTGATTAAGTTTTCTGGCCACCTTGTTTTCAAACCGATTCTCCCCAGCAAGCGTGCCAGTTTTGGGGTCAAAATGGATAAGCTCTGTGACAGGGCAACAGGTTATACATTGAGTTCCCTGGTTTACGAGGGAAAAGAAAGCAGTGTGGAGCCCCCTTGACTGCCCAGACTACATAGGGAGCAGCAGCAAGATTGTTTGGGACTTGGTGTCACCTTTATTCGGAAATGGGTACCATTTACATGTAGACAATTTCTACACAAGCGTGCCACTTTTTAGAATCCTCTTTCAATTAGGAATTGGCACATGTGGCACCATGCGGTCCAGTCACCGGGGCTTCCCCCAACAGCTTGTAAATGTTCCACTTAGTCAGGGGGAGTGAGCCTGCATGAGGTGCAATGAATTGCTTGCAGCGAGGTGGAAGGGTAAACGGAACGTTTTCGTTCTGTCTTCTATTCACGCAGAAACGGCAGTCCAAATTACAACGGCGACTGGTGGTGTAAAGAAGCCCCTCTGTGTCCACGACTACAACCGTAAAATGAGAGGGGTAGACTTCAACGAGCAGATGATGGTGCTGTACTTAGTTGGCTGTAAGGCCAGACGCTGGTACAAAAGAGTGTCTGTATACTTATTAAATTTGGCTCTGTTCAACGCTTATGTACTATACAAAGCATCAGGAAGAAGTGTATTTTTCAAATTTCCCAATAAAAATGCAGTGATCCGACTGCATAAGAGGCTTTTTCTGGATGTCCTCCCTGGCACCCCTACCCAAAGAGTATCCCGAAAATGATGCAGTGTCTGTAGCAAGCACGGATACAGGCATGACACTCGCTATTTTTGTCCCTCCTGTCCTGGTGAACCTGGTCTCTGCATCGGGGACTGTTTCCATAACTACCACACACTAGTGGAGTATTAGTATAGGGTGCAGCACGGCCCAGTCTATGGCACACAGGGTCTCAAAAGATTTTAAATGGCCATCGCATTTTGAGAGACCCCAACCTGGAAAGTTTATAGTTACAATAAAAGTGTAAAAAAATAAAATAAAAAAAAGCCGAAAATAGTCAATTTTATGGTTCTTCCTGTTTTACTGTATTTTATGCTATACTCTAATGTATTGTCACTGTGTTTTAATGTTAACCATTGTTTGCTTTGCAGGTATGGCATGCTACTGTTTTGCTGTACTATTACTGTGTTTTATTGTTAACCATTGTTTGCTTTGCAGGTATGTCATGCTACTGTTTTGCTGTAGTGTTACTGTGTTTTATTGTTAACCATTGTTTGCTTTGCAGGGACAGTAAAAACTCGGACTGCGAGTAATGCAGTTTACGAGCGTTTCGTAATACGAGCCTTTTTTTAAACAAATTCTGCCTCTGGGGTGTGCAGTACCGCATGTGGCCAGAGGTGGGGGGGGCGCCAGAGACACTCGTTTCTCGGGTGTCTCCAAGCATCTCCGACACCCTCCACCTCTGGTCACATGTGGTACTGCATGCACTAGCAGTGACACTGGAACGAATTATCTGAGTTTTCATTAATTCCTATGGGGAAATTTGCTTTAATATACGGTGTGCCTGCAGAATTACCATAGGCATTATCTTGATAGCTTTTTTTGAGCCGGCGGTTGGCTTTCATGTAAAAGCAATCCTAGTGGCCAATTAGCCGCTAGACTACTTACAAGCAGTTGGAGGGGACATTCATTCTCTCCCTCCCACTGGCTTCTATGGTTTTCTGAGGCTCTCCTGTCCCACCAGGGAACCCGAGAATGCAGCCGGTGGTTCCACCAGCTGACCATAGAGCCGATTGGATACTAGAATGGCTCCAATCATTTCTATGGCCTAAGAAACCGAAAGCAATTTCATCACTTTGGCTTCGCTAGATATAAACAGCGCCATTGGGAAAGCATCTTATTGCACCAATCTTGATGTGGTCAGATGCTTTAAGGGCAGAGGAGAGATCTAGAGTCTGATAGACACCACATTTTTTGAAAAAAGTGTACCTGTCACTACCTATTGCTATCATTAGGGGATATTTACATTCCCTGTGATAATAAAAATGATAAAAAAAAATATAAAAAAAAGGGGAGTGTGTAAAAATAAAATGAAAAAGCAAAATAAAAAAAAAAAAATAAAAAAATGTTAAAAGCACCCCTGTCCCCCCGTGCTCGCGCACAAAGGAGAACGCAAGCATCGGTCTTGTGTCGTATGTAAAAAGCAATTGCACCGTGCATGTGAGGCATCACCACAAATGTCAGATTGAGGGCAGTAATTCTAGCAGTAGACTGCCTCCATAAATCTAAAGTTGTAACCTGCAAAGGCTTTTAAAAATGTATGTAGTTTGTCGCCGCTACATGGGCGTGCGCAATTTTAGTGTTTGGGGGTTCAAAGTAATTTTCTAGCAAAAAATATTTTTTTTTATATGTAAACAAAAAGTGTTGGAGAGGGCTTTGTCTTCAAGTAGTTAGAAGATTGGGTGATGTGTGGCATAGGCTTCTAATGTTGGGCATAAAATGCCAGGACAATTCAACCCCCCCCAGCAAATTTTTTGGAAAGTAGACACCCAAAGGATTTTCTGACAGGCATGTTGAGTCCATGGAATATTTAAAATTTTGCCACAAGTTTCGGGAAAATAAAAAAAAATATTTACACAAAGTTGTCACTTAAATGATATATTACGCAAACATGCCATAGGTATATGTGAAATTATATCCCAAAATACATTCTGCTGCTTCTCCCGAGTATGGGGATACCACATGCAAGACTTTTTGGCAGTTTATCTGCGCACAGGACCCCAAAAACCAATTACTGCCTTCAGGCTTTCTAAGGGTGTAAATTGTTGATCTCACTCCTCACTACCTATAAGTTTCAGAGGCCATGAAATGCCAAGACAGCACAACCCCCCAAAATGACCCCTTTTTGGAGACATGCCAAGCGATTTGCTGAGAGGCATGTTGAGTATTTTGCAGGTCTCGCTTTTTGGCGCAAAGTTTTCAAATTGAAAAAAAAGAAAATATAAATTTCTTTTATTTGTTCATTTTCCAAAACAAATGTGAGCTGCAAAATGCTCACCGTGCTTCTTAGCAAATACCTTGGGGTGTCCAATTTCACATATACCCATGGCATGTTTGAGCAAAACCATTTAAGTGACAACTTTGTGAAAAAAAAAAAAAAAAAAAAGAAAAACATTGTCATATTCCCGAAACTTGTGGCAAATGATGAAATATTCCATGGACTCAACATGCCTTTAATCAAATACCTTGGGGTGTCTACTTTACAAAAAGGGGTAATTTGGAGGAGGGGGGGTGGTTATGCTATCTTGACATTTCAGGGCCTCCGAAACTGTGATAGGTAGTGAGGAAGTGAAATGAGCAATTTACGCCCTTTGACATTCTGAAGGCGGTGATTGGTTTTCAGGGTCCTGTACGCAGCTAGGCTCCCAAAAAGTCTCACACATGTGGTATCCCTTTACTCAAGAGAATCAGCAGAATGTATTTTGGGGTGTAGTTCCACATATACCCACGGCATGTGTGAGCAATATATCACATCAGTGACAACTTTAAAAAAATGAAAAAAAAAAAATTCTTTACAATCACTTGTGACAAAAAAAATAGGATTTTTATAACAGCTTACCTGTAAAATCCTTTTCTTTTGAGGTACATCACAGGACACAGGGCCTCAGTAATTACTTATGGGTTATAGGGTATCACTAGGCGATTGGACACTGGTCACACCCTAGACAGGAAGTTCAACCCCCTATATAACCCCTCCCCTTCCTGAGGATACCTCAGTTTTGTAGCAAAGCAATATAAGTGTATTAGAAGAGGGGCGGGACCTCTGTGTCCCGTGATGTACCTCAAAAGAAAAGGATTTTACAGGTAAGTGTTTATAAAAATCCTATTTTCTTTCTCGTACATCACGGGACACAGAGCCTCAGTAATTACTGATGGGATGTCCCAGAGCAATGCTATTTGAGGGGAGGGGACCACACAAAGTAGGGTGTAATCAGACCTGAGGACCTTGTACCGCTGCCTGCAGCACACTACGCCCAAAGGCGATATTCTCATACCTTCCCACATCCACCTGATAAAATCTGGTGAATGTATGGACTGAAGACCAGGTTGCAGCCTTGCAGATTTGAGCCATAGAGGCCCGGTGATGCACCGCGCAAGGAGCACTAATAGCCCTTGTGGAGCGTGCCTTGATTTGAAAAGGTGGAATTTTCGGTTTCAAACCGTAAGCTTAAATAATCATTTGTCGAATCCATTTTGAAATGGTAGACTTTGACGCTGCCTGTCCTCTATTGGGACCTTCTGGCAGTACGAACAAAACATCCATTTTGCGAATTTGAGCAGTTGCTTCCAGATAGGCCTTGACTGCTCTTACTACATCCAAAGAATGTAGTGACCTTTCTTCCGTAGAACAGGGATCTGGAAAAAAGGAAGGTAGAACAATATCTTGGTTTAGATGAAAATCTGAAACCACTTTCGGTAGAAAGCTAGGATGAGGGCGCAATACCACTCTATCCTTGTGTATGATTAAATAAGGCTCTTTACAGGAAAGAGCTGCTAATTCTGATACTCTTCTAGTAGAAGAAATGGCTACCAGAAAAAACTAACTTTCTTGTCAACAAGACTAAGGGAATTTGACGTATTGGTTCAAAAGGCTGTTTCTGTAAAACTGACAGAACCAAATTCAAGTCCCAGGGGTTTAGGGGCACCCTAACCGGAGGATTAAGACGCGTTACCCCCTGTATAAAGCTTCGGACTAAAGAATGCGAAGCAAGCAGCCGTTGAAATAATACTGACAAGGCCGAGACCTGGCCCTTGATGGTACTCAAGGCCGGCTTCATTTCTAATCCCATTTGTAGAAAGTCAAGAGTTCTACTTATGACATATTTTCTGGGATGCCAACCCCTGGATACACACCAGGAGACCGAAGCTTTCCAGACTCCTTTGATAAATCATTCTGGAAGCTGGCTTTCTTGCATTGATTCAGGTACAAATCACAGGACCTGAAAGCCCACGACTCTTCAGAAGGTGGGTTTCAATAGCCAGACCCTCAAATTTAGCGTTTGTAAGGCAGGATGGAACACTGGACCTTGAAATAGCAGGTCTTGACGTGACGGTAGGGTCCACGGGGGACCTACTGCCATCTTTACTATTTCAGCATACCAAGCTCTTCTGGGCCACCAGAAGTATGGCAGTAGCAGAATAGGAAGAAATGTATAAATCAGGGAGAATCGATGCCATGGAGTCACCAACGCATCTGTCCCGCATGCAAGAGAATCCCTTGTTATTGACACAAAGTTATCAATCTTTTTGTTGAACCTGGATGCAAAGAGGTATACATCCAGAACCCCCCATCTTTGGCATATGGCCAAGATGACATCGGGGTGAAGAAACCATTCCCCAGGGAATAACTGCCGGTGACTCAAGTAGTCCGCCTGCCAGTTCTCTACTCCCGGAATGAAGATTACTGATATGCACGGCACATGCTTCTGCCTAGATTAAGATTTGGTTTACTTCTCCTTGGGCTGCACGACTCCTGGTGCCTCCCTGGTGATTGATATAAGTCACTGCTGTGGCATTGTCGGACTGGATCCTGACAGGGCAACCCTGTAACCTGAGTGTCCAAAGCACGGATTTCTAGAATGTTCCAGAACTGCTCCCCAACCCGAAAGACTGGCATTTGTTGTTACCACTGTCCAGGCAACTGGAAAAAATGGTTTTCCCTTTTGCAGATTTTTGGGTATTAACCACCAAATGAGGCTCTGAAGCACTGTAGGAGACAGACGCATCGAGAAAACCAATGCCTGAACCTCCTTGTTCCAGGCAGACAGGATACTGTTTTGCAGCAGTCTCGAATGAAACTGAGCATAGGGATTGCTTCGAATGAAGCCACCATCTTCGCCAGTAGCCTCATACAAAAGGCGAAAAGGAGGATCTTTCTTTGCCCTAACTACCTGAATCAGTTCTTTTATGGTTCTGATCTTTGCCTGGGGTAAAATACCCTCTACTGGGCTGTATCTATGACCAAACCGAAATACTCTAGTCTTCTTACTGGTTTCAAAGAAGACTTCTCTGAGTTGAGGAGCCAACCTAGGTATTCCAGGTAGTTGACTGTGGTGACCAAGCTTTGGTCCAAGCGGGCTACCGAGCAGTCTATCAGGAGCAGGTCGTCTAGGTATGCTATTACCGTTATACCTTGGGCCCTTAATCTGGCCAGCGGAGGGGCCAAGATTTTTGTAAACACCCGAGGTGCAGTAGCTAGTCCGAAAGGCAGAACTATAAACTGAAAGTGGCGTTTTTCTACTTTGAAACGCAGGTACTTTTGATGAGCAGGGAAAATAGGTACATGCAGGTATGCGTCCTTGATGTCTGACGCCAGAAATTCTCCTTCTTGTAGGATGGAGACTACCGATCGGATCGATTCTATGAGAAAGGATCGTATCTATAGGAATCGGTTTAGATCCTTGAGATTTAAAATGGGTCTGACATCTCCATTCAGTTTTGGAACCATGAAAAGGTTTGAATAAAACCCCAATCCCTGCTCTTGTGTGGGAACAACCACGATAACTTTTGCGACAATAGTTGGTCCAATGCTAGAAGATAGACTTCTTTTTCTCTGGGTCTCTGGGAACATTTGATCTGAGGAAACAAGGAGATGGGAATTCTCTGAACTCTAGTTTGTAACCTAGAGTTAATGTGGACATCACCCATCTGTCCTGGAAATCCTCCTACCAGAGCCTCGAGAACTGTAGCAGTCTCTCCCCCCACCCGAGCGAGCAGGGGCACTCCTTCATAAAGAGGCTTTAGCGTCTTGTCTAGTAGGCTTACTCCCACAGAACTTCTTTTGTCCCTGGGTCGACTGAGATTTATTTCTTGAGCCTGACGGAGGAGGCCGTCACGACTGCCTGGAGGCTGATGCTCCTGGCACTGAGGACAGAGCCTGTTTAAAAAAGGGACGTATACCAAATCCTCTTTGAACAGCCTTGCACCATGAAGGGGAAACCCAGCCAGAAGCTTCTTACATGGTGATTCGGCTGAAATTTTTCAACCATAAGATTCTACGCATATGTACCAACCCAAGCGCAAGGCAAAAGGTTTGGATGATAGAATCTCTGATTGCGTCAACAGCAAACACAAAGCCGCTGGTAGGTTGCAAACCCCCGGGCTTGATATTCAGGTAAAACTTTGAGGACCGGTTTAACATGGTCTCTCAAGTTATTGACAGACTGACTGCTGCCACTGCAGGTTGAGCTATTAGGACCTTCTGCCACTGAACCTGCCAAGAAGAAAACACTTTTCAACAGGAATTCCAATTTCTTATCAGTTGGATCCCTAGGTATCTGAGCGTTGTCGACAAGACAAGCCAGACTTATTTACGGAGGAATGGCGGCGTCAACTGCCGGTATACCCCCCATCTTAGTAAATTTTTCCTCCATAGGATAAAGTGTTGCAAACTTTTTTAGGCGGAAAAAAATGTTTATCTGGGTGATCCCACTCAGAATAAATAAGCTTTTTCAGTAACCAAACAGAAAAGCATGTGTAGTTTAAGGAGGCTTCAGTGAACCCAAACCAAAGGAGGGTTCTTTAACTGACTCAGATACGGGTAACCTGAATGTGGAGCGGACCAATCCAGCCAAAATTTGCACTAACACCTTCTCATCCTGAGAAGCTGAAGAGGGCCCTTCTCCACTTGATTCCTCAGAAGAGGAATCATAAGTCTCATCTCGATCCTCAGAGGGATTCCTCTCCTTTTTCCCCAGAGTTCCTCTGTATGAGGGTCCTGGGTGGCAGAGGGGGACCTAGTGCGTTTTCTTTCACAGAGTGAAGATGCGATTAAGGCCACCAGTCTTTTCTCTAATCCATTAATGGTTGAGGAAAGAACCTCCTGTGTAATGTATACAGGGGCTGAAGTGCCAGAAGCAGCTGCAGTCCCTGACCCCGATGGCTCACCCTGGCCAGCTTCCCCCGGTCCTTCAGGGGGAAGGTGCTGCAGAAGGGGGGGTCCTCAGAGCCTGAGGGAGTCCCTTTGAGCCCCTATTTTTCAGGGTATATGTACCTCTTTTGCCCCTAGTGCAACACACAAAAAGCAGAGGCACTACCAGAATGCACTGACTGCTGAGCAATATAGTTCAGCAACTGCTGCTGCTACCAAGTCTCAGTCTGGTGCACAAGTAAATGTTTGCCTGGGAATGCCTGTGTCTCCCACCTCACATGCACCCGTCTGCTCTGTGTCCCTCCATAGGCCGTGTGCATCTGAAAAGAGTGTACCTTATAGCCTGTATGCAGCCTGCAATGTGAGCGTTTCACCACGCCGACGTAGTGTTGATGCTTTTGACAGCCCCCGGGGGCGACTATAGACATAGCATACATTTACTTAAAGGAGAAACCTTATAAGAACTGAAAAAATTCTTAAGGAGTCTTCCCTTACCTTATCCAGCTGCAGGGTTCTGTTGTAACACACCCAATCTTCACCTCTCACTGTGGGCTCCGTTTAGAGAAAAACCTTCAGAGACTGGGGCCCCCCTATGTATAGGGGGATCCACAGTTCTGGCCATGTAAAGCACCCCGCCAGGGATATGGCTGAAAAAACCCAAATACTGGATCCCGGGGTCCAGCTCTCTAAAAAGAGAAGCGTTACAGGTAAAACCTTGTTTCTTCGGACACAAGGCCCGGGTACCATCCAATTCGGCCTGGAAGACACACTTTGAATGGATCCGGCTGCATGGCTTGCCCCAGTATAGGATATTCCTTTGGAGCTCAGCACAGCACATCTTATTCATGACCAACACCTAAGACACTGGTGAAAAAAACTGAGTTATCCCCAAGAAGGGGAGGGGTTATATAGGGGGTTGAACTTCCTGTCTAGGGTGTGACCAGTGTCCAATCACCTAGTGATACCCTATAACCCATCAGTAATTACTGAGGCTCTGTGTCCCGTGATGTACGAGAAATAAATGTAAATACTCAATGGGTTCAACATGCCTCAGCAAATTCCTTGGGTTCTCTACTTTCCAAAAAGGAAGGGGGCCTATGGGACATGTGTGGCAGCACAGATGTGGGTTTTATGCAACATGTATGCATAACTTTGCTTTGGCTGGAAGCGGGTTTTATTTCGTGCTCCCAGCATGGGGACAGAGCTGTCCCCGACGGCTCATAATCTCAGAGCAACAACCTGGAGCTGGGAAGACTGGCTCTCAATCACATGATCACCATGAAAGACAATCAAAAGGGATCACTTGTTTGAGGTCCCTCCTGGTAGCTTTTTCCGTTAGGGTGAAAGTGGTACCATCTTTGTGGATACTCTTGTAGAGAAAAAAAGTCAAACAAAAACAGATCAGGGCTTGATCTAGGTTACTGTTCATGTCATTGCAGTCAATTCCCAAAGCTTTATCGCATGTAATAAGGGTATCATATTTCTCATTTGTATACATTATTGTATGTGGTAAATTAAAGCGGAGTTCCACTCATTTAAAAGTCAGCAGCTACAAAAATCAGACACTTACCTGTCCCACGATCCAGCGATGCGGGTGCATGAAGCCTCGCTCCTCTCCGCCGGCATTCTAACTGTGGGCACCCAGCTGTGGCTTTGCAGCCGGGCGCGAGCCGCGCTGCGAATGGCTGGGCAATTTTTTTGGGACCTGTGATGTGTCCCAGAAGATTGCAGGGAGGGGGGAGAGGGGATCTTCCTTCGACACTAGTATTTACCGGAAAAAAGCTCTCAAGTCCAATTCAAACGGACCAGAGTAAAAAAAGCATGCAATAATTGCCACCAGGGTTTAGCTGGCGGTATCACGTGGTATTTGTCAAAAAACAGCCTAGGGGTTTTTCGACAAATAGCAGGTTGTTAAGGAGTGGGCCAAGAAGCTGGCCAGTTGCATTCTTAATCAATGACTCATCCCCGCTGACAGCTCAATGCAAAAAAAAAAAAAAAAAAAGGCAAAAAAACGTTGGGGGGGGGGTTGGGAGACCGCCCCCCCCCCCAAGCATGCCAGGCCCTTTGGGTTGGTTATGGATTTTAGGGGCACACCACGCAAAAAAAAAAAAAAAAAAAGGCAAACTTCATCTCTACCCCTAATTGTAGAAAGGGAAGAATTCTGCCTAGGATACATTTCCGAGGGTGCCAACCCTTGGATTCACACCAGGAAACATAAGCCCTCCAGACTAATATAAAGTTCTGGAAGCTGGTTTCCTTGCATTAAAGCAGAGATAATTGATCCGGAAAGCCCACGTTTCTTCAGAATGTGGGTTTCCATAGCTAAGCCATTCAATTTAGCGTTCGTAAGGTAGGATGGAATATTGGCCCCTGTGAAAGCAGGTCTGGCCATAGTGGAAGGGACCAGGCAGCAATTGAATAGGGGGAATTGCATAGATCAGTGAAAACTGATCCCACAGGGTCACCAACGCATCTGTTCCGCATGCGAATGGAACCCTTGTCCTGGACACAAAGTTGACTAACTTCATGTTGAATCTTAATGCTAGAAGATCTACGTCCGGAGTCCCCCATCTTTGACAAACAGCCCAAAAAATGTCGTAAGGGGGGGGAGAGACCATTCCCCTGGGAATAACTGCTGGCGACTCAAGTAGTCCGCCTGCCAATTCTCTATTCCCAGAACGAAGACCGTCGATAGGCACGGACTATTCCTTTCTGCCCAAGTTAGAATATGGTTGACCTCTGTCTGCATGCAAGACTCTTTGTGATTGATATAGGCCACCGCTGTGACATTGTTGGATTGGACCCTGACAGGACAATCTGGTAACCTGGAAGTCAAGGCCTTCAGAGCCAGGCGCACTGCCCGAATCTCTAGGATATTGATGGGCAAGCCTCTTACGGCTTGACCTCTGTCCCTGGACAGTTGTCTTCTCTAGTACTGCTCTCCAGCCTGAAAGGCTGGCATCTGTTACTACTTTCCAGATAACTGGTCTGAAGGATTTTCCTTGGTTAGTAACGACCAATTTGAGGCTTTGGGACACCCTTGGGGACAGCCGGATTGGCAAGTCTAAAGCTTTGATCGTTTTGTTCCAAGCAGATAGAATACTGTTTTGCAACGGTTTCGAATGGAACTGGGCATAGGGAACTGCTTCAAATGAAGCCACCATCTTTCCTAACAACCTGATGCAAAGGCGAATGAAGGGATCTCCTTTCGACCTGACCATCCGCAGCAACTCTCTTATGGAGTTGATTTTTGCCTGAGGCAAGAACACCTTTTTCTGGGCTGTATCTATGATCAGACCCAAATACTCCAGCTTTTTTAGCAATTTTAAGGAAGACTTTTCTAGGTTGAGAACCCAACCCAGACTTTCCAGGTAACTGGTTGTTTCGACACTGCCTGGGTGCCGTAGCTGGCCCGAAGGGCAAGGCTACAAACAAATGCTGTTCTACTTCGAACCACAGAAACCTTTGGTGAGCGGGAAATATAGGGACATGCAGATATGCATCCCTGATGTCGATAGATGTCAGAAGTTCTCCTCTTTGTAGGATAGAAACTATTGACCTGATCGACTCCATCGAAAGGAGCGGATCTTCAGCAACTGATTTAGATTCTTTTAGATCTAGAATGGGTCTGTTGAATAAAACCCCAAACCTTGCTTTTCTGTGTGGATCTGTGCATGTACAGGAAATGCATGAAAAGGCTGTGAAGGTTTTAAGGAACCTAAAGAGGAAACAGAACTATCAGCCGACTCTGCTAGAGGTAGCTTGAAGAGGCACGAACCATCTCTGTAAGAGAGTGTACCAGCAAACTCTCAGATTGCGAGGCTGAAAATTTTTCATTTAGCGTTGTTTCCTCCGCAGAGGAGTAATCGGTGTGCCTTTCTGCCTGATCACCTGAGGGTAACCCCTCATCCTCCACCCACAGTTCCCTTAATAAGGATTCTAAGGTGGGGGAGGGGGATCTAACATGCTACCTATTAACCAATAAAAATTAAAAAAATGCGGCGCTAAAAATTATTATGAAACAAAAACCACAAACAAAAGGAACAAGAACTAATAAAAGGTCTGATCCCCATCCAAACCAATGTAAAGTGAGGTGGATATACACACAAAAATAGATAAATAGTGCTGCAAAAAAATGACAATTGAATATATATGAATGAACACTGATATCCAAATGAATAATAAATATGATGCAATTAACCACTTAACAACCGGCCCATAGCCGAATGACGGCTGCAGGGCGGTTGCTTAACTCTGGGAGGGCGTACTATGACGTCCTCCCAGAATTCCACTCTCGCGCGCCCCCTGGGGCGCGCACCTGAACACATCCGTGACCCCCGGGCCCTGGGGACCCGGTGCATCACGGATCCCGGAGTGATCACATGTAAACAAACCGGCGTCATCTCATAACGCCGGTTTCTCTCCTCCCCCCCTGTGTACCGATCGGTACACTGTGAGCGGAGAGGGGGATGGATGGATGGTTGCAGCGCTGTGGCCCGGATGTGTAGTGCCCACAGCGCTGCACAGTGACATCCAGCCATCCATGCTGTGCAATACCCTGCGATACCCCGCCATACTCGGCTGTACTCGGCCTCTGTATGTGGCCAGGCTGTGGAAGTCTCAAACATGTGGTATCGCTGTACTCAGGAGGAGTTGGAGAATCTATTTTGGGGTGTCATTTTTGGTATGTACATGCTATGTGTTAGAAATATTGTATAAATGGACAACTTTGTGTTAAAAAAATAAAAGCGTTTTAACCACTTCCCGCCCGCCGGCTGTCATACAACGTCTTTGACTTTGTGCGGGGATATCTGAATGATGCCTGCAGCTACAGGCATCATTCAGATATCAGCTTTTTCAGCCAGCGATTACATACACCATAAGAATGATCATAGCAGCTGTTCCACTGCTTGATCGTTCTTACGGGAGGCGAGAGGGGATGCCCCCCCCTCCCGCCGCCCTCCGGTGCTTCTACCGACTCACCGCTACGATCGAAGCCAGGATCTTTTTTTTTTTTTTTTTTTTATTTCAGGCTTCCCAGCCTAGAGGTGAGATGTGGGGTCTTATTGACCCCATATCTCACTGTAAAGAGGACCTGTCATGTCATATTCCTATTACAAGGGATGTTTACATTCCTTGTAATAGCAATAAAAGTGGTCAAAACAATTTTTTTGGGAAAAAAGCATCAAACTAAAATAAATAAAGTAAAATGAACAATAAAAAAAATTTAAAAAATTTAAAGCGCCCCTGTCCCTGTGTGCTCGCATGCAGAAGCGAACGCATATGCAAGTCCCGCCCACATATGAAAACGGTATTCAAACCACACATGTGAGGTATCGCTGCGATCGGTAGAGCGAGAGCAATGATTCTGGCCCTAGACCTCCTCTGTAACTCAAAACATGTAACCAGTAAAAAATTTTAAAATGTCGCCTATGGGGATTTTTGGGTAGCAAAGTTTGGCGCCATTCCACAAGCGCGTGCAATTTTGAAAGGTGACATGTTGGGTATCTATTTACTCGGCGTAACTGCATCTTTCACATTATGCAAAAACATTGGGCTAACTTTACTGTTTTGGTTTTTTAAAGCACAAAACTTTTTTTTTTTCCAAAAAAAAGCGTTAAAAAAATTGCTGCGCAAATACCGTGTGAGATAAAAAGTTGCAATGACCACCATTGTATTTTCTAGGGTCTTTGCTAAAAAAACATATAATGTTTTGGGGTTCTATGTAATTTTCTAGCTAATAAATGATTATTTTTACATGTAGGAGAGAAATGTCAGAATTGGCCTGGGCACTCCAAGAACGCCTGAAGGTGCTCCCCTGCATGTTGAGCCTCTATATGTGGCCACGCTGTGTAAAAGTCTCACACATGTGGTATCGCCATACTCGGGAGTAATAGCAGAATGTGTTTTGGGGTGTAATTTGTGGTATGCATATGCGGTGTGTGAGAAATAACCTGCTAATATGACAGTTTTGTGAAAAAACAAAGAAAAACAAAAAAAAGTAAAAAAAAAAAAACAAAAAAAACTTGATTTTGCAAAGAATTGTGGGAAAAAATGACAACCTCAAAAAAACTCACCATGCATCTTTCTAAATACCTTTGAATGTCTTCTTTACAAAAAGGGGTCATTTGCGGGGTATTTGTACTTTTCTGGCATGTTAGGGTCTCAAGAAATTAGATAGGCCGTCAGTACTTCAGGTGTGATCAATTTTCAGATATTCGCACCATAGCTTTTGGACTCTATAACTTTCACAAAGACCAAATAATATCCACCGATTTGGGTTATTTTTACCAAAGATATGTAGCGGTATAATATTTGGACAAAATATATGAAGAAAAATTACTAATTTGCAAAATTTTATAACAAATGAAGAAAACTGTATGTTTTTACAGATTTTTTGGTCTTTTTTCTTTTATAGCACAAAAAATAAAAAAACCAGCGGTGATTAAATACCACCAAAAGAAAGCTCTATTTGTGTGAAAAAAAGGACAAACATTTCATATAGATACAGTGTTGCATGACTGAGTAATTGTCATTCAAAATGTGAGAGCACCAAAAGCTGAAAATTGGTCTGTTTGTTAAGGGGGTTTAAGTGCCCAGTGGTCAAGTGGTTAAAGTGGCTAATTTTCCTTCTAGACCCTGCAGGGCGGAGGAAAACGCATTTTCAGTCATGTATACAGGGGCTGAAATATTTTCTGGGCCTGGGCCTGACCCTGACGCTTTCCTCTAGAGTCTGACGGTGGAAGCCATCGCCACTGCCTAGAAGCGGATGCCCCTGGTGCAGGGGAAGGAGTCCGTTTAAATAAAGGACGTTTATACTTTCTTTTGGGAAAAAAAAAAAAAGGGTACCTTTCCCACTAGAAATCATTTGGATTTATTTGCCCAAATCCTCCCCAAATAGTCGATCCCTATGAAAGGGGAAACTAGTCAGAAGCCTTTTGCAAGGTGCTTCACCTCATCAAATGTATTTTTTTTTTTTTAACCACAGGGTCCTACACATGTGTACTAGCACAAGCGCATGGCGGGACGCCTGGTGAATAACGTCTTTCATGGCGTCTGACAAAACATAGGACCTCTTTAAGGGCCTGTCTAAACTGGTCCCTTAGAGACTGACAGATGCCTATTGCTGCACTTGCAGACTGAGTAACCGCACCTGCCAAAGAAAAAAAGGATTTTAACAGAAATTCCAATCTTTTATCAGTTGGATCTTTAAGCATTTGTGCATTGTCTACTGGGCAAGTTAGGCTGTTACACTGGAAATCACAGCGTCAACTGCTGGTAGCTTCTAGCTTTTGGTGAATTTCTCCTCCATGGGATAAAGTGATGTGAATCTCTTTGGAGGATGTGAATCTCTTTGGAGGGAAAACATTTTTAACTGGGTGATCCCATTCAGTATAAATATACTGTATTTATACAGTATATACATTTTATAAATAAGCTTTTCTAATAATGCATGTACAGGAAACGCATAAAAGGCTGTGAAGGTTTTAAGGAACCTAAGAAGAAACAAAACTATCAGCTGACTCTGCTAGAGGTAGCTTGAAAGAGGCACGAACCATCTTTGTAAGATTATACCAGCAATCGCTCAGATTGCGAGGCTGAAAAAGGTTCATCCACCATTGTTTCCACCGAGGAGTAATCGGTTTTGCCTTTCTTCCTGATCTCCTGAGGGTAATACCTCATCCTCTACCCACTGTTCCCTTGATGAGCGGTCTACGATGGGGGAGGGGGATCTAACACGCTTCCTATCCTTTTGGATAGTGGATGCGATTAAAGTCGATAATCTTCCTTCTAAGCCCTGCAGTGTGGTAGAAAATGCATTTTCAGTCACGTATACAGGGGCTGAAATGTGAGAAGCAGTTGCACCACCAATTGGTCCCAATGTCAGAGAACTCACACAGCAAGCACCCGCCTCCGTGCAGCAGCTGCCAACCCTCGTTCCGCTAATGCCAATGTGCATGCACGGAACCGTAGCCAGAGACAAATGAGATCCAGAGTGGGCATGCACAATGGCACCTCCATGCGAATGCGCACCCGCGAGTGCCATTCCGCTAACGCGCATGCACATACGCTGCCGTGAATCCTGGCACACGGCACCTTATATAAACAGAGTCTGCCTAGCATTCAGTGCTGGATCGTCTTCAGCTTGTCCCTGTGTTCCTGCTGTTGCTCTGCCTGATTGACCTTGTTTCTGAAAACCCGGCTATCTTCTGACCATTCTCTTGGATCTCCCCTGCCTGCTGAACTTGCCTCTACATGCAATACTGACCTGATTCGGTACCCCGCTGCCAGCCTGTTGCAGACTGCTGCCTGTTCCTGATTCTGCAGTTGATCCTGATCTGGCTCCCGCTGAACAAGTCTGGTGATCAGTTTCCACAACTTCTCAGCAGAGGTTCCCGTATCTCCAAGTTCCAGCCTCCTGCCTGCAGGCGCCTGCACCCTTTCGTTGCCCTCACACTCCCTGTACCCACCACCAGGGGTGATTGGACCAAACTGTGCAAGAGGCCACCCTCATCATTTCGGGCTCCGCTGTAAGGTACGTGACAGTTCACTGGAGCTGTTGAGCTGTGAGAACGAGCGTCTGTGTCTGTCCCTAACACTTGCGCCGTGTGCCTCGTGTACTTACATCCTGCACACAGCGCCGCGTCCGTAAGCCATGTCCCCTTCGTCAATCAACATCCTCCCTCTATCCTTTTAAAATTAGCCCTTAGTCCGTACACGCTCTTTGAGTGAGAGGAGAGGCAAGGGAGGGCTGGGTGGCAGGAAGTTAAAAAAAACTGTGGGGTATAGAAAAAAATTTATAAATAAAAAGCTGCTGCCGCCGCCACCGCATCCCCTGATGGGGGGGGGGAGGAAGGGGAGGAGAGGGGGTGGGGATACAAGTTTCATGACAAGTTAGGCATGACAACATCATTACTTTATGTAATGTAAGAAAAAAAGCATAGGTGGACTTTTTACAGTTCCTAGGCTTCTTCCCTTACCTTTTCCATGCTGCAGGATACTGCTGTAACAGACAGATCCAAACTTCACCCATCATGGTGGGCTGCATTAACAAATCTTCAAGGACTGGGTCCCTAATATAGGGGGTCCATGGCCTTGGACCTGTATAGCACCCCTCAGGTAAACGTTAGGCAATATATCATGACCAAAAAGTCCTGGTTCCTGGGGTCCAGCCCTCAAGGAAAGGCATTACAGGCAAAACCTCCTTCTTAAGCAAGGCCCGGGTACTATCCAGCTTGGCCCTAATGGCACTTTGGATGGATCCGGTCTATGGAGGCTGTTTAAATCTTCACTCATGACCAACAGCTTAGACACTGGCGAAAAAACTGAGTTATTTCTGGTAGGAGGAGGGGTTATATAGGGAGGCAACATCCTGTTTATGGTGTTCCAGCGTCCATCACCTGAAGGTGGCTATAACCCATTAAGTGATTACTTAAGGCTCTGTGTCCCATAATGTACGATGAAGAAAACTGTTTGCTGAAACTGCTTATAAAATGTGAACTGGAGTTTGGCTTCAATTTGCTAATATATTTAATGCTACCCTCACCCCCAGACTGACAACAGTGCTGCCTGATGTGTCACCTGTTCTCCACCCAGAGTGGGGTCTCACTAATACCGGTGCTGTGTTACTGGCCAGATCACCAGTTGAATATAAAGGGGAAAAAGCCAATGAAAAAACTGGTGCAGCCACCACATCCAATGATTGGTTAGCTGCAATATTAAATTTTTTGCTTTGGGTTTAATACTGCTTTACCTAGAAATGTTAGAAGGAAGGCATGAAGCAGCAATAACTTCTAACATTTGTTTTTCTGGACAGGTTTTCAAATATTTGTGTGGTGTGATTCTGCATTATGGTACACTGAAGCAAATCTGTAAGGGCTGGCTTCACCAGCTTGCCCCTAAAGCAGTTGTAAACCATTGGATGCTTTTTTTTTTTTTCAGACCTGCAAGGTAAAGCCATATTGTGCTTTACCTTGCAGCATATTATTGTACCATGATCCAAGAGATTTTGTGTTTCAATCGTCTAAACGATACTGAGACGATACTGAGGGGGTCTTCCATGCTCCTGCTATAATAATCTTAGCTGCTAGCAGAAGAAAGAAAATTAGGCATTTCAGTGGACGTGGCCTTCCCGGAGGCAAATCATTAAGTAAAACTAGATTGGCTTGTTGCTCAAAAGAAAGCCCTGTTATTTTCCGGAGCATCAAAAACACCCTGATCCAGAAAGTCCTGATTTTGGGATGCTCCCACCAAATGTGAAGCATGGAGCCTCACAAATTACAGCCCCTAACGCATTCTGCGGTGCCTGTGTTATACATCCTGGCCAGGCCCAAAGGGTCTAGATACCATCTGGTCAGTACTTTTAGACTGGCTTCTATCAAAGAAACTTTCAGGATGCCTTTGTAGGAAATTTGAAGTCTGGAACACCAAGACTCTAGGTCCTCAGCACAGTCAAAGTCCCTCTCTCAGGACAGCATGTATGGTGGATTGAGCAGCAACTCTTAGAACATAGAAATACCCCCTTTAGTGCACCATTGCTCATATGCCGTTAGAGCAGGAGGATCCCAGAGGGCCATACTGACTAAAAAATGGGCGATTTGATAAAAGCAGAACCATTCTGTTGGAGGCATCTCCAGGACCGAGGAACAATGGGAGAGAGTAAAGGGACCGCTTTGGAGTAAAAAAGTGACCGATGGGATTTCGTCCCTTACCCATCCACCACCTGAATGCCCTAATGTCCATACCGGGAGAATAATCAGGGTTATGAAAAATATGAGCTAGAGGGGTAAACGTGGAGGTCACCAAAGAACTAGAACGCAATTGATCCTATATAGCAAGAGTGGGATAGCATTAGCAACTGGATTAAGGGTCTTTCTTTGAGGGGGTGCCACAGGAGGAAATCAATTGTGAAGGACGAAATAGCATGACGTTCCATTAAAACCCAGCTTGGTTTCTTGTGGCGAGAGTAAACAGTCGACTGTACTTGCGCTGTCTTATAGTAGGAGTAGAAATCGGGAACCAAGTTCCCCTCTTGATCGGGGAGCAAAGAAAGTGGAGGGAGTCAATCTATGGCATTTAGTGCCCCATATAAATTTTAACACTTTACCCGGAAAGTGGAAAAAGGTCCAACCTAGAGACCCTTACCGCTAAAGACCTGAATAAATATGAAAGTTTAGGCAAAAGGGTAATTTTGATTGCATGAATTGTACTTAGTCACGTGAGATCATACAGGGCCCAACTAGAAAGTGGTTCTAGGCGCCTAAAACAGGAAGGATAATATGACGACCTCATGACGATGAGATTAATCCCTAATTATGGAAGAGATACCTCGTGCCATTGAAAGTGGAAGGATTCCCGTATATGTGAGTGTAGCGAGTCAGGAACATTAATATTCATTGCAGAAGATTTTTTCTCCTTCACTCTGAGCCCAGAGATCTTACTAAAGTTATGTAGAGTCTGAAGAATGTTCGGGAGTTAGGTAAGGAGAGGTAATAGCATATCATCTGCAAATAACGCACATTTATGTGTATGGGGACCACATAGCACTGCTTTAATATTTCGGTCATCCCGTATCACCACGGCCACAGTTTAGAAAGCAAAAGCGAAGACCAGAGCGGATAGCTGGCACCCCTGTTGCGTACCGCACTCAATGGTGATGGGATCAGAATGGTATCCTAACAATTTAACCCTGGCTTGTTGCGAGAGAGTGATCCCAGGATACGCAAGAAGAGAGGACCAAAGCCCCAGGTCTTTAAGACCTGAAACATGCAAGTCCAAGACAGTGAATAAAAATCTTTCTGCAAATCTAAGGACAGGAGGATTCTCTCTTTAGAGATGCCCCCAGCCCATCCCGATGGCAGAAGCGTGATAATTTTCATTGCTCTTCTAATCTGATCCGGCCCCTGGCGACCCAGGATGAAGCCCACCCGATCTCTATGTACATAAAAACTGATAAAAGGATGACAGTCTATTAGCCAATACGTTGGTAAACAGTTTAAGGTCTTTATCTATAACTGAGATGGGCCGGTAGTCTTCAACCTCTCCGTATCCTTCTTGGGCTTTGGAATAACAGATATATATGCCATATGGGAGGTGGGGTCTATGGCAGCCCCATCTCATAGAGCAGGGGTCGCCAAACTGTTTAAACAAAGGTCCAGTTTACTGTCCTTCAGATTTTAGGGGGCCCAGACTGTGGTTAGTAGGTCAGGGGGAGTAAAAAAATTAATTATAGTTCCGGTAGTCAGCAGGAGGTGGAATAGTGCCCCATAAAAAGGTATTAGTTATAGGAATAATGCCCCATTGTTGGTGTCAGTGGGAAGATTAATACCCCATCATTTCTTTTAGTGGGAGGAATAGTGCCCCATGGTTGGTGTCAGTGGGAGGAATAATACCCCATTATTGGTATTAGTGCAAGGAATAGTGCCCCATCATTGGTGTCAGTGGGAGGAATAGTGCCCCATCATTGGTGTCAGTGGGAGGAATAGTGCCCCATCATTGGTGTCAGTGGGAGCAATAGTGCCCCATCATTGGTGTCAGTGGGAGCAATAGTGCCCCATCATTGGTGTCAGTGGGAGGAACAATACCCCATCATTGGTGTCAGTGGGAGGAACAATACCCCATCATTGGTGTCAGTGGGAGGAATACTGCCCCATCATTGGTATCATGTGGGAGGAATAGTGCTCCAACGTCCTTATCAGTGGGAGGAATAGCGCTTCATATCTGTAGGAGGAATTCCCAAGGGGCGGATAAAGGCATGCAAAGGGCCGCATCCAGCCCTGGGGCCGCAGTTTGGAGACCACTGCCATATAGCAATAAAATGCCGAACCAAGTGAGGAACCAAAAAGTCCTGAAACTTGCGATAGTAGGAGAGCCAGAAAGCCTTGCGGTCCCACAGCAGAACCCGTCCTTGTGGATTTAATGGAAGCTATAATCTCCTTTGACGTGAAAGGGGCCTCCATATACACTTTGCAAGGGTTTTGGGAATATGTGCCATCCGAGCAGCGCACCCTGGGCACTACAAAGGTTCGCACGAGAGTGGTTTGTAAACGTTTGCCATAATGGTGTTTATTATGTATGGTACACATGCTCAAAGTGTTCATAGGTGTGTGATTAGCACACATCAGGCGTATAAGAATTTTTACAAAATCAAGCAAGTCTTGCGAGCCACAATAGTCCAATGCCAAAAGTACACCAATACCCAGGTGCGAGCGCAGATCACGTTTCATATACCGTGCACGCTAACAATGATGGAAAATATGCGCTGCGCTAGAGTGAATACAATATACTGTATTATCGCTAGAGTGTGAGATGTATATAAAAAATCATTTTTTATGAACAACCAATAAATTAATGCAAATTCAAATCTGGTATATAAGTGAATGAATACCAAAAAACAATTACAGTGAATCCATACAAATAAAACATGTAAAGTGCAATGTGCATATAAATAAATATATATATTCTATATTGCCGAATATATAAGTGCATAAACCATAGTGAAAGTGCTTAGTGCTCTATAATGATCATGAAGGATGTCCAAGTACATGATCCCAAAGTGATATGTGAAAAGTCCTATATAACAGCATCCAATCAGTGCGTATAAACCGGGTCCATGTATGATGTAATATAACATGCTCATAACTCTCCAGTGCTGCAAACCATGCTACGGTGCACTTCAGTGGTCCCCCTAGGTTAATGTGCTCACCTCAGAGCGTGTGACCCAGCTGCTACTACACCGAGTCCAAACACGCTTTGTAGTCACCCCTGGGCTCAGCACTGATTTACCAGTCGTTAATCTCCAGCTTGGTTCAATGCAGCTCCGTGGAAATGAACAAAAGAGAAACTATATAGTGCGATACTGCTAGCAGTTTCAGTGATGTGTCCCGATCACCGGCCAACACCTCTGGTCGTGTTCAGACCAGCCACTTCTTTGGTATCATGTACTAGGACATCCTTCATGATTATAGAGCAGTAAGCACTTTCACAATTGTTTATGCACTTATATATTCGGCAATATAATATATATTTATTTCTATGCACATTGCACTTTACATGTCTTATTTGTATGGATTCACTGTAATCGTTTTTTGGTATTCATTCACTTATATACCAGATTTGAATTTGCATTAATTTATTGGTTGTTTATTCATAAAAAATGATTTTTTATATACATCTCACACTCTAGAGATAATACAGTATATTGCGTTCACGCTAGCGCAGCTCATATTTTCCATCAGTATAAGAATTTTTGAGCTATGTTTAATATCTCAGACTGCTAGTAGCTTTTCACTTGTTCTATTTGTATCTCTCTTTTTCACAAGTGTGCTTTCATTCAATTTAGAACAATAGTTCCTACTACTACTTTGGCAGCAAAAACAAAAATGAAAGACAGCTTATAAAATTGAACTAAAACTATAAGAATTTCTAAGCAAAAACAATTCCTGGCCGAGTTTATAAAAAAAACAAGAAAGATTGTATGTTGCCAGTGCTTACCATACAGGAAGGGGCCACTTTCAACTTCTTAGACCCATTATTTTTGTGTACGGCACTATTTTTTTCTTTTCAGTTTCCCCAAGTGCTGCTAGGATGCACTATCGCTAAAGCATTGTACTTTATGTAGTTACACTGTACAAGTTTAGAAAGTAACTAATGCATTTTTAACATGTTCACATTGACACTCAGCTCTATACAGCGTGCAGAGCGGTTTATTTTTCTGTACTTGCGCTGAGCTGCATTCAGGCAGGCTATTAAAGTTAAGGGACAAGCATTGGCCTTACAGACTCGCATGCATAGTTGGGTTTGACAGGTACGCTGGGAAAGGTGTATGGTTGCAGATGCAGAAGCTCTGTGTCCGGGCCCATGCACTTGTCTCTGTGCACCCTGTCAAACTCCACTCCGTGGAGGAGTCTGTACAGCCAATGCACGTCTATCCAATTAATTGGACTGCCTGCATGCAGCTCTGCGCTAGTATAGAGAAAAAAAAAATGAATCTCTCTTCATGTTGTACAGGGCTGAACACCAATTTCAACAAACCTTTAGATTATTTCCACTAATAAATTACTATGTGCTCAGTTCTTTAAAAGCAAACAGACCAT
Source organism: Lithobates clamitans (assembly GCA_037952925.1). Classification (NCBI taxonomy): domain Eukaryota; kingdom Metazoa; phylum Chordata; class Amphibia; order Anura; family Ranidae; genus Lithobates; species Lithobates clamitans. The sequence goes on from JBBGZY010000037.1 coordinate 891,833, forward strand.
GCAATACAATGCACCCATCCAAACAGTTATGCTCTACACACTTCTGTTACAGATTTATGATTTACTTACTTGTAATCCTAGGTTAAAGTAATACTGCAGTACTTTTGTGTCTGACAGGAAAAAAAAATTAATAATAATATAGGTGTAAACACCTCACACATACAAACTTCAAGTTAAAAAAAATTGAATCTAAATCTATATTTAGTTCTTATTCAAATGATTTTTTGCTGTTGAGAGATTCATTTTATGTGGTTTAACTTGAAGAGGGTGACTAAACAATCTCCTTAAATGAATCAACTCTGTGGAAGGTAAAAGATAAAGTGCCAATTCAGTTCTGAAGTACAGCCCAATTGTGTCACTGTTCAAGAACAGATTAATTACTGAAATACACAATTGAGTAGCAGTTCATATTAGTATTAGATGCAGCATGACGCTTCTATTGCAGTCGATCACAAGAGATGTTAGCTCAGGGATCCTCAAACTACGGCCCTCCAGCTGTTGCAGAACTACACATCCCATGAGGCATTGTAAAACTCTGACATTCACAGACATGACTAGGCATGATGGGAATTGTAGTTCCTGAACACCTGGAGGGACACAGTTTGAAGACCCCTGTGTTAGCTGCTCTGTTAGAATAAAATTTCCCAAGCTATTCCAAATTTTTAATTTGTAAACATTTTTCTAAAACAGTTTATGAACAAAAGATTTTCAGTCATGTTATATGAACATACTTGCTGCTGTAATGATGTAAAAGGAAAGATTAAATTTGAAGTGGTTATAAACCTCTGACATAAAAAATGAACAAAGCACATTCTTTTAGACTGTTAACTTGTCTCAATCCAGAGCCAAAGTGTAATTTCTGTCTCCTGCATGAGTCTGACAGTCTTTCCTGACACCAAGAGGTGATGGTGGGAGCTCAGCACAGAGCCTGTGATTGACAGCCTTAGCTCTGTTCCGATGTGCTGTGTGAAGGAGGTGGTGTCCCTTCCCCCCAAGCAGCTCTCCTCACTGAGCTCTGCAGATTGAAACTTCAGCTTCTCACCCCTGTCTTCTGAAAGCTCAGAGAAGCTGTATAAATTTAGCATTTCTGAACAGCAGTAGAGAAGAAAAGACTGCAGATTGACAGGTACAGCTTACGTAGGATTTGTTTCATCTCTGTATCTGAGGCCAGTCACTTCACTGGGTATATGTAAGGGTTTACAACCACTTCACTTAACATTAGTTGGCCCTGTTTTATAGTTAAACAATAGAAAATTATAAAACAGCCCATTTATAAGAACAGGCAAATCCAAGCAGCTTCTAGTAACCTGAACTTGAAGGTCATTCTAAAAATGATACAAAAAAATGTTAACCGCATTCAAGCATGTGATGTGTAAATATAGCTTTTCCCACTTACCTCTTGGCAGATCGTTTCCATTTGGGTCACAGGAATAAGGAGGAGGTGGAAGAGGACCTGTGCAGTCTCCTATCTCACCAGATCCAGGGGGAGCTATTAAAAATGTAAATGCACATTTAAAATATAAATGTCATGTATTGAGATGTTGAAATCAAAATATTACCAGCTTTTCCAAGGTAATCAAATTACGGTTAAGGAATTTCTTTATGAGCATTTTTATCCCAGTAAGTTCACCTACATCATTGGATGTCGTTCCCCTTCTTGAACCTGTCCCAAAAATGTCACCTCAAATCACTGGTTGCTGCTATAGTAATAGTTATGTCAGTCCATTATCACTTGTGCAACTTTACCCTGCGACTTGATGCAAATTTGGATGAGTGCGACTTTGTAATGACTTTGACCAACATGATTGTTTTGTTTGTGTTCTGCAAAGTCGTTAGACATGTACAGAACTAAAAATGTGTTTAGTTTTGTTTGGTTTCTTTACTTTTGCATTCCAAACTTTCAGAATGATTTGAACTTGCATCGGTCAAAAATTGATCAACTGATTTGAACTCTGTGTAAAGAATAGCTGGTTGTTAAGGAGCGGGCCCAGGAAGCCGGCTGCTGCATCTTTAACCACCGATGACTCATTTGCGGTCTTCCCCACAGACAGCTGAATGTAAAAAATAAATTAAAAAAAATTAATGCCGCGATTGATGGCAAATCTACATCAGGGGATTTTTCTTTTTATAATAAAGAAAAATTGTAAAAAAAGTCTGTCATTTTTTACACTACACTTTTTTGGTAAATGAGTACCATGTACCCCAAACTCATTAACATTGGGAGGGGGGAGGGGGATCTGCGGCCCTCCCATGTTAAACGGGGCTGCCAGATTCCAATAAGCCCCTTACCTGTGGACCCCCCTCCCACAACCACCAGCCAGGTTTGTCAGGGAAGAGGCCCTTGTCCCCATCAACATGGGGACAAGGTGCTTTGGGAGATCATCGGGGAGAGTAAAGCCCCCGCCTGCCCCAAAGCACCCCCTTCAATGTTGAGGGCATGTGGCCAGGTATGGTTTAGGAGGGGGGTCTGATATGCATTGGGGGGGATCCCACAAATTTTTTTTCATTGCCGGCATTCTTTTCACAAGTCGCATCTATATCAAGCAAGTGCAACTTTCATGCAACTTGAGGGTTTACATTGAGGTCTATGGACCTCAAGTTGCATGAAAGTCAGACCAAAGAAGTGCAGGAACTACTTGAAGTTGTTGCAACTTGAAGTCACACAGATATGAATGGTTATCGTAGGGAAACATGGGGTATGACTTGTCATGCAACTTTGGGTTCCAAAGTCACACGACAAGTCTAGCACAAGTGTGAATGGAGCCTTAAGAATGATTTTTTTACACTTTCCTTTACACATCATGATAAATATTTAGTATCAGGAATAACTGAACAACAGTAATGTCTTCCTAACAACTTCAGCTGAAGTTTCTATAATATACATTGTAGGTTTGCAATTATTGGCCAATTATGCATATACATACTGTAAATACTGTAGAGTATACTCCATCTCTCAATATCTAAATCTTTATGAAATTTTTTTTGTCGTCATTTACAAATATTTTTAAATCTAGCCAATTCAACTTTGTAGCAATCTCTACACAAGAATGTTACATATTTATTTTGCATAACCTTCATATAGTCTATATAATGGGTCAGGCACTGGCTGCACATGTGTATTATCCAGACATCTTATATCCATTTTGAAATCGTGATCCTTATGTTAAAACAACTTTTCCCCATGCCTTAGGTTATCCTTTTTTCTACTATATATGATGGCATTTTTCAGCTCTCTACCACACCTGCTAATTAGCTTAGATTTCACCCCCTGGTTCACATTGGAGCGATTAGACATAATCAAATCGGTGGGAATTGCCAGCAATAGCACCATCCAAATTGGTTTAGTTTCTGTACTACTTTTGGTGACTTTGTGGTGCGATTTCAATTGTGTGTTCACTGTGCAGCAACCCACAGAGATGTCTCTGAAAATCGCCCCCAAAGTCGGAATTGACATGCAGGAATGAAATCATGAGAGTTCAGCTGAACTCGCACAATATCATTCCCGCGGTCAGTGTGAACCAGGGCTTCTGCACAGCTAAACCCAATATGGACAGTTCCATTCAATTACATTGAAGTGCAGAGAGAAATGCCAGCACTGTGCATTCTACCTTTATTGCAACAGATTAGGCCAGTATTGCTGCAAATTAAAAACCATTTCCATATTTAAAGTCCACCCCAATCAAAACTGGCTTGAGAAGCCTAAACTGGGTTTAACTGCTTCCCACCCAGGCCATTATAAACCAGATGCTTATTGTTCTGGGTGGGGGATCATATGATGTCCTCCCCAGAACGGGCCAAGCTCCGTTGCGTTCACCGGACACAGCAGATGACAGATCAGCGTACCAGCCTGCTGTTGGTATCATGTGATCACTGTGATCTCAGCAGATCAACTGACAATTGTAAATGATTCATGCCATTCATTGTGTACTATTGTGTTGATCTCTGATCACATGGTACAGACAGGGCCAATCCCAGCCACTCTGTACCATGTGATTAGCTGTGGCAAATCAGATAATCACAATACACACTAATTGAATCTAATTCATTCATTAAAAAAATGCTTGCCCAGGCACATGCGCAGCGGCTCCCGATTTGGCCGCTTGACTCGGGAGCTCCATTCTGCCCCGACCAACGCCTCCTGCGGACGGTATAATCCCTCAAGACTCAAAGCCAGCAGCAGCCAGACCTAGGGGAGAACCCTCCGGTCTTCCCTATGATGGCAGGGACAGCACGCCGGACCTTCTGAGCTAAAGTCAGGCAGCAGCTCCCAAGATGCCGGACAACATCCAGCCTCTCACAGACCTGCCCGCAGCTACCGCAGATGGCATCGTCCACAATGTGCCTGACCCCAGGATCGTGTGCGAGTACTCCTTATGGGCCACTCCTTATGGGCGCCTCATTGAACGCACGCTGGCAGACCTCTCATGTTCCCCTATGGATGCAGGCACTTCCCAGCCCCGTAACATGGCCCAATCCACAGGGGTATCAGCAAACAAAAGCAAGTCTCAGCAATGTTTGCTAAATTTGCCAATCTACTTGATCGTGGCCTTACCAATACGGCTTCCAAGATCACTGGGGACATTAAAGCTGATCTACAAATCTTGGGTTCCTGCATGGAAGCGATCGAGCATAAGCATAAGAAAAAAGAACCGTCTAGGTCAGACTTTGGAAGCAGATTGGAACATCATATCATCTTAAAAAATAGTTTTATTCAACACAAATACATTGACATAAATAATATAAAATGGTAGAAAGGTATCGACCATTGACGGCCACGCAATGACCAGAAAAGACAGAGGTTACATATACCCAAAAAGTGAGAAATTATGTTTCAACAGTATGGCGTCAAAACATGCGTGAGCCCCTGTGCGTCAACGCGTTTTGCTGGATCGCTTCTTCAGGACAAACATTGGAGGTATAGAAACGAGTCTGACTGATCAGGACATATCCTACTATCTACACAGGACTTCCCCTGGACGGGCAGCATCAAAATAGCCAGAGCCAGGGTCCAAACTTGGAATATATATCACACATAGGGTGGTTCTGACTTTAGGGGCAAATAAGAGCTTATATGGTACACTTTATCATTAGATACGAGTAAAGCGCTAGCTGCATGGATATCAGTAGTCACCTTCACACCAGATAGTAGTTACAGCCAATTCAAAAACCTTACAGTTGCGTGGAGAACTTTCACAGCTTATAACTGCATAAATCCACAGGGGGGGCAACACCTGCAGCGTGTGCCTGTATATCTTCTCCTGACCGCTAAAACTGCATAGGGGGGCAGCACCTGTACCGTGCGCCTGTATAGCTTCCCCTGAAAGTACCATTCCAACCAAAACTCTGATTGCATACGAGACCTCCAAAACCAACTGGAGTCTGCCCTTTTGAAAATCAAGGATCTTGAAAACAGAAGTACAAGATAGAATTTCAGGATCAGGGGCATGAATGAAGTCATTGAAAGATGTTCCTGAGGCCATTTGATTGTTTATCAAGGAACTAATCCCAGACATACAACCACACAGGCTACAACTTGATCTCGCTGATAGAACTCTCAAGCCTCCACGTACAGGTGGCATGCCACAGGATGTGATTGTTAAAACACATTTTTATAACGTCAAGGAGGAAGTAATGCGGAGAGCTCTTGCATTGCCTATCTTTTCAAGATCACACCATTCAGACCTTTACTGACTTATCGCCTGCCAAGATCCAGAGATGGAGATCCTTTAAACCATTACTGGCCACCCTTTCACAGAAAGAGATAAAGTACTGGTGGCTTTTTCCATTAGGCTTGAAATTTGAATACAGGAAGAAATACACCTTCGCCACATTTAAAGAGGGTGAGAACTTGCTGCTGAAACTAAAGTTGATCTTGCAGGAACCCCCACCCCTCCTAGTTCAGCATCAGGAACCTCCAAACGACAACTTGGCCACTTTGGCAAAAGTCCAAGACCAAGAAGCCCAAGGATGGCTGTCCTCCCTGAAAGAAGCTCCAAAGAACTTTGCTGGATTGCTCAGTTTTTTAAATGGAAAATCCGTCACTTTCTCTGGTATCTTCGGATCTGTTTAACTGTTCTCATAGCTGCTGGTTACATGGTTAAGTATAATTTAACTTATTAAGTTGACAAGGTTCCATTTATACGTTTTTGGTTTATTTCAATTATTTCCCAATGTTCTTGTAGCACCAACTGATGGCCTGGCCCTGTCCGTCTTCAGGCATCATCTCCCTTTTGTGTAGGGGGGCAGATTCTTGATCTTGGGAGAGCTAGGATATCTGAGCTCTATCAGGTAGTATTTTCTACCAGGGCTGCGCCTCTTAAATACCTGACTAGACCATTTTCCCTGTGACATGCTCTCACATATCTCTCGTTCTGCCAAAGGCCTGTTTTTCCCACAACATTGCACTGTTAGGAGGGAGGGGTCCTATGGAGTTTGCACATTCATAAAAAGGTACCTCATTTTCTCTCACCTACTTTCCCCTTCATATCCCCAGTCCCCGACAAGTCTCACCTTTCCCTTTTCTCTCTGTATTGCCTCCATTTCCCCCCCTCTCCTTACAGTGCCTGGGTCTCGTTTTCCGCGACTTCTGTTTATATATTGTTTAATGTAAGGCTATTACTACCACAAATTTGCTGAGAACAGGTATTCTGGGTTTCCAATAGATTTAGTTAGGCCTAGAGCCTAATACTAGTTCAGTTATATCTAGGGGAGCTTGGTACTCATTCCCCTCCTCCTGTCTTGGAAACCTGGATCTTCTGACTTTTCAATACAGGATCACCTCCTCACTGGTAGAGGAGTTTTTTCTTCTCCGACATGAAGGTTCAGGAGATAATTATCTTCCCCACCTTCAGGGCTGACTTTCGACCATTTTTTTCTTCTTGCTTCCTGCTATGGTATATGGACCAATTTGGACGAACAAAATCAGAACCCAAATCAGCTTTCATATCGCAAAATCGATGCAGCTAGGGTGGCTCTCAATCTGGCACTTACCAACTGCACGGAGAAAAGTTTGCGCTGGAGTTGTGTACTTTATTTTTACCAAAGAGACAAATTGGGGACTGCGTTGGTGAGTAGACGATCTCCTATTACCCAAAATTAGGATAGCAGGCTACACATTATCCCAAAATGCATTAGTTTTAGAAGCCTTTAGGGAATTTTACAAAAAACTTTACAACCCAGGTACAAATCCATCTCAAGATGACCTGGATCGATTGACTCGATCCAAGTCCCCAAATTGGAGGACCGACAGAAACTAGAACAGTCAATCTCTGCGGAGGAAGTGTCACCAGTGATGAAAAATTTAAAAAGCTTCTCTGCCCCAGATGGGCTCTCGATCCCTTACTATAAGACTTTCTCTAACACACTTTCACCCTATCTAGCCCACTTCTTTAATGCCTTGCGATGTTGTGCCCCCCTAGATGGATCCCCTAACTCTGCCTTAATTTTGGTTATACCTAAACCAGGGAAAGATACAAGCTCAGTAAGTAACTATCGCCCGATCTCCCTTATAAACAATGACCTTAAGATCCTGACTAAAATCCTTGCAGACCGTATCTCTTCCTTCACAGGTCTTTATATACATAAAGATCAAGTGGGTTTCATTCCTGGGAGACAGGGGCCAGACCAGATCTGCAGGGCAAGTGATATCTCTTTGCTGAACTCACGCTGGGATGATGGTCAAGCTCAGGAATGCCGATTTCTTTAGATATTCAGAAAGCTTTTGATTCTGTCTCATGGCCCTACATATTTGCCATCTTAAAACAATGGGGCTTTGGCGAGTTCTTTTTAAACATAATTGGCACGTTGTACTCAAACCCGGTAGCTCAGATACATCTGTAGGGTTATTACTCGGAATCGTTCGGTATCTCAAGAGGCACAAGGCGGGGTTGTCCCCTCTCCCCATTGATTTTTGCCATCGCAATAGAATCTTTAGCTATAGCAATCAGGGAACATCCAGATATACTCGGAATCAGCTGCGGACCTTAAACCCATAAGTGCGCTCTATTTACAGACGATCTCTCTTTGTATCTTCCCCTTTGACCTCTCTCCCTAATATATGCCACATTTTAGAGATCTTTGCCAAGGCTTCGGGCCTCGGGGAAAACTTTACTAAATTGCAAGCTCTAAATATCAACCTACCACATCCACTGGTCACAACTCTTCTGGGACAATTTGGGTTCTCTTGGAGTGACACAACAATCCCATATCTAGGAATCAATCTAGCCCCAGAATAGATCGGCTCCATGAAATGAATTATTCCTCCTTGATGAAAAAATTAGAATCCGAACTCGCTCAGTGGGTCCTTCTGGACCTGTCCTGGCTAGGACGGATACATTCGATCAAAATGACCCTCTAATTCTTTAGATCTTTGCCCATTCCAATCTACAGATGCCTACAGACCAAAATCATTCATTTCATCTGGGGTTCGAAGGGACACAGTTTGTCCAGGGCGGTGCTCTTCCGTTCTTGTAAACAAGGTGGCCTCCGATGGCCTAGTCTCTACTATCAGGCTGCTCATTTGGCCCAAATCTCTGCAACATACATGCGTCAGGTCGTCCTGACTGGATAGGTATGGAAAGGCAGGCTGTCCCATGCCATACCTTAGACTACTTACTCTGGTGTCCTCCTCAATTAACCTCCCTGGCGGTATGATTATTTCAGATTTTTGCATCTCAAAGCGGTACAATTATTTTGCATAGAAATTTGGCGTTTTATATTGTAGGCCTGTAATTCTTAGCAATAACACACTTAAATCTGTCCACCAAGAGTCTAGTAGAGATCCCGGGTATGATGAAGTTTGAAACACAAAATCATAAATTATAATATAATAAATAAATATAAATAATGAAAAAAAATAATATAATAGTAATAAATTTCCCCACGATTCACTATCACTCAATTCTGCAAGTGTTCTAATTTACCATCGCTGTTTTCTAGCTGGTCTAAAGCCACTTTTGACGTAAAGGGACACTTTTTGGTTGCTATGGACAATCTCCAGTTTCCAGGCAGAAAGAACAGTATATATCATATTAAACTGCATGCAAGGCATGGGCCAAAAGGGATGTGAAATAATTTCATACAGTACGGTAATCTGTAAGATTACCGTACGGGTTATGATTTTTACATTTTTTTAAATTTGCCGTCAGGCTCCGCCCCCGTGCATTGCGATGCTCGCAGGGAACGGAGCCTGGCACAGAGAGGCTTCGGAGGAGGACAGAGCCTGCAGACACAGCGGGGGGACATCACAGGATCCTGGTAACAAGGTAAGTATACTGCACCAGGATCCTGAGATGTAATCCCGAGTGTGGCTTGGGGTTACCACTAATGGTGCTGAAATTTAGCTTCTCCCAGGGGGTTATCTGATGTGGGGAGGAGCCAAGACAGCCGCCGAGGGACCCCAGAAGACCAGGAACGGGGCCACTGTGTGCAAAATGAGCTGCACAGTTGAGGCAAGTATGACGTGTTTGTTATTTAAAAAAAAAATAAATGACCTTTCGTGTCACTTTAAACTCTACCTTTCTACCTCCCCAATCTGTTTCCGAGGCTGGGACCACATAGGAGACATTTTGCATGTCTGGCAGGACTGCCCTAAAATTAGAAGCTTCTGGAATAAAGTTTTTAACATGCTTCGAAAAATCTCAGGCCTATCCATCCCAAAATCCCCTCATATTGCACGGCTCAATTTCCCAATAGCCTCTGCCACTAAAAAACTTACAACTCATTTTATTCATATTAACGGGGGGCCAAACTATGGTAACACTGTATTGCTCTTGTCACAGTAATAAGAAAAAAAAATATTTGAATAGGTATTAAAAAATTAAATTTTTGTTTTCATTACATACGGTCACCAATCGGATTTTCTGCCTTTTAGTTTATTTAGCAAAAAATAAAACCCAGTAGTGATTAAATACCACCAAAAGAAAGCTCTATGTGTGGAAAAAAAAATTATAAAAATTTCATATGCTTACAGTTCGGTATGGAAGTGGTTAAATACCCTTTTAGAAGAGTTTCTGCAATTGTTTCCTTTCAAGTGTCCAGATTCCTTTCCTGAATTACAATACAGATGACGCCTCTAAGGGATTTTAGAATGTTGTTCTTTGTGGTTTTCATTCTTATTTAAGCCAATGTCCTTGTCCATTGAGCATGGAAAATGCAGGCTTCCCAGGAAGGGATGTGAAGTCTTTTCATATAGCAAGAAGTTTGAAACTTATGTGGTAATGAAAAGAACTCTATAGCTAATTTTTCCACCAATCCAAATCTAATCAGATTGCAAAAACAGAAGCATGAACCGTTAATCTATTTTGAGATTGTCTCAGGGAAATTTAGAAGAGAGAAAATGTCTCCAAGTATGAGACTTACAAAATAACAGTTTAAGAAGCTGCTTTAGGGCTCTTTCACACGGGGGATCCGTATGTCTGTTTTTCATCCTTCCATTTTCGGATGAAAAACGGACATACATGTATCCCTATGGAATGTCGGATGTCAGCGGTGACATGTCCGCTGACATCCGACCCGCTCTGATCCGAAAAGTGTAACGGAGGAAAACCCTACTTTTCCATTCGTTTTTGGATCGGATGACAACGGACTCTACGGTCGGTCATCACCCGATCCCCCATAGGGGAGAGCGGCGCTCTGGCAGGTCTGTCGCTGCACAGTGTGCAGCGACGGACCTGTCATTTTCCTGCTCAGCGGGAATCGAGCAAGCGGATGTTCACAGGGCGGATCATCACTGATCTGCCCCGTGTGAAAGAGCCCTTACAGAGAATATTAAAAGATAAAGCTGTCATTTGTTTAAGTGGATCAGGCGCAGAAAAATAAAAATAAAAGACTGCAGCATGCATCTCTCACTGCAAATCAGAATAAAAGGACGAGCTTAAGAGCTGCTTCCACTGGGTGGGAGAAAAGGTCAAAGGCCTGCATCCACCACAACTGGAACCATGGTGTCTTATGTTGAGGGTTCAGGATCACATTAAAGGCCTTGATTAACCACTTGCCTACTGGGCACTTTCACCCTCTTCCTGCCCAGGCCAATTTTCAGCATTCAGTGCTGTCACGCTTTGAATGGCAATTGCACAGTCATGCAACACTATAACCAAACAAAATTACAAAATTTTCATTATTTTTTTTTTTTTTTGAGACAGATAGAGCTTTCTTTTAGTGGTATTTAATCACAATATTTTTAGTTTTTGCTAAACAAACAAAAAAAGACAAACTTAAAAAAAAAAAGTTTAGTTTGCTATTAAATTTTCTAAATAAGTAATTTTTCTTCACTGATAAGGCCGCACTGATGGTCACCGACAGCCTGCCCTGACAGGCAGCATTGATGGGCACAGATTAGCAGCATTTGTGGGCAGTTTTGGGAAAGCACTAATCATCAGGACACTGATGATCAGTCTCCTATTATCAGTGTAAATGTCCCCTGTGTGGATTTGCCTCTCCTCTCCTCTCCTCTCCTCTCCTCTCCTCTCCTCTCACGTGGTCAGCAGTATACAGTCAAGATTATATATACATATACAAATTGAGAATATGCATAAACCAGTAAGTCAGGAGATGGGGTGCAAGATGGAACAAGGTGGGGACCAGAACTGAAATCAAAACAAAGAGCAGAGATTGGGTAGTAGGGTACAGGATACAGGTGTATATTGAACAGGATCACAGTTGGAATCAGGGTAGATGACAAGAGCAGAATTCGGAACAGGACCAAAGCATCAATAAATCAAGAAATGACAATGCATGCAAAAGTATTTTTAACTGGCATGTAAAAAAAATCCTTTTGTTTTAAATCGCACATAGTGTGAACAATCCCTTAAGTACGGTTAATGATGAAGGTTTCATGTGACCAAATGTATAATGTTACATATATTTAAAATACTTCCCAACACTGTGAACCATTTTCTGTGGATTGCTATACATTGTTTTATCAATTCAAGAGCCATTTCATTAGCTGTAATAAATTCATATTCGTAAACAAGTGATTTTCAAGTGGAAGGAAAATACTTATTCACCTCCCTATAATTAAATACCTCAGTAATAGTACCTCTTTAACTACTTCAGCTCCAAAAGGTTTTACAACCTTTGCAACACTGTACCCAAACAAAATTTATATAATTTTTTTCCCCACAAAGATTTTTTGGTGAGATTTGATCACCACGGGGTTTTTTATTTCATAAAACAAAAAGACCGAAAATTTTGAAAAACGATAATTTTTTTAAAAAATATGAAATAAAACATTTAATAAAAAAAATTAATTTTTTCATAAATTTAGGCCACAATGTATTCTGCTACATGTCTTTTGTAAAGAGAAAAAAATCCCAATAAGAGTATATTGATTGGTTGGTGTGAAACTTATAGCATCTACAAACAAATGGTATATATACACTGGAATTTTTATTTCTTTATTTTTACTAGTAATGGCAGTGATCAGAGATTTATAATGGGACTGCGATAGTGTCACAGTGCCCGTCGCACTAACTGATGCTGGGAAGAACTGACATCTCCAAAAAACAGGTCAGAAACCCACTCTTGGGATTGGGACTTTAAAGTGGACGTAAACCCGATTCATGAAATTTGAGCTGGGCACATACCTGCAGTGTTTTCTTATCTCTCTTTAAAGCATCAAGTCCCATGGTTTTCTCCTGCTCCGTTCTTCTGTTATCAGCATGTTAACTTTTGACAAGTTCTCGAACACGTGATAAAACCAGGCTGAAATTTGTGTCAGGGAGGGTGCTATAAATAGATTAACAGAAGGCTGCTTTACTCACAGGACAGCTCTGAAAGTGCCTGTGTGAAGGGGGGTGTGTGCCTTTCTTCCAATCAGCTGTCTCCCAGTGTAATCCAAGACTTCTCTCAGTGCAGAATGAGGAAGTGAAAATTCTAACACGATTTGCACTTTCTAAACAGTATACCGTATATACTTGAGAATAAGCCGACCCAAATATAAGCAGAGGCACCTAATTTTACCACAAAAAACTGGGAAAACTTATTGACTCGAGTATAAGCCTAGGGTGAGAAATGCGCAGCTACTCTAAGTGGAAAAGAGGGTCAACAATGCCCATTTGCAGCCTCACTGTGCCAATTTGCAGCCATAGGTCTCCTGAACTTCAAACTCGGTAGTTAAGGGTTCGTAGATGCCCCCTAGCTGCAGTCAAAATTTGGGGTCTCTGGACCCAAAGGGTTCCGAAATGACATTGCTGCAGATGGACACAGTTGACCGACTTTGGGGCCCCGTATCTCGGGGCCACTTGGTGCTAGGAACCCCAAATTTAGTGTGCAAACCCAGTGGAACTAGCACATCCAAAGCTGGGGTTTCTAGCACCAAGTGGCCCTGAGATACGGGGCCCCAAAATCGGTTCAGAAAATGTCAAGCACTTTTCTGCAGCAGAGAATGACATTTTCTGAACCGACTTTGGGGCCATATATCACAAGGCCCAAGGGATCCTGGTGCTCGGGTATCTGGACGACCTCCTGCTCAGAGATCACTCAGTACAGGCTCTAGAACAGAGCATAACATACACAGTGAGGTATTTGAAAAGCTTAGGTTAGATCATAAATACCGAAAAGTCAGCCTTGAGACCATCTCAAAGTCTAAGATATTTAGGTCTGATTCTAAACACGGTCCAAGCAAAAGTATTCTTGCCACCTGTAAGTATCTGTGCCACAGATAAGGGGCGCCAGACAACCCTCCATTCGGCTCTGTATGAGTCTTCTAGGGAGGATGGTATCCTCCGTCCAGGCAGTGCCCTACGTCCAGTTCCATTCCAGGCCTTTACAACAAGACATCTTGTTGGCTTGGAACAGAGGAAGAAAAGCCCGGATTTATCCAATGTGCTTATCTCCTCAGGCATGCTTAAGCCTAAACTGGTTGGTTGCAGGATCAGAACCTGCGAAAGGGAAAATCCTTTCTCCCAGTAACTTGGAGAGTACCGACTACAGATGCCAGTCTCTCAGGCTGGGGAGAGACCCTAGACTGGCTCACAGCTCAGGGGAAATAGTCAGGGACAGAGCAGACCCTGCCCATTAACGTCCTAGAATTACGGGCAGTATATCTGGCCCTGTGGTCCTGGACGGTGGAGCTTCAGGACTGCCCCATCAGGGTTCAGGCCGACAATGCCCTATATAAACCACCGAAGGCGGTACCAGGAGTCGTTCAGCTCTAAAGGAGGTGAACTACATACTAGCCTGGGCAGAGGGACATGTGCCTAGGATATCGGCAGTCCATATCCCAGGAGTAGAGAACTGGAAGGCAGATTATCTCAGCTGCCAGCAGATCTGCCTGGGGAATGGTCCCTACACCCAGAGGTGTTCCAGGAAATTTGCCAACGTTGGGGATGGTCAGAGGTCGATCTACTGGCATCCAGGTTCAACAGCAAGCTACAGCAGTTTGTGTCTCAAACAAGAGACCCTCTGGCAATTGGAGCAGATGCTCTGATAGTTCCATGGAGCCAGTACTCCCTGGTTTATGCTTTCCCTCCGATTCCTCTCCTTCCACATTTGTTGGATTCAGAGAGAGGAGGTTCCAGTCATTCTGGTGGCACCAGCCTGGCCCAGAAGGCCTTGGTTCCCTGAGATTGTGAGACTGAGGATAGACGGGCCATGGACGCTTCCACGTCGCCCCGATCTACTGTCTCGAGGTCCCATGTTCCACCCCAATTTACAGTCTCTAAATCTGATGGCATGGCTATTGAAGCCAGGGTGTTAAAGGACTGTGGCATCTCGGGACCAGTGGTGTCTGCTCTAGTGAATGCTAAAAAAGCTGTCACTAGGAAGATATATCATAAGGTCTGGAAGATTTATATTACTTGGTGTGAAGCCAGAAAATGGCATCCTCGGAAATGTGTGATTGAGAGAATTCTCACTTTGCTACAGTCAGCTGTGGAAAGCAAATTGGCTTTGAGTACAGAGGTCATGTTTCGGCCCTATCAGTATTCTTCCAAAGGCCTTTAGCCTCCCATTCAATGATCCAAACCTTTATGCAAGGGGCAACTCGCTTGCTTCTCCCCCATTAGGTCACCTATGTGTCCTTGGTGCTGTCTTAGTTACAGAAACAACCATTTGAACCTATCAAGGAAATTCCATTAGACTTGCTGTCACGCAAGCTAGCCTTCCTAATGGCTATCACGTCGGCTAGAAGGGTGTCAGAGTTGGCAGCCCTTTCATGCAGGGAACCGTACTTGATCCTTCACCATGACAGTCGTGTTACAACCTATTCCATCCTTTTTGCCAAAGGTGGTGTTGGGCCTTTGATTTAAATCAGGATATTAATATATTTTGCCGCCTAATATATTTTGGATATTTTGCCGCCTTTTTTCTCTCAGGCTCGTTCGGCGGAAGAGAGACGACTGCATTCTTTGGACGTTGTCTGGGCAGTCAAGGTTTATCTGTCTAGACCTGCGGAGATCCAAGGACCAGACTTTTTTTGTTTTGCCTAAATGACCCAAGAAGGGGCAGGCAGCTTTTAAAGCTTTCATTGCCAATTGGGTCCCTCAATTGGTCATTCAGGCCTACAGTCTGAAACAAAGTTCCTCCCTCTAGGGTGCGAGCCCATTCTGCCAAGGGTGAAGGAACCTCCTAGGCTTTTCGCCATCAGGCATCTGTGGCTCAGATTTGTAAGGCTGCTACCTGGCCTTCAGTGCATACGTTCACAAAATTTTATCAAGTGGATGTACAAGCAGCCGAGGATTCGGCTTTTGGCTGCAGTGTACTGCGGGCTGCCGTGTAAGTTCTGATGGCTATTGTTTGGCAGGGCGTCTCCCTCCCCTCAAGGATATTGCTCTGGGACATCCCAACAGGTAATGAATATTAGTCTGACTCTGTCCCATGACGTATGAAAAAGAAAATAGGATTTTTATGTCATACTTACCTGTAAAATGCTTTTCTTTGAGTACATCATGTGACACAGAGATCCCTCCCCTCTTTTTTGAGGATTTAGTGCTTGCGACAAAACTAAAGTACTTCCTGTATGGGAGGGGTTATATAGGGGATCACTTCCTGTCTGAAGACCTTTGGTCTACCAGTGTCCATTCACCTGATGGAGTATAACCCAGCAGGTAATGAATATTCGCCTGACTGTGTCCCATGATGTACTCAAAAAGAAAAGGATTTGACAGGCAAGTATGACGTAAAAATCCTATTTTTTTTTAACATGTTGGAACAAATTTATATATTTTACTATATGTTTTGGGTGTACTGCCTGCCCTTAAAGTCCCAATATCTAGAGGGGGTTTCTAACCTGTTTTTACATGTTCTCGGGATGTTGGCATACAGAACACCCGACTCTATACTAGTGGGAACTATTGACCGACATCGCCAGTGACACCAATACAGTGATCGGTGCTAATATACACCGTCACTATACTAATGACACTGGCTGGGAAGGGGTTAACATTTAGGGGCAATCAAGGGGTTAACCCTGTGCCTAAGAATGTTTAGTGTGTGTACTGTTTTACTAAGCAATGTGCAGATTTTTACTTCCTGCTTTGCAGGGAGAAAAAAAAAAGGCACATCGCTGTCTGTAGAGAGCCGTATGTTGTTTACCAACAAGGGACTGCCATTAGCTCTGCGAGTTCAGGCCATAAATCATTGGTCGGAACCCACTGATTGTCTTGTGCTGTTGCGAATGACAACCGTGGCCCCTAACCGGAAATGCAAATCAAGTATATTTATGTGATTCTGCACAGCCGAGCTGCCCTGTAGCAATTAAGCTACATGAGGCGATCAGCAAGTGGTTAAAGTTTGAATTTAAAAAATGTTTTTTTCTACTTTTTTTTAATTCTTAATAAGTTCTCTGGCCAAGTGACCACAAAGCCCTTTGTTTTAGGACTTGTTCACACTTGACTAAAATTCTAACACTTAACAAATGCTCCTGTATGGATTTAGTATGCGCGTTCCCGTTAATGAGCTTTAGTATGGGGTTAGATTGGCATTTTAAAAATGCTCCCCAAACGCCCTATGGGCAGTTTTGAAGTGCGATGCAACGCTAATGCTTCATGTTTTGATAGTGTGAACAGTCTATTGTATCATTTGCATGGGCGCTTGAGGGGCACTTTTAAGCCTCTCAAACGCCTGCTTTTAATGCCAGTGTGAACTTGGCCTTTGTTATGCAGGGCAGCTACTGGGCATGTCCACTGCCTCCTAGGATTATCCTTTTCAAAGTGATGTAACTAGCCAATGTGGAGGCTAGGAAAAAGCTCCAGCACATTGGGGTTGATGGTGCTGATGGCTGGAGTGGAGCAAGGCGAGGATAAGACTGGGTAGGATGGGGTGTAGCTACTCAGAGCTGTGCTGAAATTCGTACACGGGCACAGACACTAGCTTAAGAAAGTGCCTGTGAGCAGCCACATTAGGCTGAACAGGCACATTGCTGTTGTTGGTAAAGCTTAGCAGATTGCTGATCGTCTAGCTTAGACTGCAGTTTCTAATCTAAACAACCAGCAAGATAATGCATATTATAAAAAGTAGTTAAACATCCTAAGCCAGGGCAAATTTTCATTCTTGACTAGAATTCCACTTTAAGAGTACAGTCTAAGTGGAGAAAAGGTCACATATCTATCAACTTCCCAAAGCAAGTTTATCAAGTGCTTATTTTGCTACTTCATAACATTTTTGTTTCAACTAAAATTTACCTGGTCTTCCAGTGGGAGGTTGAGACATAATCATTGGCTGCACAGCAGTCTGTGGCAGGACAGTTGATGTTACAGTGGATGGGACAGAAGGGCTTGAAGAGATTACGGTTGCTGGTGTAGAATTTACACATGAGGTAGAAATTACAGAGGTCACCTACAAAAGAGTAACAGCTGAGTAAGGCCTGTTCGCAAATATTTTAAATCAGACAATGGACAATTTTTTCCCAAACCCAAAAAAACCTGAATAAAAGTCTTCAGAGGGAAAGACTCTTGAATTATGATTCCCACAAAATTCAGTCACAGGGGGTTGGATTGAAGTTCAATTTTCTGAAGTACAGGCTGCTACAGAATCTAGAACTATTGGGGAGGCTAAGCTTCAGTAGGGTAGTATGGCTTTTTCTATATAAAGAACCAAATGGAATTCTTTTTTATTGCAAATAGCTGCATATAGGTTATACAGTGTATAAGAATTTCTCCTGAATTATATATAGTTTAAGATTCACGAAAAAGACAATCTTTAAAGTGTTGCCATCATCTCCAACTGGCTCTTGCCCATGATTCTCTAAGCTACACAGGGCTTTCTAGGATTCACAATTTATTACTAGCAGTTCATCCACAACTACTGTTTTTATTGCCCCCCCCTTACAGTGATCACTCAAAAACATACCGATTCATAGCTCCGGGCCTGGCATAGTTGAAAACCTTCTACGCTTTGAAGAAATCCCCTGGTTGTAGTTCTCCAACAAATCATCCACAGAGGTCAGAGCCATTCTATTTTAGAGTGGGGCTAGGCACTAATGCCCATCCTCTAATAAATCTCAGCAGCAGATAAAAACTATTCTATTAGGGATTGAGAACTATAAGCCTCCCTTTTTGGTCTTCCGTTAAGACCATCACAAGAGCCTTCTGCAATGAGGTCAATCCATCATCAAGAGTCAGTGCCCTACTATTTTAGACCTCTGGTGTGGTTAGGCACCCTTGTATCTTCTAAAAAAAGAAAACATTTTCCCAGCAGAGAAAAAAAAAAAATCCTCGTAGAGGACTTCCCTTTACATCATTATCCACACATACTATAAAGACAACCAGTATGTACACAGTGTGTGGCCCAATTCTCAGACAAACCCATCTGACCCTTTTTTTTCTTGGTTCAACTTTGAGATCACTTTCAAGCCCAGAACCTCCGACTCTTGGGCCGACACTTACGCTCCTTTGATTTTTAAGATTTCAAAGCTCCTGCTAAAGGCTCAGATCTCTTGACTATACAGGTATCAGCTATTCCCCTAGAAAGACTCCAGCGCCTCTGGAACTCCTACATTAGGCCCACAACTCCAAGCCTTTAAGACATCACGGTGTAGAAAGAACTCACATTTCTTTCACCCTTGCAGTGGTGGCCCAATCTCCAATGTAAACTAAGTCACCTACCCATGCACTGGCTTCTAAATCTCTGTATATCTATTATCCACAAATCAATGGACAGAAAAATCAATACCTAAATTATTTGCAATACTGTCCAATCCGTCCTTTCTGACAAGGCAGAAGACCTGGTTTGTCTCTGCTGCAGTTAATACTTGCAGGTCTTGCTCTCCCCCCAGCCTTTGACTGGACAACAGGGGAAGCAGCAGCCAGATTAGATTAACTGTCACTTAACTCTTCCCTATCACCATGTTCCTTGTTAGCATTGCAGAACACTGATTCTTGTGTCAATGTTTCTTCTCCCAGTCGAAGCTCTGCTGTTTAGGCAATTGCAACAGGCCAATACCAAAATCAGATACTTACACTGCCTGCATTATAAAGTACATTTATGTATTAATGAATACAGAGCTGCACTAATCTGTGCCTTCTATATCTGCCTGAGGATCAGCCGGTTTTACAACCATAAAAAAAAAAAACATTCCAAGTAAAAATATAAGCATAGATTAGACAGAAAAAAAAAAAAATTAAAAAAAAAGTTGCTACCCACAAAAAGTCAGTTGATGGTAATCAATTTTAGCAGTTTGTGAAACTTTATTTCAATAAATTATTTGGGGACCTATTGTCCGAAGATTCCTACTCTGCCTTTTCTAAAGCTTTCAAGCTACTTACGACTGAAGTTAAACTAGACCTGCACTGATTATGCTTATGAGTCTGACAAATCCTAAACTATGTTCAGAGATTAGGAAAGTAGTACTGAACACCATGCCAACTTATTTTCCCCATAAATTTAAAGTCAGGATTAAAAACGATCACAATTAAATCTCTTGTCTATGTTAGGCAGCCAGGGAAGGTAACATTTGCGTGCAGCTTAGAAGAAATGAAGATCACCATAAACCTTACTTAGCCAGGGTCTTCAAAGGACTTGGGGCTCTGTCATAAATCAAGTAAACAGTCTGGAGAGCAGCTTGAGTCATAGCTACTGATTCAAGCCAATGCCGTTATAGCAGCTGCTTGACCTTAATGCTGCTTTCAAAAACAGCTGGTCTTCGTACTTCCTAGGTTGCCTGCTGTCACTGGTGCTGGAACTGCTGGCTGTTTGTGACAGCACTAAGCCCAAGAGCTCTGAGGTTTATGATCAATCTACAGACCGCTGCATAAAATAGCTTCCTTATAGTGACATCACGGCACCTCCTTTGAGTACAAAAGGAGATACAAAGCTGTTAAGAGCTTTGTCCAGTATCTCCCCTCCAGTACCTCTCCCCTTCTAGGTTATTTTTTATTTTTTAATTTTTTTGTCCGTTTTTAATTTTTGTGTTTATTTTGGGTTAGTTAGAAAAATGATTAGGATGGGTCTCGGAATGCGGAGAAGGCAGTATATGTGGGATACTGCTCACTACATTTCGAAGGCGCCAAGAGTATACTTTGTTCTTTTCCTTTTCTAGAATTAATGATGCGAAATGGAGATGACATTCTGGACGATGAGTTAAGTGTTTTTTTGTTTTTTGGATGTAAGTATATGTTCTAAATATGGGATGTTTAATTGCAATGTTATGTTCTTTAGAAGAACAGTTGTAAATCTTGGAGAATGTCCTATCATTAAATAAAATATTAAATTTGAAAAAAAAAAAAAATAGAACATACAAACTGTTTTCCAAACCACACCCTCCAATTAATTGTCTAAATGAAACAGCAAAGGTGAGGTGTAGCACTTGGCAATACAAACGTGGAAAATACTTTCTAGCAATGGATGTATGTTTGTTTATGAGCATTATATACACAATAGAAAATGACAAAGTGCATAAAACAAGAAAAGACAAGTTCCTTCAAATAAACTAAATGAGACACATTATCTCTTAAGTTCAAGCCATATGTGTAGTCATGCTGGGATATGTAGTCCCATGCTGAAATGTGTAGTCCTACGATGGCAATACAGACATGGAAGATACTTTACAGCAATGGATATATGTTTAGATAATATGTACACACAATAGGAAATAACAGAAAGTGTGCAAGACAAGACAAAAAGGTTCCTCCAAATAACATAAATGAGAAACAAGTCTGCATCATATCTTGAGTTCAAACCATATGTGTAGTCATGCTGGAATATGTAGTCCCATGCTGGGAGATGCAGTCCCACACAGGGACTATTTGAGAAACAGATCTACATCATATCATGAGCCTAAGCCAGATGGTATTCTAGATTGGAGACTAAAAATCCACCAAACCTCTTTTTCCAGCAGCTTGCAGGGGAAATCTCCACTCCTTGGTGGTTTTCTAACTTTTTCCAAACCAGGACGTTCACATTTAAAATGTCTGGAGACATGGGATAGACTATTATCCGTAACATAGGAGGCCCCATGGAAATGCCCACTGATTCCGATTCTCAAAGGTCCAGACGTACAGCCAACATACTATAATTTACAAGATGTACGTTCTATTAGGTAAATTACATTATTGCTGTTGCAGTTAACAAAATCCTTTATGACAAACTCTACCAGTCGTACGAGAGACAACAGCTTTGTGGTTTCTGGCATGTTTATCACACAAAGCGGCAGTTGTTAGTGTTGCAGGGGTATGATCCCATAGCACACAGCCAGGTTCCTGAATGCCGAGATGAACAATACAAACTAGGGGACAAGACACTACCCAGGGTGCTGGCTCGGTGGCTAGAAAATCTACATCCTGATGAAATGAAAGATGCCAAATCCTGATCTATGTTTAGGATAGGTAAATGTTTTGAAATGGTATTTTTTACAGATCCAAAATCTAGGCAATATGTGGTCACAAAAGTAACAGGATTATATGCACCAGCACCATGGGCAGTGCCCCGCCCCCATGCAATGCACCATCTAAAGGCTTAGCTCTGTCCTTGGCAGCAGCGATATGAATCGCTCTATCTGCCATCTTTTGTATCCACGCTCTCCGAGCCTATGTGAGACGTTGCTGTGTTCCCTCTCAAAACTGGACTTGTCAGAGCAAATTCATCTGGCTTTAATGCATCCGCCAACAGGTATTGACCGAATGGAGTGCGGCGGTGACAACTGCTCGCAAGAAGCAATGAGTTCCCAGCACACTCCTTGCAGAATGTGTGTGTGTGTGTGTGTGTGTGTGTGTGTGTGTGTGTGTGTGTGTGTGTGCGCGCGCATGTATCTTACCACTACTGCCATCACCCACAAGAACAATATCCAAAAACAAAATCTGCATAGTATTGGCATTACTCTCAATATTAAACTCCAAATTGAGGGAATTGTTGTTCATGTGGGGTGCAAGGGAGGCAAGATCCAGAACAGCACTGTCCCAAATGAGAATCAGATCAAAATAACGACCATACCATTTAAATAGAAGTGCCACATGGGTTAGTGTGTGAGAACAAAACCTCTTCCTTCCACCAGCCCATATAGGAGATTTGCCAGAGATGGAGAAAATTTGCCACCCATGGAGGCTCCCTTGCATTCTAAGAAATAGGATTGGGCAAACATAAAATAGTTGTGCTCTAAAAGAAAAACATACTGACAGACATAGTGATAATTTTCCTCAAATTTGAATCATATGAACTGTAATGCTGCAAATGAAATTCCAATGCAGTTTTTGCCAGACCATGGGGAATGCAAAAATACAACGATTTTGCATCCATGGTGACCCAAATGAAACTATTCTGCCACATTATATCTTGTGTATATGTGATAGGATACTAGAAGTGTCCTTGATATATCCCGGGAGTCTAGTTACTAAGGGTTGTACTGTAGGTATTGATCAACCCATTGACCAAGCCTTTCAAAGAGGGATCCAATACCTGCCACTATGGGTTGTCCCTGAACAGGGGAAACGGTCTTATGGATCTTTAGTAGATGATGAAATTTCAGTACCAGGAGATATTCCGCTGTCTTAGGGGTTAAAACCCCAATTTCCAACCCTCTGTCCGAGAGTTCAGACTAATAAATCCTGAAGACAGATGTTGGATCGCTTTTCAAAGTCCGATACATAGTATTATCACTTAGCTGTTGTAGTGCTTCCATCCTGTAATCCTTACCTGAGAGAATGACAACAGGCCCTCCTTTGTCTGCTTCCCGTGTTATAATATCCTGTGATTCGTCAGAACCGATCAGCAGGTCCAGGTCATAAATCATTGGCCTGGACCTGTAGATTGATCGGTTTTCAAATTAAAGCAGACTTCTCATCTCTAGTTAAGTTGTGATTTGTCATATGTGTGGGGGCTGCCGTCACTCTCTTTGAGTTGGACAAGATGTCAGAAACCATGAAATCAGACCGAGACAGAAGTACAGTTAAATCACACTTGTTTAAAAAAAAAAGTAAATAGAACAAACATAGTCAAAAACATCGCCAGATTTCAGGAACTTGAACGGATAGTCAGACAAGCCAAACATCAGGAAGCCGGAGATGAGCGTAGTAAAACAGCAAGCAGGATCTGGAGCCAGAAGGGATGTACGCCAAGCAAGTCTTTTTACAGGAATGTAGGAGAGCGTCTCGGATGTTGACTATGGCAAAGGTAGAGATCCTCTGGGATGGGAGGCTTAAGTAGGCAGGACTGACAAGCAGGATATCAACAGCTCTGTGGAGAGATAGGAGCTGGCAATTAGCCGACAGCTGAGCGGAAAGTTCAGAGAAGGAAGGGCTGAGCCCAGCCCTGACAGTACCCCCTCCTCAAAGAACCCTCCCCCTCAGAGGACCAGGCTTGAGGGGAAAACGTCTATGGAAATCACAGAGGACAGGGGTATGTACATCTGAGGAGGAGACCCAAGAGCGTTCCTTGACCGTGCCCCTTCCAATGCATCAGGTACTGTACACGCCCATGGAACCTACGGGAGTCAACAATGGACTTTACTTGATACTCCTCATGGTTATCAACCTGTACAGAGTGAGGATGTGGCACCAAGGTGGTAAAGCGGTTGCAGACCAAAGGTTTTAATAAGGAGACATGAAATACATACGAAATACGCATGTTAGAAGGAAGGTCCAATGCGTAAGCCACTGGGTTAATCCTGCAAAGTATACGGAAAGGCCCAATAAACTGAGGTGCAAACTTCAGTGAGGGTACACGAAGTTGGAGGTTGCGAGACGATAGCCAGACCCTGTCCCCAACCTGGTAGGAAGGCGTGGGCAGGCTCCTTTGGTCAGCATGGAGTCTGTACCTAGTCCTGGACTTGTACCCAAGCGGAACGAAGACCTCGGAGATGCTCCTCTAACGCAGGAATACTCTGCGGAACAAATGAGTCAGGCAACAGGGAAGGTTGGAAACCATAGATCGCCATAAACAGGGACAATTGGGAAGCAGAATTCAAGGCACTATTGTGAGCAAACTCTGCCCACGGTAATAGGTTTGACTAGTTGTTATGATGGTCAGAAATATAGCAACGTAGGAATTTCTCCAAGGGCCGATTGGCTCGTTCTGCTGCCCCATTAGACTGCGGGTGATACACAGAGTTAAAAGCAAGTTGAATTCCCAACTGTGCACAAAAGGCTCGCCAGAGCCGGGACACAAGTCAGGGAACCAAGTAGAGGAACAGCAAGCAGGATAAGGAGCCAGAAGGGATGTCAGCAAAGCCAGTCTTAAAACAGGAATGCAGGAGATGGTTTCTTGTGATGTGACCAAGGCGAAGGCAGAAATGAAGTGAACTGGAGATCTTTAAGTAGGCGGGACTGACGAGCAGATCCACAACAGCTGGTTAACTGTGGGGAGAGATGAGAGCTGGCAATTAGCCGACAGCTGAGCGGCCAGCTCAGAGAAGGAAGGGCTGAGCCAGCCCTGACATTACCATCCTTTCTGGTTATATCAGTCAGGGGCTTGACCAGAGACGAGAAGTTACGAATAAACTTACGATAATAGTTGGCAAAGCCCAGGAAAAGCTGCAGAGGACGGAAACCCAAGGTTTAGGGCCACTGTAGGACTGCAAAAAGTTTCTCTGGGTTCATCGAAAAACCAGCAGTGGAAACGACATGACCCAGGAATTTAACCTGTTCACGATAGAACGCGCACTTCTCCAATTTACAATACAGATTGTTCTCAATTTGTTTCTGAAGCACGTGACAGACGTGTGTGGTGGCTCTCCAGGGACTTGGAAAATATGAGGATATCATCGAGATAAAACCACCACACATAACTGCAACAAATCTCGGAGGACATAGTTAATGAATTCCTGGAAAACTGCGGGGGCGTTACAAAGGCCAAAAGGCATTACGAGGTACTCATAATGGCTTGTTCTGGTATTAAAACGCAGTTTTCCAATCGTCACCCTCCTTAATGCTCACAAGATTGTATGCCCCTCTCAAATCAAGCTTTGTGAAAACCGTTGCTCCCTTGAGGCGGTCAAATAACTCTGTAATCAATGGAATCTGATAGGCATTCTTAATCGTGAAACGATTGAGACCCCTATAATGAATACAGGGTCTCAGTTCATCACTCCTTTATGAAGAAGAAACCAGCACCAGCAGGAGGCGAGGATTTGCAGTTAAAACCTCGAGAAAGTGCATCTGCAACATACTCCTCCATGGCCTTATCCTCCAAGACCGACAAAGGTTAAACCCAGGGCACCAAGAGACTACAGGACTCATACTGCAGCCTGCAGTACACTGCGCCCAAAGGCGATATCCTCATGATCTTTTACATCTACTTGACAGAATCTGGTAAATTTATGGACTGAAGACCAAGTTGTGGCCTTGCAGATCTGAGTCATGGAGGCTTGGTGATGCACTGCCCAAGAAGCACTAGCAGCCCTGGTGGAGTGCGCTTTAATATGAAAAGGAGGAATTTTCCTCTTTAAACCATAAGCTTGAACAATCACTTGACAAATCCATTTAGAAATAGTACATTTTGACGCTGCCTGTCCTCTTTTAGGACCGTCTGGCAACACAAACAAAACATCTGTTTTATGAATCTGAGCGGTCACTTTCAAATGGACCTTGACCGCTCTCACCACATCAAGAGAATGTAGTGACCTCTCTTCCACAGAAAGAGGTTCTGGAAAAAAAGAAGGCAGAACAATATCCTGGTTTAAATGAAAACCTGACGATGAGGCCGCAATACAACATTATCCTTATGAATAATCAAATATGGCTCTTTACAAGAAAGAGCAGCCAACTCTGATACTCTTCCTGCAGAAGTTATGGCAACCAAGAAAATTATTTTTCCTCATTAAGAGGACCAAGGGAATATCTCGTATTGGCTCAAAAGTCTGCTTCTGTAAAGCCGACAGGACTAAATTTAAGTTCCAAGGGTTCAGGGGTGACCTGACTGGAGGATTAATCCGTGTTACCCCCCCTGAATAAAGTTATGAACCAGAGTGTGAAGCAAGTGGTTGTTGAAAAAACACTGATAAAGCCGACACCTGGCCTTGACAGTACTCAAGGCCACCTTTTTTCTACTCCTATCTGTAGGAATTCAAGGATCCTATCTATGACATAATTCCTGGGGTGCCAACCCCTGGATTTACACCAGGAGACATATGCCTTCCAAACTCTATAGTATACGACTCTGGAAGCTGGCTTCCTAGCATTAACCAAGTAGAAACTACTGAAGCTAACAACCCACGATCTCTTAGAATATGGGTCTCAATAGCCAAATTGCTAAATTTAGCGTTTGTAAGGTAGGATGGAATACCGGACCTTGCGAGAGAAGGCCATAGTGGTAGGGTCCAAGGGTCCCCTTCCGCCATTTTTACAATCTCAGCAAACCAAGATCTCCTGGGCCACAAGAATCACCTCCTTCCCTTCTTGCTTGATCCTGCGAGAAGGCACGGAAGCAGCAGAACAGGAGGGAATGCATAGATCAATGGAAAACTGATCCCACGGAAAAAAACAAGGTATCTGTTCCGTATGCCATCGGATCCCTTGTCCTTGACACAAAGTTGTCGATCTTGTTGAACCTGGACGCAAACAAACCCACATCTGGAACTCCTCATTTGCTGCATATTGACAGAAAGATGTCGAGGTGAAGGGACCATTCTCCCGGGAACAATTGTTGGCGACTCTAGTCCGTCTGCCAATTCTCTCTTCCTGGAATGAAAATTGCTGATAAGCAAGGAATGCTGTTTTCCCAAGATAGAATATGATTCAGCTCTCTCTGGGCTTCACGACTGCTCATGCCCCCTTGGTGATTGATATGGGCCACAGCTGTGGCATTGTCGGATTGGATCCTGACAGGACAATCTCGTAGTCCGAGCATACAGGCCTCCAGGGCCAGGCATACTGCCAGAATCTCTAGAATATTGATGGGCAAGCTCATCTCTGATTTGGACCATTTCCCTTGGACAGACGCATCTTCCAGGACTGCTCCCCAGCCCAGAAGGCTGGCATCTGTTACCACTTTCCAGGTAACTGGTAGAAAGGATTTCTAGGCTCTGACGCCCCTTGGGGGATCAACGCTTTGGGAATTCCAGAGCTTGGACCTTCTTGCTCCAAGTTGACAGGATACTGTTTTGCAGCAGTCTTGAATGAAACTACGCATAAGGAACGGCCTTGAAAGAAGCCACCATCTTTCCCAACAATTTCATGCAAAGTCGAATAGAAGGATTCAGGGACGGCCTGCAACTCAGGTTGTACCAGAGCAGCCACAGTGGGAGATTCCAGGTGAGCCGTGCGACTCAAGAGCATTTGTAACGCCATGGCAAACTGATCCATGTGGTGATCTTGCTCATCCAATCTGGAAAAAATATTACCAACAAGTGAATTGACTATCTTCTCAATTCATGGCCTTTGCCTACTGTCAGAAACCATGAAATCAGACCGAGACAAATACAATTTAATCACACTTGTTTAAAAATAAAAGTAAATAGAACAAACATAGCCAGAGTTCAGGAACCGGAACGGATAGTCAGACAAGCCAAACGTCAGGGAGCCGGAGAGGAGCGTAGTAAAATGGCAAGCAGGATCTGGAGCCAGAAGGGATGTCAGCCAAGCAAGTCTTAACAGGAATGCAGGAGAGCATCTCTGTGATGTTGACTAAAGTGAAGGTAGAGATCCTCTGGGCTGGACGGCTTAAGTAGGCAGGACTGACGAGCAGGATATCATCAGCAGCTGAGTACCTGTGGCGAGATAGGAGCTGGAAATTAGCCGACAGCTGAGCGGCCAGCTCAGAGAAGGAAGGGCTGAGCCCAGCCCTGACACAAGATCCCTCTCTACAAAAGCCTGGGAAGTTTCTACAGCTGTACTGCAAGTGTGTACTGGATAAAAGTACCTATTTCTTTTCTGTAAGGTGTGACTTGACA
This sequence comes from Lithobates clamitans, assembly GCA_037952925.1. Taxonomy (NCBI): domain Eukaryota; kingdom Metazoa; phylum Chordata; class Amphibia; order Anura; family Ranidae; genus Lithobates; species Lithobates clamitans. Next base: position 920,088 of record JBBGZY010000037.1, read on the forward strand.
CCATACAAGCCTCCGATGGCTTGTAGGGAATATATGGCAGGTACCCTGACCCTATCTGGGACTGCCGCTCATGCTAACTGGCGTCACCAGTGACACCAATACAGTGATCAGTAAAAAAACTGTACACTGTACCTAGTGACACTGACAGGGAGTGAAAGGGTTTACTGGGAGGCGAAAGGGGTTAAATGTGTCTAAATGTGTGTACTGGTGTCAGTGAAGTTAAATTTGCTGTTTCCACCTGAATCCTGGGTTGGCCAGTGAATGGGTGAAGTACGGGCGCGCAGAAGTGATGGACTGCCAATCAGGATTTGCAAGCACATCAGGAAGGGCACTATGGGCCTGTGTTTGAATTCTTGGTGGCTGCGGGACACTACTTGTGCAAGCCACTGCACCAGCTTGAACTGCACTAACTCCACATCACGAAGTGTTACTGCAGTTCTGGTTTGTCTATGACCAGGATGTACTAGGCCGCTGATGCTTGCCAGTTCACCAGAAGGTAGAGCGGCACTAGAACCTGCACTCTGCTGCATACGAGAACCATGTGATTGTTGCACCTCAGCAACAGAACAGGGTCGGGTGTGCCTGACCTTGGTAGCCAAACATTGGAACGTAGTCCATAACAAGGATGTCTCCAGTTCATTCATTCAGGGGATTGAAGCTATAGTGACACCACCTAGGGGAGGCTTCTTCCTCCATCTTGTGTTACATAAACGGTAACGGTTCTTCCTCCATCTTTTTACGTAAACAGGTGACCCCGCTCCACTCTGACGCCATGGGAAAGCCATAGGGAAGTCCCCGTGGCATCAGAGGGGGCTCAGTTATACAAGAACTGTCACAAGCACAGAAGTGTCAAACTGCGGGAGCCTCCCATTGAGGCGGATCGTCCGGAGGACGAAGCGGGGAAGAAGCCGGAGGAAGAAGGAGAAAACCGAAGGAAGACCAGAAGAAGATGGAGGAAGAAGCGGGGTAAAGAAGAAGACATTAATAAAAGGAATTGTCAAAAACCGGCTATTGTCTTTTTGACACTTTTTTTGTGAAATGGTAGGGGTACGTTTGTGGCCCATTACCATTTCACACAGGGGGGGGAGGCTGGGATCTGGGGGTTCCCTTGTTAAAGGGGGCTTCCAGATTTCGATAAGCCCCCCGCCTGCATACCCCCACAACCACCGGGCAAGGGTTGTGCTGATGAGGCCCTTGTCCCCATCAACATGGGGACAAGGTGCTTTGGGGGGCTACCCCAAAGCACCAGCACCCTCCCCATGTTGAGGGCATGTGGCCTGGTACAGTTCAGGGGGGGGGGGCACTCTCGCTCCCCCCCCCTTTTCCTGCAGCCTGCCAGGTTGCGTGCTCGGATAAGGGCTTGGTATGGATTTTGAGGGGGACCCCTATGCAATTTTTTTAATTTGGCGCAGGGTTCGCCTTAATTTCCATATCAGACCCGAAGGGCCTGGTATGGATTTTAGGGGGATCCCCACGCAATTTTTTTTTTTTAAATTTTGGTTCAGGGTTCCCCTTAATATTCATACCAGACCCAAAGGGCCTGGTAATGGACGGGACGGGGAATCCCATGCTATTTTTTTTTCAATGATTTTTATCTACATCGCCGAGACCCGACAATTCATTACAGCCGCGATAAGTTTTAAATGACAATTTTTTCCTTTAGAAATGTCATTTTGCTGTGGTACTTTTCTAAACACGGGAAAAATGTGCCACTTTACAGGCATACTATAGACACCCCCCTGGCATGATATTTAAGGGAATATTTCAATTTTATTATTTCACTTTAAGCATTAAAAAAAACATTAAAAAAATGACTGCATCCGAAAAAACGGCCATTTAAAAAAAAAAAAATTTGCATTGATACATGTCCCCTGGGGCAGGACCTGGGTCCCCAAACACTTTATGACAATAACTTGCATACAAGCCTTTAAAATGAGCACTTTTGATTATTCATGTTCGTGTCTCATAGACTAATGGTGTTCGTGTGTTCTGCAGAATTTCTTGCCTGTTCGTTATGTTCTGGAGCGAACCGAACTCCGCGAGATAATTCAATAGTGTGTGGGCTCCAGTGGACTTTTTTTTTACCAAAAGTTCGACGGACCAAGAAATGAAACCGGTTTCAAATCTTTCCAACGGACTCGAGTCCGATCGAAAAATCCGCTCGTCTGTATGCTAATCCGACGGACTAAAACCGACGCTAGGGCAGCTATTGGCAACTGGCCATCAACTTCCTTATTTTAGTCCGGTCGTACGTCATCACGTACGAATCAGTCGGACTTTGGTGTGATCGTGTGTGTCCAAGTCCGTCTGTTTGTAAGTCCGGCGCACCTACGCTACAAAGTCCGTCGGAAAGATCGTCGGACTAAGTCTGCCATAAAGTCGGTTCGTGTGTACGCGGCATTAGTGTTACTGGCAATGAAAGGATTAAAAGCCGACGCTGTCTGGGATTGAGGTCGACACCAACGTCATCAGAGGGTGAAATATGTGCCTACGTGTACTGGCATCTGTGTAGTGCTTGTGTACTGTTGATGCTCTCTCCTCTCACGCTGGAAGCAAAAAGGGTTTCAGAAGGGAGATTGCATCATTTCCTGTGCCTGTGTTTACATTACATAAATCATTGGCCTGGACCTGATAACTGATCAGTTCTGTAATAAATCCAATCGTCTGTGGTGCGCAGAATGTACAGGTACGTAATTTCATGCAGCCAGGCCATCCTGCCACAGTAAATGTACTGTGGGCAATCCAGAACTGGTTAAAAGACAAAGCAAAACAGCTCTTTACAAAAAAAAAAAAAAAAAATATATACTCCAGCTTCTTGGCAGAGACATCCCAAGGTTACACAAGGCACACCAACAACGGGTTAGACTGACACCATATGCCTAAAGCCCAGACCCAGGATGGGTCATCGTAGGCAACGTCTGTCTGGGTAATGTCAGGTGTTCCACAATTTCTTCTTTTGAGACATGTTCTACCAAATGGTCACATTACCTGCTTTGAACAGTGACCACATCACTACCATGTCGAAGAAACTTTGAAGTAAAGGCATGCAAGAGTTCTTCACACAAGGCGATATACATTTACCGGCCACTTTATTAGGTACATCTGTTTAATTGCTTGGCTGAGCAATTTGTGTTACCAATTACATGGCAGCAACTCAATGCATTTAGGCATTTGGATGCAGTGAAGACTACTTACTGAAGTTCAAACCAAGCTTCGGAATGTGGACGAAAGGAGATTTAAGGGAGTTTGAGTGTGGCATGGTTGTTGGTGACAGACAGGCTGGTTTGCGTATTTCAAAAACTGCCGATCTACTTGGATGTTCACGCACAACCATCTCTAGGGTTGACAAAGAATGCTCAAAAAAAAAAATTATATTAATATATATATATATATATATATATATATATATATATATATATATATATATATATATATATATATATATATATATATATATATATATATATATATATGCCTTGCTGATGTAAGAGGTTAGAGGAGAATGGGCAGAATGGTTCGAGATGATTGAAAGTCAACAGTAACCCAAGTAACCATGTGTTACAACCAGGGTATGCAGAATACCATCTATGAATGCACAACACATTGAACCTTGAAGCAGATGGGCTACAGCAGAAGACCACACTGGATGCCACTCCCGTCAGCTAACAGGAAACTGAGGCTACAATTCGCATTGGCTCACCAAAACCGGACAATAGAAGATTGGAAAAACGCTGCCTGGTCTGATGAGTCTTGTTTTCATCTGCCACATTCAGATGGTAGGCTCAGAATTTGGCGTAAACATGAAAGCATGGATCTATCCTGCCTTGTATCAATGGTTCAGACTGCTGGTGGTGCAATGGTGTGAGGGTTATTTTCTTGGCACACTTTGGTCCCCTTAGTATCATTTGAGCATTGTTTAAAACGCCATGGCCTACCTGAGTATTGCTGCTGACCATGTCTATCCTTCTATGACTACAGTGTACCCATCTTCTGATGGTTACTTCCAGCAGAATAATCCACCATGTCACAACGCTCAAATCTCAAACATGACAATGAGTTCACTGTACGCAGATGGCCTCGTGTCACCAGATCTGAATTCAGTAGAGCACCTTTGGGATGTGGTGGAATGGAAGATTCGCATCATAGATATGCAGCCGACAAATCTGCAGCAACTGCGTAATGCTATCATGTCAATATGGACCAAAATCTATGAGGAATGTTTCCAACACCTTGTTGAATCTATGCCATGAAGAATTCAGGCAGTTCTGAAGACAAAAGGGGTCCAAACCGGTACTAACAAGGTTTACCTTGTGACCAGTGGCCAGTGAGTGTATATTTTTTTATAAGATACATTTAGCAGCGCTGCAGTTTATTCAAGACTTGGGTTAGAAGTTATATGTTCCACTCCTTATGCAGCAGGACAAACTGCAGGCAGCATGGGAAGGGCCATATCCAATCAAGAAGCACCTCTGAATTACATCACTTATGTGGTTAACCCCTTCCGGACCGTCTGCCGTTATACATCGGCTGTTTGAATAGGAATTTCGTTGTTATGGCAGCAGCTAGCTGCCATAACCCCGGTATCCTCTTCTGCAGTGAGAGGTTCGGTTTAAGATAAGTGGTCGCGATCTGGTGCCCTCCGTTGCTCACCGGAGCCGTCGGCAACGTCAGAAGCAATCGGATCCTTCCCGTGGCCCGACATGGAGACTAGTGAAGGGAAGATGGCCCCCACCCATCTCCCTATCATTGCAGGGTGGAAGCCACGTCAAAAAGGTCACTTCCGCCCATAGCTCTTAAAAGGGACATTATTTTTTTTAACCACTTTCCGCCCACCATATAGCAAAATGACGGCGGCAAAGTGGTTTCAATATCCTGACCGGACGTCATATGACGTGATCAGGATATTAAGCCGCTGCGTGCCCCCGGGGGCACGCATCGCGGGAATCGTTGTTGCGGTGTGTCAGTCTGACACACCGCAACTCCGATCTAGGTAAAGAGTCTCTGACAGACTCTTTACCACGTGATCAGCCCGTGATCAGCCGTGTCCAATCACGGCTGATCACGATGTAAATAGGAAGAGCCGGTGATCGCCTTTTCCTCACTTGCGTCTCTCGGACGCGAGTAGAGGTGAGCCGATCGGCTACTCTCCTGACAGGGGGGGTCTGTGCTGATTGTTTATCAGCACAGCCCCCCCTCGGATCCCGCCCAGGACCAACAGGGAAGCCGCCCAGGACCACCAGGATGGCAACCACACTGGACCACCAGGTATGCCCCCTAGACCCCCCAGGGAAATACTAATCTGTGCCCAGGCAGCTGCCAATCTGTGCCCAGGCAGCTGCCAATCTGTGCCCAGGCAGCTGCCAATCTGTGCCCAGGCAGCTGCCAATCTGTGCCTACTCCAATGCCTACCACTGCCAGTGCCACCAGGGATGCCTATCAGTGCCTCATATCAGTGCCTCATATCAGTGCCGCCCATCAGTGCCACCCTATCAGTGCTGCCTTTCAGGGCCCATCAGTGTTGCCTATCAGCGCCACCCAGTAATGTCCATCAGTGCTGCATATCAGTGCCACCCATGAGTGCCGCCTACCAGTGCCCGCTCATTGGTGCCACCTCATCGGTGCCGCCTTATCAGTGCCCATCAGTGAAAGAGAAAAAAAACTTATTTACAAATTTTTTTAACAGAAACTAAAGCAAAACTTTTATTTTTTCAAAATTTTCGTTCTTTTTTTATTTGTTTAGCAAAAAATAAAAACCGCAGAGGTGATCAAATACCACCAAAAGAAAGCTCTATTTGTGGGAACAAAATTATAAAAATTTAGTTTGGGTATAGTGTAGCATGACCGCGCAATTGTCATTCAAACTGCGACAGCGCTGAAAGCTGAAAATTGGTCTGGGCAGGAAGGTGTATAAGTGCCCTGTATTGAAGTGGTTAAATTACTTTTTTTATTGCAGTTTAGTGCAAATATGAGATCTGAGGTCTTTTTGACTCCAGATCTCATATTTAAGAGGTCCTGTCATCAGGCCCGGATTTACTCCCTTTGCCGCCCCAAGGCCGGGTCCTTCAATGCCGCCCCCCCCCCCACACACACATACCACGTCCTTTATCGATGACTTCTACAATAGATCAATTAAAAATATATCTCCACACACGAGAACACTGAAAATAACTGGCTTTAATTGTACAGACTAAAAATACTTCAGGTTAAGCGCGCGAGGGGTAAGGATTTTTCGCAGGCAAATTTTCAAGGCAATGGCTGGTGTTAGTGCTTCAATCATCCCTGGCACCATGGTTGTTATGGTGTCAGGATGATTGAAACACATTACTTCTATCATTACATTGTAATATAAACTGAAATAGTTCAACTCACCATAATGCAGAATCATTGGGAGCCCTGAGCGTGTCACTTGCCACCATCTCTTGTCACTTGCCACCATGCCTGCCACCAGATGGGGATGTCACTTGCCACCATCTCTTGTCACTTGCCACCAGATGGGGATGTCACTTGCCACCATGCCTGCCACCAGATGGGGATGTCACTTGCCACGCTGCCTGCCACCACATGGGGATGTCACTTGCCACCATGCCTGCCACCAGATGGGGATGTCACTTGCCACCATGCCTGCCACCAGATGGGGATGTCACTTGCCACCAGATGGGGATGTCACTTGCCACCAGATGGGGATGTCACTTGCCACCAGATGGGGATGTCACTTGCCACGCTGCCTGCCACCACATGGGGATGTCACTTGCCACGCTGCCTGCCACCACATGGGGATGTCACTTGCCACGCTGCCTGCCACCAGATGGGGATGTCACTTGCCACCATGCCTGCCACCAGATGGGGATGTCACTTGCCACCATGCCTGCCACCACATGGGGATGTCACTTGCCACGCTGCCTGCCACCACATGGGGATGTCACTTGCCACCATGCCTGCCACCAGATGGGGATGTCACTTGCCACCATGCCTGCCACCAGATGGGGATGTCACTTGCCACCATGCCTGCCACCAGATGGGGATGTCACTTGCCACCATGCCTGCCACCAGATGGGGATGTCACTTGCCACCATGCCTGCCACCAGATGGGGATGTCACTTGCCACCATGCCTGCCACCAGATGGGGATGTCACTTGCCACGCTGCCTGCCACCACATGGGGATGTCACTTGCCACGCTGCCTGCCACCACATGGGGATGTCACTTGCCACCAGATGGGGATGTCACTTGCCACCATGCCTGCCACCAGATGGGGATGTCACTTGCCACCATGCCTGCCACCAGATGGGGATGTCACTTGCCACCATGCCTGCCACCAGATGGGGATGTCACTTGCCACGCTGCCTGCCACCACATGGGGATGTCACTTGCCACGCTGCCTGCCACCACATGGGGATGTCACTTGCCACGCTGCCTGCCACCACATGGGGATGTCACTTGCCACCAGATGGGGATGTCACTTGCCACCATGCCTGCCACCACATGGGGATGTCCCTTGCCACCAGATGGGGATGTCACTTGCCACCACATGGGGATGTCCCTTGCCACCACATGGGGATGTCCCTTGTCATGCTGCCTGCCATCAGAAGGAGGAGGGCGGAACAGCGGTGCGGGCAATGAGAGATGTCATCTCTCTCCACCGCCGCCGCACCGCTGACACTACAAGCTACTCTCAAATTTTTTAAAAATGGCGCCGAGCGGCGCAATCACGCTACTGCGCATGCGCCGCCCGGCCGAGCGCTTACGAGTTTTCCCGAGCCCGGCCGGCTTCGGAACGGCGCATGCGCAGTTTCGTGGTCGGCTCGCGGCCATCTTTTCTATGGGCACTGGTGCCCATAATAGACATTAATAGCCAGCACGAAAGGGGGGGCGGCCGCGAAGTCGCTGCAGGAGCGGCGCCGCCCCTACACCACTGCCGCCCCGAGGCCTGGCCTCGGTGGCCTTGTGGTAAATCCGGCCCTGCCTGTCATGCTTTTTTTTATATTACAAGGGATGTTTACATTCCTTGTAAAAGGAATAAAAATGACAATTTTCTTTTTTAAAACAGTGTAAAAATAAAATATAAAAAGGTAAAATAAAATAGACCTGATGAGTTCGCGTGCAGAAGCGAACGCATATGTGAGTAGCTCCCACATATGAAAAGGGTGTTTAAACCACACAAGAGGTATCGCCGCGATCGGTAGAGCGAGAGCAATAATTCTAGCTCTTGGCCTCCTCTGCAACTTAAAACATGCAACCTGTAGAATTTTTTAAATGTCACCTATGGAGATTTTTAAGGGTAAAAGTTTGTCGCCATTCCACGAGCGGGCGCAATTTTGAAGCATGACATGTTGGGTATCAATTTACTCGGCGTAATATTATCTTTCACAATATAAAAAAATTGTGCTAACTTCACTGTTGTCTTATTTTTTAATTCAAAAAAGTGTATTTTTTCCAAAAAAAGTGCGTTTGTAAGACCGCTGCGCAACCTGCCATTGCCATCCAGTGCCATCTGCCAATGCCAACCAATGCCTACCAGTGCCACCTGCCAGTGCCAACCAGTACCATCTGCCAGTGCCATCCAGTGCAATCTGCCAATGCCAACCAGTGCCACCTGTCAGTGCCATCTGCCAGTGCAACCTGCCAGTGCCAATCAGTGCCACTAGTTTTAGCGGCGCTTTACCATCGTTTTAGTGGCGCTATTTGGCCGCCAGCAGTCCAAGAAGGGGTTATATGCGACTGTATCGCCGCTGCTGAAGCCCCCCCCCGAAAAAGTTCTGCAGACACCCACGTACTTCTACTTGCTGGGGGTGCAGGCACACGAAGGTGATGCTGTACTTCAGGGTCATAAAGAATTCCCACAGCACCTGGGCCTCCCCTGTAGTTCTAGTCCCCAAATGCACTAGTCTTACAGACTTTTTTTTGCATGAACTACAATGCGTTAAACACCATCACCACTGCTGATGCCTACACCATTCCCAAGATCAATGAGTCGTGAGATATGCCAAAGGCCAGCTGTTATCGAACGATCATGAATCCAATTAGTAGGTAATTAATGGCAAATTCCCCAAGCAGCAGATGCTCAGGAAAATCGGTTTTCATTACCCCATTTTATTACTCAAGCTCAGTATAGTGCTGTTTGGGAAAAAGAACTTGCAAGCTGCCCGAATGGCTGGGAGCATTTGCTTACCTGGCTGACATTGCAGTGTTCAGATATACCTGCATACATGTCAAGTCTTGGACAGACTGTCAGCTGCTAATCCAAATGGTAAACCCAATAAGTGTCAAATAGGTATGACAATAGTCTAATACTTGAAACTAGGTAGGAGGCAACTTGAGGACTAAGACGGTAGAGGCCAGCCTAGCCTACCACTCAAACCAAGACAATGGTAATGCTCTTGGGGATAGCTGGCTACTACAGGACATCTGTGTGCAATTGTAGTTCATTGAACTACCTCTTGAGTGACCACTAAGAGGAAAAAAAAAAACAAAAAAAACAAAAAACAAACAGTCTAAGCTGGTGTCCTAGATACCATCATGTGAGGAAGCCTTCCAGGCGTTAGAAGGCACTGGCCAGGGCTCTTGGACTTGCAAGCTCCAGACTTCAGATGTATTTATTTCTGGTTTAAACCAATACTTCTGCCTGTGGCTTAACTGTGGTCCTGACAAGTTGTATCACCAGTCAGGAGAGGAACATCCCATTCTTTACCCAAGCAGAAAGCTTCTTCCCAGAGTAGTAGTATATGCCATTATCAAGGAGTGCCTTGTTGAACACTAATAAAATGTTGCAGCTTCACAGTGATAAATGGTCACAATCCACTCAGCTGGTTACACCGCACTGGGGGGGTGGGGGGATGGACGGAACACTCCTTCAGAGCTTGATCGTTCAGCAAGACAATTTGACTATCCAACACTAAAAAGTGACCCAGGGCAGCCTATAGAAGATGACATTTGACAAGCCACATTTCAGCTTCTAAAGAATACAGATAATCATAAGCCTTACTTTTTCTTTTTGTGTTATTTAACAAGGGGGCAGACAAACCCCATAAATAATAGCACCGAAAAGGCGACTGGTACTCTATTCGGCAATATCAGGGGTCTATTTGATCCCTACTGTAGCTTGTTTTAAACTCTTCAAGCTCTGGACATACTAGACAAATCCAAAGGGCTGAAGGAATCCACATCGGAGTCATACTGACCAAGAGCTGAACTTGCATACATCTCGAACTCTCAACTCCAATAATATGACTTAAGGCCTTGTTCACACCAGCTGCTGCTTTGTAACGCAGAGGCTGGGGTGCAGTAAAGTCCGGCCAGACCAGTGCAGTGTTAATGCGTACTGTTCACTTTTCAAACTTTATTAAAATGTCAAATAGCGACATTTCACAGAATACTATCGGCTGGCATGTGGTGACACGCGCTGCCCTGGGAAAAAGTACTGCACGTAAAGCAGATGTGTGAAAACAGCCACACCGGAGACCAGGCATTTTGCCTTGTCTTGTGGTGGAGATGCGATGGGGCTGCACTTGAACAACTGTCCAATGCAGTCCCATCGCACCTTGTGTAAATGGACCCTAACCCCCTACAGTAATGAAGTTTATTTTCTAAAGTAGCTACACTCAGACACCAAACATGCCTATACTAGAAGGTCCAGTAGGCTAGTACATGACACATTAGCCCTCCTAAGAGAAAAGATTTAGATTATAGTTAGTATTTGACCAATCAATTTCATCCTGATAAATATACAGTTTGCCAGACAGGGAAACCTTGCAATTTGGAAATTTAGCTGCAAGAGTCCACTGGGCATAATAATATACTTTCCAGCAAACCTCAGACCATTTGATTGGGTGGTATTGTCTCAGAGACACCCTCTCCAGGAACAAGAAAAGATGGCTCCATCAGCAGCTGTGGGCTCCAGTTTTAATTGAAAGCACTAAGCATACTGGGAGTCAATTTCTGAGGGCCAGCAACCCATGCAAACACCAGGTTGGAATTTATTCTCTGCACTGAGCCAGACCAGACAAACCTCTAATTTTATTGTTGCTCATTTTTGTTTTATAATATATTACTCTGTTTTTCATTAGACTGAAAAATCTTGAGGGTGAAACTTTAAATATAGTAGGAATGTACTGCGCTCACAATGATAGTGAAAAATTATAAACCGATTCTGCTACTTCATAAACAAATATCAAAACCAGTGAAAATGTAAATGTATATACCAAAGTGCATTAATAAGAGGATTCACAGTAGCGCAACACCACCTAATTCATTTCGTGCCACATAAAAAAAATAGTGAAAAAAATTTTTTAATTATATTATATTATATTTATATACAATGTGCTTTAACTGCAGACTTTCAGCTTTAATTTGAGGGCATTTACATCCAAATCAGGTGAACGGCATAAACCTCACCAGACACTGGGTTTCATCCCCGGTGATGCTCTGCCAGGCCTCTACTGCAACTGTCATCAGTTCCTGCTTATTCTTGGGGCATTTTCCCTTCAGTTTTGTCTTCAGCAAGTGAAATGCATGCTCAATCAGATTCAGGTCAGGTGATTGACTTGGCCATTGCATAACATTCCACTTATTTCCCTTAAAAAACCTCTTTGGTTGCTTTCGCAGTATGCTTCGGGTCATTGTCCATCTGCACTGTGAAGCGCCGTCCATTGAGTTCTGAAGCATTTTGCTGAATATGAGCAGATAATATTGCCCGAAACACTTCAGAATTCATCCTGCTGCTTTTTGTCAGCAGTCACAGCATCAATAAATACAAGAGAACCAGTTCGATTGGCAGCCATACATGCCCACGCCATGACATTACCACCACCATGCTTCACTGATGAGGTGGTATGCTTTGGATCATGAGCAGTTCCTTTCCTTTGCCATACTTCTTCTCTTCCCATCACTCTGGTACAAGTTGATCTTGGTCTCATCTGTTCATAGGATGTTGTTCCAGAACTGTGAAGGCTTTTTTAGATGTTGTTTGGCAAACTCTAATCTGGCCTTCCTGTTTTTGAGGCTCACCAATGGTTTACATCTTGTGGTGAACCCTCGGTATTTACTCTGAAGTCTTCTCTTGATTGTTGACTTTGACACACATACACCTACCTCCTGGAGAGTGCTCTTGATCTGGCCAACTGTTGTGAAGGGTGTTTTCTTCACCAGGGAAAGAATTCTTCGGTCATCCACCACAGTTGTTTTCTGTGGTCTTCCGGGTCTTTTGGTGTTGCTGAGCTCACCGATGCGTTCTTTCTTTTTAAGGATATTCCAAACAGTTGATTTGGCCACACCTAATGTTTTTGCTATCTCTCTGATGGGTTTGTTTTTTTTTTTTTTTAGCCTAATGATGGCTTGCTTCACTGATGGTGACAGCTCTTTGGATCTCATATTGAGAGGTTGACAGCAACAGATTCCAAATGCAAATAGCACACTTCAAATGAACTCTGAGCCAATTGTTCCATTACTTTTGGTCCCTTAAAAAGTGGGAGACACATATACAAACTGTTGTAATTCCTACACCTTTCACATCTTGTTCATTTCATTTCAAATCCATTGTGGTGGTGTATAGAGCCAAAAAGATTAGAATTGTGTCGATGTCCCAATATTTATGGACCAGACATATATTTTATTTTTATATGGGAAAAAAATATTCTAGTCCTCTTTGACCAATGAATTATAATATATAGTCCTCTTTGACAATGAAGAAATGTAATGGTTCCCAGTGGTATCCAAATTATGAACAACACCGTAGATATCCATCACCATGTTTGTCACATCAGATCCGGTCCCATCAGGTGGAAACGCACCAAATATAATTGCCTACTACTCTCATGGTTAGGCTAGTAAGCCATAAGTATCAGTTGTTAAGATTCCTTAATAAGTCAATTCACTTCTACACAGTTCTTGCAGTAAAGGTACACCTCCATGGGTACATAAAAGAAAGGCTCCACTAGTGTAAAATTGTCAAAGCACAAAGTGGAGAGACTGAGGAGAGGTCGCTTGATTATGTCATGAGCTATACAATGTTTGATGCAAAGATTGTGCTTTGACAATATTATACTAGTGGAGCCTCTTTATGTACCCATAGATGCGTACCTTTACTGCAAGAATTGTGGAGAAGTGGATTGTTTTTATTAAAAGTGAAGTAGGTTTTTTGGTTTTTTTTTGAGATTCATATTTCCCTAGGTGGATGCAGCACCAGACCGATGCTGCAGCTGTCCCCCGGCATCTTTGTACTGAGAACTGAGCCATCGCACACTGCTGATGGCTCAGCCCTCACTCCTCCCTGAGCGGAGAACTGCTGACTGTCAGCATCTCTCCTGCTCTGTTCCTCCGCGCTCCAATGAGCGTGGAGGAACAGAGCAGGAGAGATGCTGACAGCTGAGACTGCCTTCAATCAAGGCAGCTGGCAGATCCAGACTTCTGAAGTCGGGATGACGCACTGCCTCGACTGATTGCAGTGACATCAGCAGAGAGCGGACTTCAGACCGCTCTCCACTGAAAACGGGTCACAGGAGCGCAAAACTGATTGCACTCCTGTGACCCATAGGAGAAGCTCAGCCTAAAAAGCTCAGACTGGACTTTTCCTTAAAGGAATCTTTACATAACTGATACTTAGGCCAAACTAGCGTAACCCTGAGAGTGATAGGCAATTATATTTGCTGAGTTTCCACCTGATTGGAGCAGGTCTGATGTAACACATGGTGGTGGATATCTACTGTGTTTTTCACAATTAGGATATCATTGGGAACTACTATTACTTTTGTTCATTGGTCAAAGGGGACTGTTATTGGACATTTTTCCATTTTTTGTTTCTCATTCTATTTTTATGATTTATTTTTTTCACAAAGAATATGTATATATATTCTTATTGAGCACTGAATGAATTAGGTGCTACTGTTGCGCTACTGTGAATTCTCTTATATTTGCTATTTGGTATATAGATTTAAATTTTCACTTGTTTTGAAACTCTGAATGCTCCAACTAGAAAAAAATGCCCACAACCTTCCACTTTGAAGAGGCTGCAGATTCTTTGCAGTGACTTCTTGCCTACAGGCATTCACTACATGATCAGATGTTGTGCTTAATCTTTGCTTGGCAAATTAATCAAATTAAATGAAGGTAAGCGATAAAAAGCATGCACCGATATTCACACAAATATCAAAAGACAACTGGAAAAAAAAAAAAAAAAAAAAGCGTTGCCCTGTCAGGAAAACCTCATATTCAATATATAATATATAACGGATACAAAAATAATAAAGTCCTACAAAATGAAATATCAATGTCCACCAAAAGTGTGCAAAATCTTCATACAGCTGCTGCGCACCAAGTGATTATAATGACTCTTACCAAGTCCTGAGACCCCACAACTCAAGAGGTCTAAATCAGCATTTACAAGATGACCAATCCCATATAGATGGATGGCTCCAACTCTCTTCCTCTCACACCTCAGGCAAGCCTCACTCACTTATGAATGGTATGCCCCAAAAGTGGTCACTGGATCGCTTCCCATATACCAGTCTCGAAAAAAAAAAAAAACACACACACCAAGGAAAGTGCAATAAAATCCCATAGCGAAATACTGTTTAAAAACAATAAACCGGGGAGTGGCCTGACGCATGGAGTGAGAGGATGTGCAGAGCTCCAGCTCCCGGACCCCTCGGCTCTACAGGGCGTTTCTGCACCGAATCCAGCTGTACAAAAGATCCTCATGGGGAAGGCTAAGTACAGGGATCAACAGGGAACAGGGGGATCTCGTCCCGGAGGGGATTTGGGGAGTTTTTTTACTCGATCCTCGGCCGCGGCCCAGCGCCGGCCGGGATCCAAGATGGCGCCGGCGCCTCCGTCCCCGGCCCACTCCGAGTCGGCCCTGGACTTTATGGCCGGCTCCCAGGCATCTCACACTATCCCTGTGACACAGGATTCTCCCCCCAGACTTTCCAGAAGCCGCTCCAATGCATCCTTAGGTTCTGAAGATGGATGGGATCTGGAATCCCAGATGAGATCCCTGCACAGCTACATGCGGTCTCTCCCTACAAAGGCTGACTTTGAACAGTGTGTCCACCGCATAGAGAAAACATACAAACAGGGAATCTCTGAACTTAAAAGGGACATTGGTGTTAGTTTTGAAGATATTGAAGCTACCACTGAGACCCTCCATGCCACAGATCAGAAGCATGAGGAAATACTTAATTCTCACACAGTCATGCTGCAACATCTTGCATATCAACAAGATGACATTGTGAACAGAAACAGGCAAAATAATATCCGCATTCGCGGCATTCCTGAATCAGTGGAACCCAAGGACTTGAAAGCGGCGGTGACTGTCATTTTTAATCCCCTTGAGCTTGACCGGGTCCACAGGACCTCTGGCCCCAGGAATTCTGACCCCTCATTTGTTCGCGATACGCTCTGCAGTGTACACTTTTACAACATTAAGGAATCCATCATGCGTGCCGCCAGCATGCAGGACTCTATTCTTTTCAATACCACACCCGTGATGCTGCTGCCTGACCTTTCACGCTTAACTTTAACTATGCGGAAAGCCTTGAAGCCTCTCACACAGCTACTTCAATCACGCCAACTGAAATATCAATGGCGCTTCCCTTTCCAATTGCGGGTGCACCATGATGGTAAGACTGCCACATTCCGCACGCTGGGTGATCTTCCTGCATTTCTCAGCACCCTGGAACTGCCTCATGTGTCTGTGCCAGATTGGCCCTTCTCTCCGACTACACCAGGCCTGCCGTACATTCCCCAGTGGCAAAAACCAAGTCGCAAAGGCCGTCCTGGATCCTCGTATCACACAGACCCAGACGATTGATGTCCTCTGGACCAGCGGGTCATTCATCTCCTCCTCCACGTAAGCAGGAACACCTCCTGCGCTACCCTGGAACTTTTGAGGATTTTCCTCTCAGAGTCTACCTTGATGGTCTTCGCTCATCTACACCCCTTCCAGCAAGCTGTTACTGTTCACCATTTTTCCTCGATTGACAGATGTTATTCTTTTCTTTCTTTTTTATTGTTACCCACGTTTGGGTTTTTGCCTTGGAAGACATCAGGTTCCTCAGTCTATAGCTGAATAATAGATTGCAAGTTATGCACGGAAGAATTTTCTCTGAATCACCAGCTTCGTCTCCTGAGATCAATACCTTCCTCACCTGCTGTGCCGTCGACCCCGATGCACATCCAGCTCCTTCACACCGATGGTCCCTGTTAACTGACCTTAAACGTTTAATTCCTGTTTTTTTTTTTCTGCAGGGACATGTGCGCCTGTTGGCATTTCATTATTGCTCTCATGGCACACACATCTGTGTCTAGTATTTTGTTAACACATGTTTTCTCCCAATGTGATATCTTGTTATTTATTCCTATTACTCTTACCCATACAGCCTAGTTTAACTCATATATTATCTGCCCTTTGGGTCCCGGGGCTCCGGGAGCTCTCCCATGTTAAACACTAACCCCCCCTTAGGAATACTCGGTGCCCTTACTTGACACCGTACCCTGGTTTTCAGATGTTCCATACTTTACAGTTTTTTGTATTTTGTTTTTTTCAATTTTTGATTACATGGCACCACCTAGTGGTCTATTTAAGTACATTCAGTATATTGTTTTATATGCAATGGTTAGGGTCCCAGCTCCCTACTTCTGGTCTTCACAGGTCTTATAGTATTACCATTTTGACAAATATGGATTCTGGGACTCTTTCTTTCTCTTCCTTCTCCTCCCTTTCTCTCTCTCTTCTTGCCCTTTTCTGATAATACCCTTATGCCTCACATACCTCCTCCTACTTGTCTCCCCGTTTCTCCCCCCCTTCCCTCCATTTTCTCTTCCCCTCCCCCCCTCTGCTGGCTGGGGCGGTACTACGAGGGACTCGGTTTCATTTTTCCCCCCATTCCCATCACACCCTCCTTGATATGGCCGCTACTCCACCTCTTAGTCTAGCTTCCTACAATTGTAGAGGTTTTAACACCCCAGAGAAACGTAGTTAAATCCTCTATCATTTTCACAAACAGAGAACTAACATTCTCTTTCTTCAAGAAACCCACTTCCGGTCTGGTTCAACTCCCATGATACGTAATCGATACTACACCTCCTGGTTTCACAGTACCAATCCGACTGCGAAATCTAAAGGGGTTTCAATCGCATTTCATAGGTCCTTCCACCCTGAAGTTCTTGACTCATTTATTGATGATCATGGTCGTTTTGTGTTTCTCAAATTAAAATTTAATAATTTCCTTTTTACAGTTGCCAATATATATGCTCCAAACACAGATCTGGTGCGCTTCCCATCATCCACTCTCACCAGACTAGCTTCTTTTGGAGGTCCCAGTGTTATCGTTGGAGGCGATTTCAATGTGGCTCTTTCCCCGTCTGCCGACACCTCTACTGGTAAGTCTTCTATGACCACGACTTCACTCTCACACATTAAATCTCTTCTACATTCTCATCACTTAGTGGACGTGTGGCGCATACATCATCCTAAGGACAGAGATTTCACCTACTTTTCCATAGCACACAACTCATATTCGTAGATTAGACTATTTTCTCATTTCCCAAACCCTTTTAGATACTCCACTTCAAACCTCCTTAGGACATGCCCTTTGGTCTGACCACTCTCTGGTTTACTTGTCCTTTGCCCGACCCCCACAGTCACGTAGAGGGAATTCCTGGTGTCTTAATGATAATCTTTTACGAGATTCGGTATGCATCGCTGAAGTTACTAAAGCGATCCAAAACTTTAGAATTGATCATATGGCGGATACCACTTCCCCACTTAACCCATGGGAGGCTCTGAAGTGTGTGGTCAGGGGTGTCCTGATACAAAACGGTTCTCGCCTCAAAAAAATTAGGTCTGAGGACATTCGGCGCTTTCTGACCACCATTTCGGATCTGGAAGTCCTACACAAACAAAATTTGGACCCCTCTACTTTTGTTACTCTAATTCCCACCGTGATCTTCTCCAACTACTAGATTCTCATTCTCTCATAGCTAGGGACCGGGCCCGCAAATCTTATTACTCTATAGCCAATAAATGTGGTCAACACCTGGCAGGGGTTATCCATCCCAGGGTGCCACTTCGCCCCATCCCCTTTACTACTAAATCAGACCAGACCAAAGTCTTTGGTTGCAAAGACATATCCACTTCATTTAAAGACTTTTATTCTCAGTTATATAACCTCCCGCAAACAACCCCGCCTAGTCCTGTGCCTCCCTCCCAAGACCCAATGCAGACTTATACAACGGAAACGGCGCTACCTGTGATTGACCCCCAGGTGTCCGCGGACCTGGATGGTCCCCTGCTGGAGCCGGAATTCCTGGGTGTCATTAAGGGACTAAAGCCGTGCAAGTGTCCAGGCCCCGATGGCTACCCCCCGAGGTTTTACAAAACCTTTGCGCCTTTGTTGGTCCCGTTCCTCACCAGGGCCTTTAACTCCATCGATGACACTACTCTCCCCTCCAAAGAACTATTATAAGCTAATGTTTCCATTATACTGAAACCCAATAAAGACCCCTCCCAATGTAGGAGTTATCGCCCCATTTCCTTATTAAATATTGACCTTAAACTTTTTGCCAAAATCCTTGCTAACCGTCTTTCTCCCTCTCTCCCCGGGATCATACACAGAGATCAGGTTGGCTTTGTCCCGGGTAGGGAGGCACGGGACAATACTACCAAAACTATTCACCTCATCTCTTATTCCCAACGTCACCATCAACAGGTCTGCCTTCTCTCCTTTGATGCCGAGAAGGCATTCGACCGGGTCAACTGGCGCTTCTTGAAACTCTCCCTTGAGCAAATTGGGTTGGGATCCTCTTTCATTTCCAAAATTATGTCACTCTACTCTCACCCCTCTGCTTCGGTCCTGGTTAATGGTACCTCGTCAGCAGCATTTGATATATCAAACGGGACTCGCCAGGGATGCCCCTTTTCCCCCCTTCTTTTTGTCATCTTGATGGAGCATCTAGCATGCGCCATTCGTCAAAATGATTCCATACAAGGCATACACACGCCATCCGCTCATAAGCTTTCATTGTATGCCGATGACTTACTCATTTATGCCCGCCAGCCTCACATAACCCTTCCCTCCCTGTTCTTGGAATTCCAACACTTTGGAAAGTTAAGCAATTTTAAACTCAATATGTCCAAGACTGAGGCTCTTAATATCTCTCTGCCTGCATCCACTATTTCCTCCCTCAAATCCAACTATTCATTTCATTGGCAGACCAAGGGCATTACCTACCTGGGTGTGATAATACCGGTTAACCTTTCAAATCTCTTTACATTGAACTATATTTCCCTCCTCTCTCGTCTTCGTAAAGATCTAGCTTCCTGGGGGGACAAATCTATACCCTGGTTTGGACGCATAAATACCCTCAAGATGGACACCTTGCTCACACTGCTTTACCTATTTCAGACCATACCGGCCTTAATACCCAAATCCTTTTTCTCTACTCTGTGCTCTCTCTCCATTCGCTTTGTGTGGAACAAAGGATTATCTAGAATCAAATTTAAGTTACTTACACGGCCAAAATTGCAAGGTGGTACAGGCTTACCAGATTTCGAGCTTTATTACAAAGCCACCTTAATGGCGCGTATCCTTGAATGGTTCCCACGACCCTTTCAAAAAGCCTCGGTTATGGTTGAACAGGATATGTCCCCTGTAGATCTTAGGGCTTTGCTTTGGGGGTATAGGAGAAATTTAATCGGCTTTGACTGACTCTTCCCCTCTAACTACAGCTGCCCTTGTGCTCTGGTATAGGAGAGGTCTATGTGAGATCCTGTCTTCATATCCATCTCCCTTATCACCACTTTTTGATAATCCTGCCTTCCCACAGGGTATAGGGGCATATGCTATCGGCTCTTTCCTCCGCTCCTCCTGGCCACAAGCTCATTCCTTCGTTCAGGCGGACAAAGGAGCTCCAAATATCCCAACCGGAAACCGAGACTGGCTTACCTCCCTACACCTCTCCACCTTCACCAAACATCTTTTCGTCTCCTCTCAGGTCCATCGCCCCCTGACTAACTTCAAACAACTAAGCTCTCTTCAAGAATTACCTAGACACTTGCTCTAACATATTTACAGACTGATTCAAGCTCTTACACAGAATGACTTACCCACTTATACTAGAATGTGGTCGGCAGACCTGGGGAAAGACCATCTCCAGTGCGAATTGGCAAACCGCGTTCCATTTTGCACATAAGTCTTCAATCTCTTGTTATTCACAAGAGAAGAATTTTAAGGTTATGGCAAGGTGGTATAGGGACCCCGCCACTCTACGGAAAATATTTCCTTCCACTTCATCTACCTGTTGGCGATGTTCTATTGCAACAGGATCGTACCTTCATGTCTGGTGGGAGTGTGATTGGATCCGACCCTTCTGGAAACAGGTATCCCAGGTTTATGAAAAAAATGTATGATGATCCTTTGCAATTGACCCCTGAAATAGTCCTTCTCTCTATCTTGCCTGGATCAATAGCCTCTCAAAAACGCAATCTCCTACGTTTCTTCCTGTCAGCAGCTCGACATCTCATACCCCTTTTTTGGAAGACAACGACTATTCCCTCGTTAGCTCTCTGGACCTCCACTATGAATGATATTATGCGTATGGAGGAGATGCTGGTGCTAGACAATGATACCTACGAGAAATTCACAATACTATGGTCGGTCTGGCGACGCTTCTCCTCCTCAGACACGCTGGTTACATTGCTCCCTGTCACCCCGTCTCCAGCTCCTTCCATAAATTTGAATGCCCTCTAATCCCTGAATTATTCTTATATTCGATGACCTAGAGTCCTTCCTCCCCGTTTCCAGCCAGAAGAACCCCTCCCCTTCTCTTTACTTTTATCTCCCTCCCTTCTGCCTTTCTTTCGTTTTCCTTCTCCCCATTTATTTTCTCCTTTTTCACTTTACCCTTCTGATGTTTGACATAATCTGTTTTTATAATTCTCTATTTAATAACTATCAGCTCTGCTGTGAGCGATAGCCATTTTGCTCGCTGATTGTTCTCTTAAAATGTCACATTTTGTGTCAACTGTATTATTTTCTTGTGTTCCTTTATACCAATAAAAACATTTTCAACTCTAAAAACAATAAACCAAGTGGGTACAAAACATACAGTATGGCAAGCATATCGCACAGCACTGCCGACTCTCCAGGCAGGTGTGATAACATCACCGCTAAACTCTGCCCACAGAGGCATTCCATTCATGAGAGTGAGGTTTGAAGCTTACGACATAATACGTCAGAAGTGACGCAATGTGTTGAACAGTTTTGTATGTATTCTTTCTTTTGAGCATGCGTAGTCTTGCTCTTTTTTTGTGCGAAAACCATACTAACGAAACGTAAAATCGGACGTTGAGTTCACATCCGACAAAAATGTTATAGTCTGCACATTCATCTTTTGTCTGACAAAAAAGCAAAAATCATCTGTCAAAAGCATTGTGCTAACAATTCTGAAAATCGTCATATCGCGGTCCATCCGATTTTCGTATCGTGTGTATGGACCTTTAGACCTCTTGAGTTGTGGGGTCTAAGGATTTGATAAGCGGCATTATAATCACTTGGTGGTTGGTGCACAGCAACTTCATAAAGATTTCGCACACTTTTGGTGGACTGATATTTAGTTTGTAGGAATTTTTTTTTTATTATTATTATACATGTACAGTATATTAATTTGGAAGTTTTCCTGATAATTTTTTTCAGTAGGCACCCACTACAGCAATGGCAACATTGGATTTTTCTGGGCAGAGTTTCTGATGGCAACCTATAGTAGATCATTGGAATCTATTAGAATGCTGGGTGACAAGTCAGGGACACAATTTGACAGGGAGAGAGATGGCCAGGTAAAAAAAAAAACACAAGGGCAATAATTATAGGGGTAATACATTAACCCTGTGGGTACTCTTCCACTCACTCAATTATAATCAGTGAGGCTCCATGATCAATTGCCATACAGTATAAAAAAAATAGCAAACCAAAAATGGTCAGCTCAAGGACCATGTAGTAAATGAGCCTCTAGGACTTAAAGAGGAGTTCCACCCAGGGGGTCCATTAAAAAATTAAAAGTCAGCACTACAAATACTGCAGCTGCTGACTTTTAATTGGACACTTACCTGTCCCTGGGTCCAGCGATGCGGGGGATCGAAGCCCCGCTCGTCCCCCCCCCCTCTTCGCGCCCCGGCATTTCAACTGTGGGCGTTGGGCTGTGGCTTCACAGCCTGGCACCCACTGCGCATGCGCGAGCGGCGCCGTGCGCCGTGATTGGCCGCTCAATCACCTGGGACCTGTAATAGGTCCCAGATGATTGACGGGAGGGAGGGAGCAGAGCCGAGCCCTTCCTGTGCCGAGGGGGAAGTGATGTCACCAGCCCAGGAAAAGGAAGAGGCAGACTAGGAGGGACCACCTAGCAACAGGCATTTAGAGGTAAGTAAAAAAAAAAAATATCCAAATGTTTTTTTGTATTTTTTTTTTTGAATTAAGGTTCGTCCTGCATTTAAAATACGCTAGAGAAAAATAGAATCTGCACCATGGCGATTAACTTTACAGGCTCCCTCTGATCAGATATACTGTGTGTTGCCTAATGGTGGCCCCACCCCAAATATGGTTAAACTTCAAACACATGGCTAATTTAGTTCTCTTACAACAGGTCAATATGGGGAAAGGGGGAGGGGATAACACTTCTTTTTTGCAAATAAAATGTTACATTTTCAGGACTTAGGCCTGATTCACACTTATGCATTTTTAGTGCTTTTTGAATTTTGCAGATTTGTACTACAGAACGTGTTCCAAAGGAAACCATGTTAAATGGACTGTAGTGCAAACCTGCAAAATGCAAAAAGCACTAAAAATGCATTGGTGTGAATCAGGCCTACGACCCATTTCCTAGAGGTTTACAAACAATAGAGCAACTATCTGTAATGTACAATTACCTGTTCTGAATACTTATATGAGGATATGTCATCTTGAGAAGGTACAGCCCGAGCCATATCATCCTGAATGGACTTTGAAAAAAAAAAAAAAAAAAGGAGGATAGCATCTAAGTAAATGGGGTTATAAGAAAAGTGAAGTACATTATAATCATAATAAACAAATTCAGTAGATGCATTTAAAGTTGCAACCTCTAGCTAAGGCATTTTCTTAATGCATCAGTTCCAAACTAACATCCTTAGACCAAAAACACCAATTTGAAAATTGTTTGAATAAAAAAAAAAAAGATCCTCTTGCAAGTAAATGATCTGCCTTGGAGACTGAGATCAAGTATAGAACTACAAGGTCTATAAAAAAAAGTTTCAATTTTAGGAAATGCACCAGTCACAAAATAGGATTTTTTACTTACCGTAAAATCCATTTCTCTGAAGTTCATTGACAGACACAGCCTTCATAACTATAGGGTTATATGGCCTCTATTAGGAGTAGGACTAGGCAGAACAAAAAGCAAATGAACACCTGGCTACGCCTATGGGCCGTCCTTCAGTCAGTATATAACCCCTGCCCTGCTCTAGGTATTCAGTTTAGTAGCAAGCTGTGACAGAAGTATCAAAACAACTCCATAGAGGGGTGGGTGCTGTGTCTGTCATTGAACTTCAGAGAAATGGATTTTACGGTAAGTAAAAAATTCTATTTTTTCATTCGTTCATTGACAGACACAGCCTTCATAACGATAGGGATGTCCCAAAGCAGTGCCAACATGAGGGGTGGGAAACTGAAAAATCCCAAGGCTTATATAAGAGCCAAACAGGTAACAGGAACTTCACCCAGGACAAGCTGGAACCCAACCCGAACCATATCCCTTCAAGAGGGAATAGACCCTCTACCCAGCGGCCTGCAAAAAAACTTGTGGCCAAAAGAGGCATCCGCAGATGCCAACCCATTCACTTTGTAGACTTGTGAACATGTACACAGATGACCAGTAGTCGCCCTGCAAACTTGCATAACGGACGCATGATGACAGAAGGCCCAAAAAGCACTAAGCAAAGGGTCAACACCACACACTCATAATGCTCCGCACCCACAGCAACACAGAGGAAGTGCTGGAGACGGGCACACAACAGAATGCATAAGTAGCATTCGTGATGTCGATAGAAGTCAGAAAGTCCCTATGATGGAGTGCCACCTCTGTGCGGACGGACTCCATCCTAAACTACTGTACCCCCATAAGGCATGTATCATGCCCTCCATCCTGTAGACTGAACAGGTTTGAATAAAACCCCTGAAAGCAATCTTTGCGCGGGAACATCACACCCTACAGCAACAGGGCTTGCACAGCCCCCCACGGAGAACAGCCAGCAGTGCGGCGACAAACACCCTTGGAAGCAAAAAGTTCCTTGGAGGAACACAGCCGGAAAACTATCTAGTAACCAGACCAGATCAAGACGCGACATGCTACCATTCTGGGTTGCCCCCCCCAAAATACATGTCTTAGCACCACTGAGGAAACGGAGAGCTCAGCAACTAGGGTAACTGTGGCCAAGTGACCTAGCGGTCAACTGTAGCACCTGGACCAACAGGCCTGCCAATGCAGCAAAGACAGGGGGACTCTGCTCCCCCTCCAGGTATGTCCGCTGGCCTTTAGAAACCAGAGAATCCTTTATTGGAACCATGGTTGCCTTGAGCAGCCTAGAGATAGGAGGGTTCACTACTGGTGGAACAGTCCACTACAGAAGGAGGGACTCCCCAAAGGGGTACCTTACAGCAAGTGTTCTTGGAAACACCAAAGACACTTTGGACACTCCCAGTCCTCATGGACAAATTTGTCCGAATAAGAGGGAGAAGGGAACGCTCCCTTTCCACAGACAGATCCACCTCCCACCTAGACGGAGTGGCCGTCGGCCATGGCGACACTGATCTAGATAGCAGTAGCCAGTCATCTGTGTTCCTGCGAGACTCAATCTTGCCGGCCGTCCCGGTCCAGAATGGGGCTTGTCGCGGCCAACCCAGTGCGAAGATGAGGTCTGCGCGCGCTCGATGGCCAGGCTGGGGAGACTACCAGGATCTATATTATCCAGTCTGTCACCCAGCCCAGCAGTTAATTGCAGATCACAGGAAAAAAGAAATAAAAGAAATGAAAGAAAAATCCAAAGAACCACAGGTCCCAACAGGGAGCCAGGTCCTTCTTCTAGACTAGGCAGAAAAAAAACTGAATACCTAGAGCAGGGCAGGGGTTATATACTGACTGAAGGACGGCCCATGGGCGTAGCCAGGTGTTCGTTTTTGTTCTGCCTAGTCCTACTCCTAATAGAGGCCATATAACCCTATAGTTATGAAGGCTGTGTCTGACAATGAACGAAGGAGAAATTCTATTTTCATCTACATTTTTAGCCAATAGGTTATGCTACGAAGGCTCTAATTTAATCAGAAATATACCAAAAAAAAAAAAAATGGGAGAGGTACAATAGCAGAAACATTTTTTTTCAAAGCAAACATTAAGGGCTTGTCTACACTTGCTTCAAAACATAGCTTTGGACACTTTAGGGCTCATCTAGGTTCCGTTCACACCTATGCAGTTTGCTTTTGCTCGTTTCTACACTGCTTTTTGCTGTGTGTTTTTGCACACGCAATTTTACCTTGATTTACTGTGAGTTTTGCATTTTTTTTATACTTTTTTTTTTCCCCTGCCAATATGTTGGGCAGATTAAAAAAATGCAAAACGCAGCAATAAACACACTACATGCTTTTCTGCAGCTTCTCTATTGAAGTCTCTTAAACCAAAAAAAGCACTGTGGTGTTAAAAAAAAAAAAAAAAAAAAAAAAAAAAAGTCTGACCCTTTCCAAAAACGCAGTGGCTGAAAAAATAAAACCATAGATGTGAATGCGTTCCATAGGAAACCATGTAAAACTGTAGTGACATTCCGCAAAAAGCACTAAAAAACCACATACGTGTGAACAGTCTTACACTTGCCTCAAATTCACACATTAAAGCGCCTACCGCCTCAACATGCTTTTTCGATGTGTTTTTGAAGCTTCTGCGATGCTTCGATTATGCTTTTTTTTTTTAAAGCTTTAATGAAGCTTGGCACATTGCCCTGTGTGTGATCTCATACCTGCAATACCTCCAAAACAAAGCAAAGCTATAGCTGAATTAAGTCCTGGTTTACACCTTGTTTTCGCTTAGCTTTGTTTCAAAAATTATACCCCATGTCAATTTAGTGGTGCCCCCCCCGCCAGCCACAACGATCGGATTAGATCCAGACCAATCTCCAGCCAATGGTATCCTGCCTGAACCTGGTGATCGGTCCTGGCGAATGAGCTCCTTCCCCAGTCTGTGTAAGTATAAACACAGCAAGGGAAGTGATGCCATCTCTCCTCCTGTAGGTCTTTAAGTTCCAGACCGAGGAGAGAGAACATCTCATAGTAAGTGCACCAACACTACACTGGCACCAGTCCACGTAGGTACACTTGCGCCCCCCCCCCCGGATCACCCCATCACCCCCCCTCCAGTTAACCCCTTCACCCCGTCACTGTCACCCAGTGCAGCATTGATTTTTTTTTCGATCGCTGTGCTGGTGTCATTGAGGTGCAAGAACCGCAGGTCTCTCGTATGGAGCAGAGAGCCAGTACTAGTGCCGCTCATCCTTCTGGTGAACTGGCAAGCACCAGAGGCCTAGTACATCCTGGTCATACATCCAGCACTGCAGTAACACTTGATGATGTGGCGAGTCCTATAAGTGCAGTTTAAGCTGGCGAGGTGGCTAGCATGAGTAGTGTCCCGCTGCCACCAAGGAGAAGACAAACACAGGCCCGTCAAGCCCATAGTGCCTTTTCTGCTGCATTCGCCAATCCTAATTAGAAGCCCACCACTTCTGCAGCACCCGTACTTCCCCCATTCACTGGCCAACCCGGAATTCAGGTGGAAACAGTTTTAATTTTACGTCACTTGATATTTATTTGCGGTTTTTCATCGAAGATCTCTATAGATCTATTGTGGACCAAATCAATTTGTATGCTGGTCAATTCATCGCCGCTAATCCGCAGCTGACCCTTGCCAGAGATTGGAAACCAGTTACGGTTTCCAAATTTAAGACCTTCCTGGGCCTATCCTTCCTCATGGGCATAACTAAAAAGAGTGAGTTGCGGTCATATTGGTCCACTGACCCAATTCACCATATGCCCGTGTTCTCTGTCTCAATGACCAGGACACGATATGAGCAGATCTTGCGGTTCATACACTTCAACGACAATGAACTCTGTCGTCCTCGGGGTGACCCTGGATTTTAATCGGCTCTACAAAATTCGGCCCCTCGTAAACCACTTCAACAGTTTGCAGCCTTGTTTACTCCCGATCAAGTTGTCTGCGTTGACGAGTCCCCGATTACGTTTTCTGGCCGCTTGTCTATCAAGCAGTATCTTCCCAGCAAACGTGCCAGATATGGGGTCAAGATGTGTAAGCTCTGTGACAGGGCAACAGGCAATAAATATAGTTTTATGGTTTACGAGGGAAAAGATAGTCACGTAGAGCCGGAGAACTGCTCAGACTACATAGGGCGCGCTGGAAAGATTGTGTGGGGACTTGGTGTCACCCTTATTCGGAAATGGGTACCACTTGTACGTGGACAATTATTACACGAGCGTGCAACTTTTTAGTCACCTTTTTGATTATGGAATTGACGCATGTGGCACCATGCGATCTAATCGTTGGGGCTTCCCCCAACGGCTTGTAGAATCCTGACTTAGACGGGGGGAGAGAGCCTGCTTGAAGTGTAATAATTTGTTAGCAGTGACATGGAGGGATTCACGTGTTTTCGTTCTGTCCTCCCTTCATGCAGATACGACAGTCCAAATTTCTACTGCGATTTGTGTTGTGAAGAAACCCCTCTGTCGCCACAAATACAACCTTAATATGGGAGGGGTGGACCTCAACGACCAGTTGTTTGTGCCGTACCCAATTGCCCGTAAGGCAATTGGCTCTGCTGAACGCTTTTGTGCTACAGTTGTGCTCATACGTTTACCTACCCTGGCAGAATGTATGATTTCTTGGCCATTTTTTAGAGAATATGAATGATAACACAAAAACTTTTCTTTCACTCATGGTTAGTGTTTGGCTGAAGCTATTATCAATCAACTGTGTTTACTCTTTTTAAATCATAATCACAACAGAAACTACCCAAATGACCCTGACGAAAAGTTTACACACCCCCGTGATTTTGGGTCGATAACATGCCCACAAGTTGACACAAAGGGGTTTGAATGGCTATTAAAAGGTAACCATCCTCACCTGTGATCTGTTTGCTTGTAATTAGTGTGTGTGAATAAAAGGTCAATGAGTTTCTGGACTTCTGACAGACCCTTGCATCTTTCATCCAGTGCTGCACTGATGTTTCTGTATTCTGAGTCATGGGACAAGCAAAAGAATTGTCAAAGGATCTGCAAGCAAAGGTAGTTTTCTGTATAAAACAGGAAAGGGATATAAAAACATATCCAAGGAATTGAGAATGCCATTCAGCAGTGTTCAAACTCTAAGAAGTAGAAAATGAGGGGTTCTGTTGAAACCAAACCATGGTCAGGTAGACCAACTAAAATTTAGCCACAACTGCCAGGAAAATTGTTTTGGGATGCAAAGAAAAACCCACAAATAACTTCATGTGAAATACAGGACTCTCTGAAAACATGTGGTGTGGCTTTTTCAAGATGCACAATAAGGAGGCACTTGAAGAAAGATGGGCTGCATGGTCGAGGCACCAGAAGAAAGCCACAAAGTATCCTGCTTACAATACACCAAACAGCACAGAGACATGCCTCAAACCTTCTGGCACTAAGTCATTTGGAGTGATGAGACCAAAATTGAACTTTTTGGCCACAACCATAAACACTACATATGGAGAGAAGTCAACAAGGCCTATGATGAAAGGTACACCCAGTGGTGGGACAAGGCCAACTAGTGCCCAGGGTGAAAATGCCAAACTGCGCCCCCCCCCCCCCCGCCAAGGAGTTGGGAGGAGTTAGACTATATGCAGTGCTGAAATGTATGTACTGGTTACAGCAGGCTGCTGCAACAATTACAACTTACCAAATCTCCCAATGACCCCCTAATTGCAAAAGCAGATATATGGAGGTATACATTCTAATGCATATCGGGTCTGACATACTTATGCATGTCTTCACCTATACACATATACTTATTCTTAGAGAGTAGTAGTACGCATGTCAGACCTGATATGCATTAGAACGTGTAGCTAGTCCTGGGTACAGATTATAGTAAATGTAGGATATAAGAAGAAATCTTGATAAATTGTTTTGTATATGGAGGTATACACATGCCAGGCTATGATGCTTTGTATCATAGTATGGCAAAAATTCCCTGAAGTGTTTGGTGGGCAGTAGTACCTGCAGAATATGACCTAATCGGCCACCTGGAAATCATTTGCAATTTGTGTACTTACAGCACAGTGGTGAAGACTTTTAGAGGTTCAGGCTGGGTTCTCACTGGTGTGATGTGGGAAACCCTGCAATTCCTGTGCAGGTTTCTGCATTACACCTAAATTGCCAGCAGTTCACAATGTGAAGTTAAAGACACCCCCAGATTGGTTTGCATATCGCAAGGTGTACTGTGAAACGATACAGGAATCGGATGGCATGGGTGTGAACACCCATGCCATCCGATTCCAGTGCTGACTAAAAAAATGTGATGCAAATTAAGCTATATAAACGGTACTGAATTTGCATCGCAAACACATTGCATGTGATCTGCACAGCAATGCAGTGCAAATCACATGTGATGTCTATCATCACAATAGTGTGGACCCAGCCTAAAACAGGTAGAGAAGAGGCAACATAATATCTCCCAAGCACCTGCAATAAGGCATATTACACTTTACTTCTAGCACCCCTACCCCTTAGCAGAGTCCTGTAAATGTGTGTGCTTGGGAAAAGGGGGACTAGGTCTGATAAGTGAACTATAAGCCCTTTTACTGCCAACCGCTTCCTGAGAATGCTAGTTAGTTGGTGAATGCTGACCCACTATCTTTATGTAGCACCCTCTACCTTTAGATAGGTGCTAGAATAGGATTTTTCTGGGTTTAAGATATCAGTGTAGGCAAATTTAGACAGGCCTGTATTTTAGGTTAGGCCTGTTTGTTTTGATTTGGGGCTGGGAGTGTTTAGTGCAGTGGTGGATGTGATCACCTGTGCTCTGACTCCCCTGCTTTCAGGAAGATTGTTCTGGAACAGGGGTTGGACCTGAAGTTTGAGTGGCAGGCAGCTCATGCGAGGAGCTCTGACCAATTCCCTTTCGGTGTTGGCAGGGGGCAAGCCTCCCATATAAGCTGAGGTCACATGCTGCTAAGGAGTTCTGGACGGTGCAGGAAAAGGAGAAAGAAGTTGTAGGTAGCTGCTGCAGGGTGTCCCCACGTGGGGGATGCGCTGAGCACGGAGGAGGGCCGGTGTAGCCGCTAGGATGGATTCCTGGATAAAGACTTTGTACCATGGAGTTATCAAGCTGCTGTGACTGGGGAACACAGGACTTGCACTTTGGAGAAGGTCAGTGTGGAAGAAACCAAAGGAGTATGGTTGAGAGTAGTGCAGAATGCTGTGGCTGGGGAACGCAGCGTTTGCAGTTATGGACTGGCTGGGAGCAGTAGTCCGCTTATTGCCGTGTGCTAGGCTGTCGGGGAGAGGTACCGAGTATCTCTGGCCTGGTAAAGCACTTTGGTAATATCATCCAGGAGACTGTAGCTACCAAATTCACTGAGCCATTGGGGAGAGGTATTGTATGCCTCTGGCTTATTGATTAGCTCAAGCGACACCATTCAGAAACTTTTTTTACAGTAACAGTACAGCCAGCAAGCTGGGGTTATTCAGAGTGATCCCTTCTTATCTTACTGGAAGTGAAGCAACAGGACTAACAGTTTTGCAGTAGAGGATTTGTACAAGGAGAGAGGAATCTAGAGGAGTGATAATCTGCAGGAGTGCAGAGGAAGAGGAGCAATAGTCTGCAGTGGAGATATGCAAAGGAAATAGACTGCGAATGTTAGAGGTGCATCATTTTCAGGGGTTAAAGCTGCTAATCAATCTTCTACAAATGTGATGACAATTCAATAAGTGCTTTGGGCATCCCATATCTTCCTTTACCCCAACCAAGTTGTATCCCGCAATAAACACAACAAAACTACGCAAATGACTGCTCATTGTCTCAGAAGTGATAGTTGGGGGTCTGGCAGCAGGGTAATTTGGTGGATGTTAATAACTAGTGGTAACCAACCGCTAACATTTAATACATTCTGACCTAAAACACATGTCAGGAAAGTCTGCCAAAATTCACATGCCCCAATCTGTATACCTCTACTTAATCAAAACAATGCAGTCAGCATGCAAACCAAGCAACTAGAATTTTCAGATAAAAAACAGCAATGCCAACCTCCCTGTTTCAGGTTAGGTTTCCCTAAACCTGGCTATTGTTACTTTAATTGGTAATAAAAGAGCAATATTTGTTGAGATGAAGAAGCTCTTCAGGAATAGTGTATTTCCTTATTTCTGAGTAATACATACCTGTCAGACCCCCTCCATGCTTTCCACCCCCCCACCCCTTTCCACAATACATGCTATCACTCTTTTTGAAGCAAGCTCTCCTCTGCAGCAATACCAAAACCCACATAATATTTAGCTGTAGGATGTTAAAGCCATTTCCTCCCTCCTTTCGGTAACAATAGAGGGCAGTGGCTCAGCTCAGGTCCTCTGTGCTGCCATCAACTTCTAGGAATGCTGCATTCGGTTTTCTGCAGCTTTGTTCCTTTATAGGACAAACATATGCTGACTGTAGAGGTTAGTAGGAGCCTGACATGCGGGGAGGCGGCGGGAGCAGTAATTGCACACACATAAGTTTTGTTTTTTCCTCTTGTCATTAGCAAAAAGCTGCATTACTCTGCTCTGTGGAAACAAACTGAAGGGCGCTTTACCCTCACTCCCCAGCACTCTATACACAGGAGGTTTTCTCCATGGCTGTCCTCCTCTCTTCCGCCCACAGGTTGCTATTGAAGGGAAGAGAGCAGTCTCCTCCCTTTAGCAGCTATCAAGATTCCTGCTCTGCCTGATAATAATGACACTACCGTCACTTCTGTAAGTGAGGAAACTTCAGAACAGTGTGGCTCCAGTGCGCCCCTCCCCCTTCATGTAATATTCCACCCAGGGCACCCGTCCCTTCTACCCACCCCTTGTACTGGCCCTGGGTACACCATTCCTACTGTGAGACATGGGGATCGCTGATGTTTTGGGGATGTGTGAGCTACAAAAGGCACAGGAAATTTGGTCAAAACATGAGAATACCCAGGAGTATCCTATAGCCACTGTTAACTTTAAAACTGACTTAGGTACATTGACCCATCCGGTCAGACTTGTGCCTGTCATGGTTATCCAATAGAGTTTTGTCTGTCAGCTTACCTGTCTCCATGTGTTCATCTCTAAAGACCAGCTGACTCACCTGACTGCTTTTATAAACTCTCCTCTAGCATGGCTCCATCCCAGCTCCTATCTGGGAACCCCATATTAACCTGTGCACTGCAAGCCAGCAGTGCTGATCAACCACTGTGTGTTAGCTTTCGTGTGTACTTGCTGTGTTTCCTGCGTCTGATTCCAGTTACCGACTTTGGCCTGTTCTCGACTATTCCTGTCTGCTCGTGACCCTGACCTTTGGCGTATCCCCGACTATCCCTGTTTGCCTGTGACCCTGAACCTTGGCGTGAACTCTGTTCTTGTCTGCTTGTGGCCCAGACCTTGGCTTATTCCCTTACTATCCCTATCATCCTGTTGCCTACTGTGGGTGGAAGCTGGGGGACCCTGGGGGTCGCAACCTGGAGCCAGTTGCAGCCCTGTCCATCCTCACCACTAGATGCTCTGGTGAACACCTGCTGGCTCTTAGACTCCGCGCCCCAGGGAATCTTACGCTCTAACCCCGTTGGGATCCGTGCTGGTGTTCCAGCGGCCCTGCCTTCCTTACCACCTTGACTCCCATCCGCAGCAGTCAGCCGTAGGGTCTACTACCTTGCGGTGCACTCCTGATCCCAACGGTGTGCATCTGTCACCTAGCCTTAAGGTGACCGGACAGTGCCCCACTTGGTGCACATGGCCATCATTGGTAGGGACTTCCTTAAGTTTTGGGAACTGTGGGATTGTCCTGACCCAGTCACAGTAACTGACTCAGTGGCAAATCCAGAACTCCTGCCAGCACTGACAACGTGGGTTCAGGAGACTCCTCTCAGGGTTCCCCTCAGTTATAGTAGGAGAACTGGAGGAGCCTGAGAAGTCCCCACAACCAATGAAAGTGGACAGCCATCTGCTGACTCTGAGCCTACGTTGGAGTTTGCTGACCTTAATGTGAACAAGGAAAACTTTGGTACCGAGCAGAGAAAAGACCTTACCCTTGCCGGGGCCTGGGAAAATGTAGTAGTGATCAACGATGTACCTGTTGAACCAGGGGACAGGCCCTGTTTTCCTTATTTCAGCAGCAATGAGGATTTACTGTATCGCGTATATAAAAAGAATGCTGAAGTTGAACAGTTGGTGGTCCCTAAGCCATACAGACAGGTAGTATTGGTATGTGCCCATGGGCACTTGCTAGGAGGTCATTTAGGTTTTTGAGAAAACCACTGAAAGGGTGTTGAGCAGTTTGTACTGGCCTGGGGTACAGAAAGATAGAGAATTATGGTCAGTCCTATCCTGTGTGCAAAATGTCAGCCCCACTACAACACTTCCGAAGTACTTTCGTGCCCTTACCCATTAAGGAAGTGCCCTTTGAGAGGATCGCTTTGGACCGTGTGGGTCCACTCCCTAAGTCTGCCGGGGTCATCAGCATATTCTTGTAATCATGATTATGCTACCCGTTACCCTGAAGCAGTTCTCTTATGCACCACATCTGCTAAGAACATAACCAAAGAGCTTTTCATGGTGTTTAGTCATGTTAGGATCCCCAAGGAAGTCCTTACAGACCAGGGCAACCCATTTATGTCACAAATAACTAGGGAATTGTGCAAGTTATTTAAGGTGACGCAGTTGAGAACCACCATGTACCATCCTCAAACTGATGGCTTGGTGGAGCGCTTCAATAAAACATTAAAGAGTATGTTAAAAAAGGTTGTTGACAAGGATGGGAAAGACTGGGACTTCCTGATTCCGTACTTTATGTCTTCTGTTAGGGAGGTACCCCAGGCCTCTACAGGGTACTCTCCATTTGAGGTGCTTTACGGGAGACACCCGAAGGGGGCTCTTAAACATAGAAAAGGAAACCTGGGAGGGGGGGCAGACACCCCACAAAAGTGGCATTGAGCATATCGCTCAAACAGGAAGCTAGAGAGTTCCTGATAAGGAAGAGAGTGAAATTTTCAGAGTTACCTGGTACGACTTCAACGGTTCAGCATGATATTGTTACTGAACCTGGAGTCCGTATAGAGCTCAAACCATACCGAATTCCCGAAGCTAGAAGAAAGGACATCAGTGATGAAGTTAAAAGGATGTTGGAGTTAGAGGTTATTGAGGAATCCAATAGTGACTGGTCTAGCCCCATCATGTTAGTCCCAAAACTGGACGGCACTTGAAGGTTTTGTAATGACTTCAGAAAGCTTAATGCAGTAACAAAGTTTGACGCATACCCAATGCTCAAGGTAGACAAACTTATAGACCGACTTAGCAAGACCCGCTATCTGACCACTTTGGACTTGACCAAAAGGATATTGCCAAATACCCCTGACTGATAGCGCCAAAGAAAAGACTACATTTGTTACCCGGGAGAGGTAGTTTCAGTATAAGAAAATGGCTTTTGGGTTGCAAAATGCCCCCGCAACATTTCAGAGGGCCATGGACAGGGCCCCAAGACCTCACCGACAGTATGCAGCAGCCTATCTGGACGACATAGTGGTGCATAGCACTGACTGGAAGTAGTACTTGCCCCGTGTCCCGGCTGTCCTTGATTCCCTCTTCAAAGAAGGTTTTACGGTGAACCCAAAAAAATGTGCCATTGGTTTAGAGGAAGCCAGGTATTTGGGCTACACTATTGACCATGGAGTCATTAAACCTCAAGTGAATAAAATAGAAGCCATCCAGGAGTGGCCGTGTCCTGCAAACAAGAAGCAGGTCAGGGCCTTTCTTGGGATTGCGGGGTATTATAGAAGGTTTATGCCAAATTTTGCAACTATAGCTGCCCCACTGACAGACCTTATGAAAGGGAAAGTCCTAAAGAAGGCTCTTTGTGCACAGCCAGTACTGTACTCCCCGGATTTCTCCAAAGACTTTTTGGTTCAGACGGATGTGATGTAGGTATCGGGGCAGTATTATCACAGGTACACAATGGGGGGAAAACACCCTGTGGTGTACCTAAGCAGAAAGCTCAATGACCATGACAAAAAGTATGCAGTCATTGAAAAGGAATATTTAGCCATATAGTGTGCCGTGGACGTGCTAAGGTACTATTTGTTAGGGCGCCAGTTTGCGTTAATAGCCGACCATGCTCTTCTGAAATTGATGGCCCAAAAGAAGGAGACGATGTGTGAACCGATGGTTTTTGGCTCTACAGGATTACTACTCCACTGTAAAACATAGGCCAGGTGTTGAGATGGGGAATGTAGATGCCCTGTCCCGGGTTCACTCCTGTTGGGCCACAGGTGTTCCAACCTTGGGGTTGAAACAAGGGGGAGGATATGTAGCAGAGCATCCCAGAGAGAGCTGGGAAAAGTCCTGTTTGGGGTTTATGCATCTCCCAGGCTCCTCTGATCCATTGTCCAGTTCAGGTCTTGGTACTCTTCCCCAGGCTAATTTAAGCTCACCTGAGACAGACAGCCTTAGCTCTCGGCCTGTTTTTAATTTATTAAGGGGAAACAAAAAACTGTTCAAACCTGCCTGACCCTATGTGAAAAAGTAATTGTCCCCTCCCTTGCTGAATCATGAATGAACTGTGAGAAAAAAAAAAACACAATTTTTTGGAAAGCAGAGTAAACAATTTCACTTGCCACACCCAGGCCTGATTACTGTTACAACTGTTGAATCAAGAAATCACATAAATAGAAGCTGTTTGACAAAGTGAAGCACGCTAACAGATCACAAAAAGCCAAACATTATGCCACAATCTAAAAAAAAAATCAATAACAGGATTAGAAACAAAGTAATGTACATGTAATCAGTCTAGGAAGGGATTCAAAAGGCATTTCTAAGGCTTTGGAACTCCAGTAAACCACGGGGAGAGCCATTATCCACAAATGGAGATAACTTGGAACAGTGGTGAACTTTCCCAGGAGTGGCCGGCCTACAAAAATTACTCCAAGAGCATGATGACTCATCCGGGAGGTCATAAAAGAAACCAGAACATCTAAAGAATTGCAGGCCTCACTTGCCTCAGGTAAGATCAAAAATGGCATCCATGGGAGAGTTCCAAGACCAAAGACACTGCTGACCAAAATGAACACAAAGGCTCATTTCACATTTACCAAAAAACATCTTGATTATCCCCAAGACTTTTAGGTAAAAATGATGTGAACTGATGGACTTTGGAAGGTGTGCATCCCGTTACATCTGGCATAAAACTAATACAGCATTTCATAACAAGAACATCATACCAACAGCCAGACATGGTGGTGGTAGCGTGATGGTCTAGGGCTGCTTTGCAGCGTCAGGACCTGGACAAATTACTATAATTGATGGAACCATGAATTCTGAGCTCTACCAGAAAATCCTAAAGCAGGGATATGCAATTAGCGGACCTCCAGCTGTTGCAAAACTACAAGTCCCATCATGCCACTGCCTCTGGGTGTCATGCTTATGGCTGTCAGAGTCTTGCTATGCCTCATGGAAGTTGTAGTTCTGCAACAGCTGGAGGTCCGCTAATTGCATATCCCTGTCCTAAAGGATTACGTTAGACCATCGGTTTGTGCCCTCAAGCTCAAGCGCACTTGGGTTATGCAGCAGGACAATGATCCGAAACACAATAGCAAGTCCACCTCCAAATGGTTCAAACAAAGCAATATTTAGGTTTTGAAGTGGCCTAGTCAAAGCCAGGACTTAAATCCAATTGAGATGCTGTATCATGACCTTACACAGGCTGTTCATGCTGGAAAACCCGCCAATGTGGCTGAATTAAAACAATTCTGCAAAGAAGAGTGGGCCAAAATTACTCCACAGCAATGTGAAAGACTCATTGCCAGTTATCGCAGAGCTTGATTGCAGTTGTTGCCGCCAAGGGTGGAACAACCAGTTATTAGGTTTAGGGGGCAATTACTTTTTCACATAAAGCCAGGCAGGTTTGGACAGCTTTTTCTCAGAGAGTAGGTGCAGGAACTTCCCTTCTCCAGCCCCGTTCCCCAAACTTGCTCTTCTTTGGGGGAGAGCACTAAAGGGGTGCCAAATAATGGCAGTGGTAAAGGCGCATTCCACCATCCACAGGTCGCCTCTTCTCCCACCCCCATTCACAGCTCACCTATTGACCACAACGCCCGCAGCTCACCTATGAACTCCACCATCCACAGCTCACTTCTCCCACTGTCCACAGCTCACCTGTGAACCCCATCATCCACAGCTCATCTTTGTACCCCTGTCAACATGCCACCTCCCCTTAAATCTCTGACCTCTGCCCAACCCCCCCGCTCTTGGTTTGCCCAACCTGCCACCTGCAGTTTTCCCATCTACACAAACCCCCCCCCCTTCCCAGTTCTTACATTTATATGCATCCTTTGTATGCATCCTCATATCGAAAAACTGCCCATTCGTCGTCACTGACGTGCAGCGAGACCCTCTGGGGAGATTCCTTTTCCTCAAGGGCTCTCTGCACAACAAAACCCTAACCATTGCCAACCTGTACGCTCCGAATCCAGGACAAGTACCGTTCTTCCGCCATGCACTACAACTCCTCACGACTTTTAGCGCAGGCAGCATCATAGTGGGCGGCGATTTCAATGTACCTCTTGATCCTTCCCTCGATACCTCCAATGGCACCTCTTCCTCTACCTATAGGGCCCTACGTGCGATAAAAACACAATTTAGGGAACTACTGCTACATGATGCCTGGCGCACACTCCACCCCACAAGTAAAGACTTCACCTTCTTCTCCCCACCACACTCCAAATATTCCAGACTTGATTATTGCTTCACCTCCCAAAACGATCTTTCCATACTTCACAAATCCTCAATTGAACCAATGATACTGGCAGACCATAACCCAGTTTCCATGACTCTACATATCCCTCACAAATCCACCCGCGCCCACATATGGCGTCTAGATAACTCCCTCCTCACAGACGCCGAAATCTCACACAAGACCTCCGAACACCTACGTAACTACTTCACAAAAAACGGACAGGGCGACTCTGCTCCAGAAATAGTCTGGGCCGCACACAAATGTGTTATAAGAGGCACATTCTTATCACACGCAGCACATAGAAACAGACTACGGAAAGCAAAACTTGAAGAACTAACTACACGCATCTCTGTTCTTGAACGGAAACATAAGGCATCCCTAGCTCTAGCAACACTGACTGAATTGACAACTACGAACCGAACTCTTAGAAGAATTGCACAAAAACGTCAAATGGAAATATATGCTTACACAAAAATGCTTTTACGAGTTTGGCAACAAATCCGGGAAGATGTTGGCTAGAGCACTACAAGCCAAAAAGGCGGCCCACACTATACATTCCATTGTAGATCCCACAGGTAAAACACTAGTAAAATCCGAAGACATAGCGGAACAATTTGTACACTATTACACAAACCTATACAATATTGGTACTTCCCAGTCTTCTCCCACCATAGCAGACAGGAAAGAAGCCATACAAAATTCCTATCCCAATACGCGCCTTCACCCATCAGAACCGAAGACTCAACATCTCTAGACGTCCCTTTGACGACGGAAGAGATTACCTTAGCATTAAAACAGATGAAACCGGGCAAAAGCCCTGGCCCTGATGGGCTAACGGTAGGATACTACAAATCCTTTCCTGAGCTACTTTTACCTCACCTTGTTAAGGCCTTCAACAACCTCTCCCCCACCAATACGGCCCCCAAAGATATATTAGAAGCCCATATCACCCTTATCCCCAAATCTGGAAAAGATGACAAATTGGTTCCTAATTACCGTCCCATTTCTGTACTTAATGTAGACGTTAAATTGTACGCCAAAGCCATTGCAAACTGCCTTCTACCCATGATCCCAAATTTAATTGCCACAGACCAAGTAGGTTTTGTCCCCGGCAGAGAAGCTAAAGACAATACTACCAAAGCACTAAATATACACCACTGGTTGACTTCCAATAATACTAAGGGCTTCTTCCTGTCCCTGGACGCGGAGAAGGCGTTCGACAGGGTGGCTTGGGACTTTATGGCAGCCACCCTACACTCAATAGGCCTCCCGCCGCGACTTATCGACATGATTTTGATACTCTATTCTTCCCCCACAGCTAGAGTCCGAGTGAACGGTGGACTGTCGAGCGCCTTCTCCGTGTCCAACGGTACTAGACAGGGATGCCCCCTATCCCCCCTGATCTTCATACTAACAATGGAACCCATGCTACGCAGAATTAGGGATAACCCAAACATCAAAGGTATTCAAATCAACCAAACACCACAAAATAGCCGCATATGCGGACGATGTTCTCCTCTTCCTCACAGAACCAACCACTACCATCCCGAACCTGCTCAAAGATTTTGCTCTTTTTAAATCCTTATCGAACTTGCAAATAAACTTCTCCAAATCCAAGGCACTAAATATATCACTATCTCACGAGACAGTCGCACAATGCAAACGTAACTTTCCTTTTGGATGGGAAACGCAAGCCATAAAGTACCTTGGCATTAACATCCCCACCAACCTGTCAGAATTATTCAGACTAAACCTTCTACCAATCCTACAAACCATCGAAAGTGATCTCCAAAAATGGCAAGCAGGACCATTTTCATGGTTTGGAAGAATAGCCATTTTGAAAATGAACGTTCTACCTAGGCTACTCTACCTTCTTCAAACCATCCCTATACTGCTCCCGCACTCCTTTGTCATGTACAAAAGAATTTGTAGAAAATTTATTTGGCTATCCAAACAGCCTAGAATGAACTGGCACAGACTGACGTCTCCTAAATTACAAGGAGGACTGCAGGTTCCAGACATACACACTTATTACCAAGTCTGCCATCTAGTTAGAATTGTGGACTGGCATGTACATAACAAAGAAAAAGACTGGGTGCAAATAGAAAATGCCTTTACCGAGCTCCCGTTAAAACTCCTCCCCTGGATCAACTCAAAACTAGTCCCGAAAACTGCCACTTCCAATCCCATGATCAATTCTACCCTAATAAACTTCACAAAATCGTGCAAAAATCTTAAGATGAAACCCCTATCGGGACCACTGACACCTATCGAAGATAACCCAGCATTCTTACCGGGTGTCACCCTCACCCACCCAACCAGAGATACACGCAGACCCAGGCTCCTAGCTCAACAACTATTCCATCAAGGCACCCTATTACCATACTCAGCTTTGATAAACAAATTTCCGGAATATCACATTCCCTTCTACAATTATCTGCAGATCCGCCACTTTCTACAGAACCTCCCCCACAAAGACAATTTACATAGGGAACACACACCCTTCGAACTATTATGCACCAACACCGAACCCCAAAGACACCTCATCTCGACCATCCATGCACTTTTCTCCGCACATCAAAACGACTACGTTAATTACGCAATGGGAGACCGACCTGAACACAACCCGAACCACAGACGACTGGAGAAATGTGCTCTCGCACATTCATAAAGGCTCCGGCAACGTTGCTACACAGGAGTGCAGGTTCAAAATCTACTCAAAATGGTACAGGACCCCCGACAAAATTAATACATTTCTACCCACCATATCCCCCAATTGCTGGAGATGCAATAGAGCCAGGGGATCCCTTCTACACATCTGGTGGGAATGCCCTCTCATTCAACCTTATTGGGCTGCCATTCACAGCCTAATCACTCAGATAACAACCTACACCCCGGATTGCACCCCAGCGCACTACTTTCTCCACCATACTTCGATCCCCCAACGTGCATACAAGAAATCATTATCTCTCCATCTCATTAATGCGGCAAACCTATGCATCCCCGTACACTGGAGAAGCACATCCCCTCCCTCGATCCCAGAATGGATTGGGAGAGTGGACAGGATAGCTGACATAGAAAACCTCATACATCAAACCTCCGATTCACCTTCCAAGTACAGAGATACATGGGCATGTTGGACCCATTTCAAACAAACACAACCAACATGCGCTCAGGCAACCCTACCAAACATTGTTCCAATAGACGACACTGGACAGACAGCTCAACCCCCCACCAACCAATAAATATACATAACGTCCTACCCCTCCGTCTCCCCCCCCCCCCCCATCCCTTTCTCCCTCTATCACATTTAAACCCCTGCCAATTGCATAGCCTGCTCCCTTGCATCCATCATCTCTCTTAATAGTGTGTAGACTCGCACCTTGCAAGAGACACCATACCGACATGCCCTAATGATGAACAACTGATCATACCCGCACTGGGCACAGTTAGTACCCTATTGGGGTGCCCAGTGATTCGGGTGACTAGACTACCGTCGGTACAGATCATATACATTACAAATACCTGACATCACACTACTACTACTTTAAAATAATACTAAACCCCATAACCTCTTACGGCTAATGCTGAGCACACCTTACCCATGACACGCTCACTGCACACAACCAGAAAATTCCATGTTGAACAGAGGTAACGTTCTTATTAGCTGTTCTCTCCCATTTTCTCTTTTATAATATGGACTGTATTCACCAACGCAGTATTATTGTAGGCCTCTGAAACTCTGTATGAATTTATCATTCACTTGATACCATTTCGTGTATTCTTGTTTAATAAAATTTTACCACTGTATTGAGATTTGTAATCTGTAAAAACCTAATAAATTGTTTTGAAAAAAAAAAAAATGTCAGTGGGCAGAGGATGGAAGGTCAGCAGGGCAGCGGATAGGGTCAGAAGTTTGTAAGGCAGTGTACCGTGTGTGGTCAGCAGGGTGGAGGATAGGGGTCAGCAGAAAGTGATGCAGAGTTCAAAGGGCTGTAGTAGATGAGGCAGAGTTCAGAGGTCAGTAGTAGGTGAGGCAGAGGATAGGTTTTGCCTAACAGTGGGAGGGACTTAAAGGGAATGACTAAACAGAATCTGTGCCTCATCTCTTTATATTTTGCACACGTGGAACAGTCCATGTACCCACAAAATACTCCTACTTACTAACTGCCAAGTGACTCACAGAAAACACATAAACCTCAGGATGAAGAACCATTTTTAAAAATGTAAACAATTCCATCAGATATGTTTAACTGTTGGGGCAATGAACACTTTATATACACCATGTTGTACATAGTCTGACCAGAGTACAGGGGTCAGAATTAAGCAACATCAAAAACGCCCTATAGAGTGCAGCTTCAGGATGAGCCGCTCAGAGTTGGCCCTCGAACAGATTCCCCCTCTACATCAGTCAGCCCCCTTACGGCAGGGTCCCCAGAGTTCACCCCCTTTACATCAGGTTCCTCAGAGTCAACCCCAGGGGCGTTGCTAGGTCTACAAAGGTTCTGGGGCTAGAGCCCATAGCAGCGTAGTAAAGAAAGT
This sequence comes from Lithobates clamitans, assembly GCA_037952925.1. Taxonomy (NCBI): domain Eukaryota; kingdom Metazoa; phylum Chordata; class Amphibia; order Anura; family Ranidae; genus Lithobates; species Lithobates clamitans. The sequence goes on from JBBGZY010000037.1 coordinate 962,654, forward strand.
CATACGCTTGGGCAGGCATACACATGTATATACAGTAATATACGTGTGTGTATATATCCCCAGAGAGGCCCCCACTTACATCAAGGTCCCCAGAGAGCCCCCCTCCACTTACATCAGGATCCCCAGAGAGCCCCCCTTACATCAGGGTCCCCAGAAAGCTCCCCACTTACACCAGGGTCCCCAGAGAGCCCCCCTCCACTTACATCAGGGTCCCCAGAGAGCCCCCTCCTTACATCAGAGTCTCCAGAGAGCCTCCCACTTACATTAGGGTCCCCAGAGAGCCCGCCCCTTAAATCAGGGTCCCCAAAGAGCCTCCCCCTTAAATCAGGGTCCCAGAGAGTCTCTCCCTTAAAATCAGGGTCCCCAGAGAGCCTCCCCCTTGCATCAGGGTCCACAGAGAGCCCCCCACTTACATCAGAGTCCCAGAGCCTCCTCTCCCCTTTGGGACTGCTGCAGAGACTCGGGGCTATGGGCCCCAGATTCAGGGCTATAGCACCAAAAGCCATCCCCTAGTGACGCCACTTGTCAACCCTCTTACAATAGGATTCCCAGAACCACCCACCTTACACCAGGATCTCCAGAGTTTCTCCCCCAACATCAGGGTCCCTAAAGTCACTCCTACAAAAGGAGAGTCCCCAGAATTTCCCTAGTCAGAGTCCTGCCTTTACATCAGGGTCCCAAGAGCCCCTCTTGAATTATATGCAACAAGATAAAAAGGCAGGGGTGCTTCTAAAGCTGGCTATAGATGGATTGATATTAGTTTGATTCCTGAACTGGCCAAATTTCTGTCCTTTTATGGGCAGGCTGGTTGTACTGAAGTCAATCAACTTCAGTACAACTAGCCTGTCAAGCTTTTTTGTACGATTACTTCCACTGACAGCAGTAATCTGTTCTGATGGAGGGGAAACCTCCCGCTATCAGAATTTAATAGTGCAACGATAGGAATTCGCTCATCAACGCTGAATGTGCCGATAGCGGAATCATGCAATTTTCTTTCCTTCAACCATTGGTTAAAGGAAAAAAAATTGCTTAATGCATGGCCAGCCTAAAGCAAGCCATAGAAGATTAAATTTTCTTCCCTGCAACCCTGAAAATCGCTTGATTTCCTCAACAGTGGGTGTTGATGGGGGAATTGTTGTGCTCTGCCAACGGATAGCCATCCCTGCTAGAAGAACAGTCAGTGACTACTAATTACATTAAAAAAATCTGACAGGCTGGTTGTAGTCAAGTCAATTGATAGATCAACTTCAGTACAACCAGCCTGCCCATAGACGGATCGATTCTAGGCTGGTCCTTGCTTAACAAGCTGAGGTTGGATCCATCCACTGCCAGCTTAAAGCCTCCTACACACCATCGGATTTTCCGCAGACAAAGCATCAGACTTTTGTCCGAAGGGTGTGTGCCGAGAACTTGTCTTGCATACAAACGGTACACAATTGTCTGCCAACAAAACACGAACATAGTGACATACTACGAGGCGATAAAGAGGAAGTTCAATTACCAAGTGCCACCCTGTGGGCTCCTTCTGCTAATTTTGTGTTAGTAGAGGTTTGGTGAGTGTTGATTCGCGCTTTTCAGTTTCTGAACGGCCGTTCGTCAACCAGACATGTTGCGGAATCGGAGGAGATAACATATTTATTATTGGCCTTGGAGTTATTGCTTTGACCCAAGTCCAGTCCCGGAACAGGAGGAGGAGAATTTCTTGGACCAAATAATGGTTGCTTTATTAATAGTGATCAATTCTGTCATATGCCTTTGCTGCGGGAGCGCCAGGAGAATAATCCGGATGATTTTCGGAATTATCTCCGGATGACGGACCCCTGCTTTCACCAACTCTTGGTATTGTTGACCCCCTATATTAAGCACTTCAGACCGGAGGATTATGACCGGAGCACATTTTACAATTTGGCACTGCGCTGCTTTAACAGGTAATTGCACGGTCATGCAATGTTGTACCCAAAAGAAATTTGCGTCTTTTTCCCACAAACTTTCTTGTGATGGTATTTGATTGCCTCAGCGATTTTTATCTTTTGCGATATAAACGGAAAAAGACCAAAAATTTTGAATAAAAAAGATATTTTCTACTTTGTTATAAGAAAAATCCAATAAACTCAATTTTAGTCATACATATAGGCCAAAATGTATTCAGCTACATGTCTTTGGTAAAAAAAAGTCAATAAGCGTATATTTATTGGTTTGAGCAAAAGTTCTAGCGTAAGAAAGTAGACACCCCAACTAAATTGCTGAGAGGCATGTTAAGCCCATTGAATATTTTAATTTTTCGTCACAAGTGGTTGAAAAATGACAAAAAAAAAAAATTACACAAAGTTGTCACTAAATGATATATTGCTCACACATGGCATGGTTATATGTGGAATTACATACTCCTCACTACCTATCACAGTTACGGAGGCCCTGAAATGTCCACCTAGCACAACCCCCCTTCCCCAAATGACCCAATTTTGGTAAGTAGACACCCCAAAATATTTGCCAAGAGGCATGGTGAGTATTTTGCAGCTCTTGTTTTTGAAAATGAAGCAAAAAGAAAAATACTAAACATGCCTCAAATAGCTTGGGATGTCTACTTTCCAAAATGGGGTCATTTTGGGGGGGGGGGGGTTGCTATCTGGGCATTTCATGGCCTCCAAAACTGTGATAGGCAGTGAGGAGTGAAATAAAAAATGTACGCCCCTAGAAAGCCTGCAGGCAGTGATTGGTTTTCAGGGTCCTGAACGCGGTTAGGCTCCCAAAAAGTCTCACATGTGGTATCCCCGTACTCAGGAGAAGCAACAGAATGTATTTTGGGGTGTAATTTCACATATGCCCATGGCATGTTTGAGCAATATATCATTTAGTGACGACTTTGTGCAAAAAAAAAAAAATACATTTTCCCGCAACTTGTGGCAAAATATAAAATATTCCATGGACTCAACATGCCTATCAACAAATAGCTTGGGATGTCTACTTTCCAAAAGGGGTCAATTGGGGGGGGGGGGGGGGGGTTGAACTGTCCTGGCATTTTATGCACATTTAGAAGCTGATGTCACACATCACCCACTCTTCTAACCACTTGAAGTCAAAGCCGACACTTTTTGTTTACATGAAGAAATTTTTTTTTTTTTAGCAAGAAAATTACCTTGAACCCCCAAACATATTTTTTAAAAGCAAAGGCCCTACACATTAAAATGGTTGGTGTTACAATTTTTTTTCCACACAGTATTAGCGATTTTTGAAACGCATTTTTTTTTTTAAAAACACACTTTTTTAATTTGAATGCACTAAAACAAACTATATTGCCCAAATGTTTGATGGAATAAAAAAAAGATGATCTTATGCCGAGTACATGGATACCAAACACAACATGCTTCAAAATTGCGCACAAACGTGCAGCGGCGACAAACTACATACATTTTTAAAAGCCTTTACAGGTTACCACTTTAAATTTACAGAGGTGGTCTACTGCTAAAATGACTGCAATTGATCTGACCTTCACGGTGATGCCTCACATGCATGGTGCAATTGCTGATTACATAAGACACCAGAGTGATGTTTGCGTTCGCCTTTGCGCATAAGCGGGGGGGGGGGGGGGTGCTTTTTTAAAATTATTTATTTTGCTTTTTTATTTTTAATCTGTTTCTTTCATTTTTTTTTAATCATTTTTATTGTTATCTCAGGAAATGTAAATATACCCTATGATAGCAATAGTTATTTTTTTTGTAAAAATTGGGGTCTATTAGACCCTAGATCTCTCCTTTGCCCTCAAAGCATCTGACCACACCAAGATCGGTGTATTAAAATGCTTTCCCAACGACGCTGTATATATTTGGCGAAACCTAAGTCATGAAATGCTTGTAGCTTCCGGTTTCTTAGGCCATAGAGATTATTGGAGCCATTCTGGTCTCTGATCAGCTCTATGGTCAGCCGGCGGTACCACCATATTTGCAGTCTCGGTATCCCTGTTGGGACAGGAGAGCCAGAGAAAACCCTGAAAGACGGTGGGGACGGGGGACGTTCCCTCCCACTGCTTGTAAAAGCAGTCTAGAGGCTAATTAGCCGTTAAGATTGCTTTTACATGAAAGTCGACCGCTGGCTGAAAAGAGTGATACCAAGATAATACCTAAACCTACAGGCATCATTCTGGTATAACCACTCAAAGTCCAGAAAAATACCTGTGCGTTGCTGGTCCTTGATGGGCATACATTGTAATGTTCTTTTTTTCATGCAGCCTGTGGGCTGAACGAAAAAAAAAAGGTTGATCAGTGGGTATGCCCACCATTAGAATACCGCCCTTCATCCACCCACTTCTAATGATTGGCATACATGTACCATTTTTTTTTCTTTTAACTGTGGTGGTGAAATCACCTCCTACAGCGCTGGAGTTGCTGATTTACGTATCGTGAAAGCAAACGTTGTTGCTGTTAAGATAAATCAGTGCTGCAACTGAATGGCGTACCTGCTAAGAAAATGATGGTTAACAATAAAACAAAGCAACATTACAGTATAACAGTAAGACATACCATACCTGCAAAGCAAATACAATAAAACATAGTAAAAATAAAACATTACAGTTCTAAAATACAGTAACAGAGAGAGAACAATAGATATAGAACAATAGTGAGCGAACAATAGAGCGGACAATAGAGAACGAACATAAGAGAATAGAGAGAAGAAAAATAAAACCACTATTTTTGGCGTTTTAACTTTTTTTGTGTTTTGTGGTTTTGTTTTTTTTGCACTTTTATCAAAACTGTAGACTGTGAACGTTCCAGATTAGGGCCTCTCAAAATGTGATGGCCATCTCATCTTTCGAGACCCTGTGTTAGTGTGCCCTAGGACTGTGCAGTGCTGTATCCTACGCGAATACTCCACTAGTGTGTGGTAGCGTTTGAAACAGTCACCGATGCAGAGACCAGGTTGGTCAGGACAGGAGGGACAATAAAAGCAGGTGTCACGCCTAAATCCGCATTTTCTGTAGACACATCTTCTTTGGGATGTTCTTTGGGTAGGGGTACTAGGGAAGACATTCGGAAAATGCCTCTCATGCAGCCGACTCACTGCATTTGCGTTGGGAAGGTGGGCCATAGCACCTGCAATTAGGTATGGCGCCAAAAACTAGTTGAGGTCCACCTCTCCCATGTTAAGGTTGTATTCGTGGACACAGGGGGGTTTCTCCACAACACCAGTCGCCATAGGAATTTGGACTGTCATATCTGCGTGAAGGGAGGACAGAATGAAAACAGTCCGTCAATCCCTCCACTTCACTGCTAACAAATTATTACACTTCAAGCAGGCTCTCTCCCCTCGTCTTAGTCGGGATTCTACAAGCCGTTGGGGGAAGCCCTGGCGATTAGATCGCACGGTGCCACATGCGCCAATTCCATAATCAAAAAAGTGACTAAAAAGTGGCACGCTTGTGTAATAAATTGTCCACGTACAAGTGGTAACCATTTCTGAATAAGGATGACATCAAGTCCCACACAATCTTACCAGCGCTCCCTATGTAGTATGGGCAGTTCTCCAGCTCTACATGACTATCTTTTCCCTCGTAAACCATAAAACCATATGTATAGCCTGTTGTCCTGTCAGAGATTATACATCTTGACCCCTTATCTGGCATGCTTGCTGGGAAGATACTGTTTGATAGACAAGTGGCCAGAAAACGTAATCAGGGACTCATCAACGCAGACAACTTGATTGGGGGTAAACAAGGCTGCAAACTGTTGGTTGTAGTGGTTTACGAGGGGCCAAATTTTGTAGAGCCGATAAAATCCAGGGTCACCCCGAGGATGACAGAGTTCATTATCATTGAAGTGCATGAACCACAAGATCTGCTCGTATCGTGTCCTGGTCATGGAGGCATAAACATGGCATATGGTGAATTGGATCAGTGGACCAATATGACCGCAACTCACTCTTTTTAGTTATGCCCATAAGGAGGGATAGCCCCAGGAAGGTCTTAATTTCGGAGACCGTAATAGGTCTCCAATCTCTGGCAAGGGGATTAGCGGTGACGAACTGACCAGCATGCAAATTGCTTTGGCCCACAATAGATCTATAGAGATCTTCGGTGAAAAACAGTGAATAAAAATCAAGTGATGTAAAACTGTTTCCACCTGAATTCCAAGTTGGCCAGTAAATGGGAGAAGTACGGGTGCTGCAGAAGAGGTGTGCTCCCAATTAGGATTGGCAAAAGCAGCAGGAAGGGCACTACGGGCTTGACGGGCCTGTGTTTGTCTTCTTGGTGGCTGCGGGACACTACTCGTGCTAGCCACCTCACCAGCTTGAACTGCACTTATGGGACTCGCCACATCACCAAGTGTTACTGCAGTGCTGGATGTACGAACGGGATGTACTGGCCGCTGGTGCTTGCCAGTTCACCAGAAGGATGAGCGGCACTAGTATTGGCTCTCTGCTCCATACGAGAGCCCTGAGGTTCTTGCACCTCAAAGACAGCAGAAGAACGGGGTCGGGTACGCGTGACCTAGGCAAGGACCACTACTACGTCGTCCGAGCTATCTATCAGGGTGCCGCTGCTGTCTACCGGTTCTTATTCTGAGCCTGAATCGGACAGATGGGTGACTTCCTCTTCACTACCTGTCATGCTCAGAAACGTCTAGGCTTCTTCACTACTGTACCTTCAATTTGACATTTTGGTCTCTAAATTTACTGGTACAGTAGTGAGACTCAGAGGAAAAAGAGCTCCTGTCAGTGACTGCTTCAAACGCTACAAAAAAAAAAAACGGTTAGCGTTCGCAGGGATCAGGCCTGATTCTGCGAATGCTGCAGTTAAGTGTTTAGTGTTTTTGTAAGCGACAGTGATCGATTGGTACTGCACTTGGGTGGGCTGGGCGGAAGGGCTAAACGCAGCCAGCAGGTATCTGGGCTGATCCCGCTAACGCTGCATTTTTGGGAATACTAAACTGCTGGGGGCGCTAGTATAGATCTGATCAGATATTGATCCATTCAAACACTATACTACTGAGGGAGATGTATGGTGCACGCGTGGGTGTTGGCGCTACTGCCACTAATCTGACACTGCCTGGAGCAACGCAGACTGACACTAAAACCTTACTGATATCACCTGCCGGGTGATCAGGGGGTTAAACCTTTATTTATTTAATATGCGGCGGACCCTTATGCCGCGTACACACGATTGGAATTTCGGACCGCAAAAGACCGATGAGAGTTCATCGGAAAATGTGACTTTGTATACTCCATCGGACTTTTGCTAGCCAATTTCCAGCCAGCAAAAGATAGAGAGCATGTTCTCAATTTTTCGGTCGGGAAAAGTTTCTATCCGAAAATGCGATCTTCTGTGGTAATTCTGACGCGCAAAATCCCTATGCATGCTCGGAAACAATTTGACGCATGCTCGGAAGCATTGAACTTCATTTTCTCGGCTCGTCGTAGTGTTGTACATCACCGCGTTCATGACGGTCGTAATTTCAGCGAACTTTTGCGTGACCGTGTGTATGCAAGGCAAACTTGAGCGGAATCCCGTTGGAAAAGCCGTCATATCTATTTCCGACGAGAAGTCTGATCGTGTGTACGCGGCATAAAAAAAAAAAAATTATAATAATTATATATAACATGCGCCACCCGTGACACTAATATAGTGATCACTGGTGAGAGGGGGTGGTCAAGGGGTTAAACCTTTATTAGGGCGGGTCCCTAGACCCATCTGGGCCTACTACTAAGTACCGTAACACTGATTTTTGTCACTGACACCAGTACAGTGATCAAAAAAATATATGAACACTGCACTGGGTGACACAGTGTAGTGTTGGTGCATTTACTCTGAGATGTCTTCTCTCCTCTCTGGAACAGAAAAGAGTTCCAAGAGGAGAGATGACATCACTTTCCCTGCTGTGTTTACACTTACACATGCAGGGGAAGGCTTTCATTCGCCAGGACTGATCACCAGGTCCAGGTCAGAAACCATTGGCCTGGGCACTGAAGCGGACACGCGCAATGTATAGCTACGACGCTTCGCCCAGCCGGGCCAACCTGCCGCAGTATAACTGCAGAGGCTGGTCCAGAACTGGTCAAGAAGCAGGACACATGCATGAGGTTTTTATTTTATTTTTTGGTTGAATAAGGATTTGATTTGGTATATTTTCTGGTATATTTTTGGATGCATAGAATGCACTTTTTGGTTAAGTTCTACTGGCAGAAAGCATGTCTAATTTTGTTTTCTTTTTTTAATGCACAATAAAAAAATTGGAGAATAATACTTGGTTATGTGAAAATCCAATCGTGTGTACGAGGCTTTAGAGTGGACAAGTAAAACACATGCACAGAACTAAAAGGTTAAACACAAAGTAAACCTTCTCACCTGATAACAGAACATTCACTGCATATGACTTATTTACTGACAGATTTCCAGTCACTTCAGATCACTGAACATTCCAGCTCAGCTTTACTGCAGTGCTGACTGAGGGTGCAGTTCAGCATTGGAGGTCATTGAGATACACAGGCATGCAGTAAATAAGGCTGTTTGCAGTGAGTTCTGTCTGTCAGGTGAACTTTATTGCTGTGCATTTGTTGTCTTTTATAAGAGGGAGAAGGGAGCTGCTGGAGCTCCCAGCGCATCCTTGCCTCTATCCACTGCACCCTCCTTGTCCCAGCCCTGGGAGAAAGTTCAGTGGCTGGGCACAGCATCTCGGGTGGAAGGGGGTTCTGTTGGCTGGGGGGGGGGGTACAGGCGACTCCAGCACCTCCCTCTAGATCCGGTCATACCACCCCTCCACCTTCCATAAACGGCTCTCACCTTTTCATAAATGCTTTTGCTCATAAATGCTCCCAACTGCACCGCTCTATTAGAAGAACATAGTGCACGTTGCTTCGCCTGACAGCTCCACCTATCAGGCCCGTGTAACAGAGCCGAGGAGCTCCAAAACACTCGGCTCTGTGCTACACGGGTCTGATAGGCACCAGGCGTGGGACAGGGGATCCCGAAGCATTACACACCACAGATGCGGCTGGTTGCGGTGTTGGGACACGGACACAAGAGGACAGGTCAGCTGTGCACAGGATGATTAGGGTGTGCTCACCCAAGGGAATAGCTCACCAAAAGATGCTTTTGTTGCAGGAGATGCCAAAAAACGAACCTGCATCTTAGTGCAGACTTCTGGGAAAATCCGTATGCCAATCGCACAAGTAGAAAATTACATTTCTGGGGGGCATTTTGTACACCATCTGTGTACAGAGCGCCTCCAGGTTGCCATATTGCATCTTACACAAAAATTACAGTGCTGCAGATGGAAAAGGAAAATTGCAAGTTAGACTTACCGGTAACTTGTTTTCCAATAGGCTTTCAGGACAGCACCTGAGAGATCATGGCTCCTCCTCCCACAGGAAACACCTCATCAATTAAGTCTTTAAATTGGAATCTTCCACGTTGCCTCATCAGTTGTTTGTAGAGAACTCCAGCCCCAGCTGCAACACATAAGTGACAGTTATATCATAGTATTACAGCATTAGCATAAACAAAGGGCGGGTTACTGCTGTCCTGAAAGCCTATTGGAAAACAAGTTACCGGTAAGTCTAACTTGCAATTTTCCAAAACGTCTTTCAGGACAGCACCTGAGAGGATAATCGAGACTTACTCCATTTAGGGTGGGACAACAGCCTGTAAGACTTTCCTTCCAAAAGCCTGGTCCCCAGCCGTCATGAGATCTAACCTATAATGACGGGCAAAGGTTGTCAGACTTGTCCAAGTAGCTGCCTTACAGATTTGTTCGGGGGTGGCGCCAGCTTTTTCTGCCCAACTCACCGCCGAAGCTCTTGTAGAATGAGCCCGGACATTTAATGGACTCTCTTGACCTGTAAGGGAATAGGCTTCTGAGATAGCCATTCTCAACCATCTGGCAATGGTTCCTCTAGAAGCTTGTCTTCCTTTTTTATTACCCGAAAATAAAACAAACAGAGCATCTGAACATCTAAAGTCTTTAGTGTTTTCCAAGTAACTCAAGACTGCTCTTTTAACATCCAGGGTATGGAATTCTTCTTCCTTCTTACCCGATGGATTAGAACAAAAGGTAGGAAGTATTATTTCCTGAGTTCGCTTCTGGATCGAAGCGACCTTCGGCAAAAAATTAGGATCCGTCTTCAGAACAATTCGGTCTGAAAAAATGGAAAAGAAAGGCTCCCTGATTGCTAAGGCTTGCAGCTCACTGACTCTTCGAGCTGTTGTAACAGCCACTAAAAACACTGTTTTCAAAGTAATCAATTTCGGGGAGGCTAAATTAATGGGTTCAAAAGGTTCCTTGGTCAGGGCCTGTAGAACAACCGATAAGTCCCATGCTGGACAGCTTTTGATTACCACTGGTCTAGACCGGGTAAGAGCTTTGAAGAATCTTATTACTAGGGGTTCTGATGAAATGGATTTTTCCAGGAATACCCCCAGCGCAGCAACTTGAACTTTGAGGGTGCTGACCGCTAAGCCCTTGTCCGCCCCTACTTGCAGAAACTCAAGCACAGAAGAAATTTGTTTTGGAGATCTGTCAGATGCTGTGCACCAGGAGTTGAAGATTTTCCAGACTTTGGAATAGATTGCTCTTGTAACCTTCTTTCTACTGGATAGGAGGGTAGCTACCAACCTATTCGAAAAACCTTTCCTCTTCAAGAGCTGCTCCTCAGTAGCCAGGCCGTGAGCTTTAGTTTTGCTACTTCCTGGTGAAACAGAGGACCTTGTAACAGAAGGTCTTTTCTTAACGGAAGGTGCCAGTAAGGTTCTTGTTGCATCTGAAGAAGGGATGAAAACCAAGGCCTTTTTGGCCAGAAAGGAGTGATGAGGATCACTGTTGTCTCCTCCTTCCTGATTTTTGCTATGACTCGAGGGATAAGCTGAAACGGGGGGAATGCGTAACAGAGGTGAAACTTCCAATCTTGTGCCAGAGCATCCACTCCCAGTGATGCCTCGTTCCTGTTCAGGGAGAAGAAGCGAGACATTTGCGAGTTTTCCTGGGTGGCAAAGAGATCCACTCTTGGGCGCCCCCCATTTCTGCACTATTAACTGGAAGACTTCTGGATTCAATTGCCACTCTGCCTCTAAAATCTGGTTCCTGCTTAGGAAATCCGCTACTCTGTTTAAGGTCCCTTTTAAATGGACCGCGGATAAGGATAGAGTATGGAGCTCTGCCCAACTCAGAATGCCTTTTGCCAAGCTCTGCAGAACTTTGCTTCTGGTTCCCCCCTGTCTGTTTATGTAAGCCACCGCTGTGGCGTTGTCTGACAGGATCTGAGTATGTCGCCCCTGGACTTCTTTCGCAAAGGTCAGTAAAGCCATTTCTAAAGCTTTTAGTTCCCTCCAATTTGAGGACCTCAGGGCATCTCTTGTGTCCCACGAGCCCTGGGCCCACCGGCCGCTCATATGAGCCCCCCAACCCCAGGAACTGGTATCTGTTGTCAACCTCACCTGAGTTGGGAAGGACCATAACAGCCCCTCTGAGTACCTCGTCTGGTTCTTCCACCACCACAGACTTCTTTTTACTGAAGTAGGGATCTTCACTAATGAATCTAGTGAATCCTGCTGGTGATTCCAGGTTTTTAACAGGAATCTTTGCAGAGGTCTGAAATGGAGCTTTGCCCACTGGATGGCCGGAATGGAAGAGGTCAGGGTTCCCAATGCTGACATAACCTTCCTGATGGACAGAACTTGATTGGACTGTAGCAATGACACCACTTGTACCAACTTTTTCTGTTTTTCTTCTGGAAGAAAATTTTTTTGTTCTAAAGAGTTGATACGGAAACCCAGGAATAACACTTCCTGTGAGGGAATCAGATTTGATTTTTGAAGGTTTAAAATCCACCCCATGGATTCTAGATGAACACGGGCTCTGAGCAAGTTTTCTTGAAGACCTTCTCTGGTCTGGGCAAAAAACAGCAGGTCGTCCAGATAAGGAATAACTGAGATCCCCTCTAGATGCAGAGGCGCCAGAGCTTCGGCCATTATTTTCGTGAAGACCCTTGGGGATGATGACAGACCAAACGGGAGTGCTCTGAATTGCAGATGTACCACCTTCTTCCCTTCTTTCAGTGCTAACCTCAGATATTTCTGCGACCTGGCGGCAATAGGAATGTGGAGGTAGGCATCTTGTAGATCTATTGATGCCATATAGCACCCTTGATACAGGAGGTTTCTTACTGAAAATATTGAATCCATCCGAAACCTTCTGTATTCTACCGATTTGTTCAGCATTTTGAGATTCAGGATAAGACGGAACTTTCCTGAAGGTTTCTGAACCAGAAAGACATGTGAGTAGAACCCCTGGAAGAACTCCCCTGCTGGGACCGGAACAATGACGCTCTGATTTTTCAGTTCCTGAATTAGGGACTTCATGGCGAGAGCCTTGACTGCGTCCCTTGGGACGTTTGTCACCAGGAATATTTTTGGAGGTTCTTCCGTAAATTCTATCACATACCCCTGGGAGAGCATCTTTACAACGAATTGATTTGAGGAAATGGCTCTCCACTGAGGAAGAAACTCCTGTATTCTTCCCCCGACCTTGACAGAGTCATTGTGGTTTTGCGGAGGCCGCAGGAGGATTGAAGAGCACTCCCCCCTTACCTTTGGGCTTCTGAAAAGACCATGACTTGCTCTTGCCCTGCGTTTTTCCTTCCTGCTGACCTTTTTGGGGCCGAAAGAAACGCTTACGGGTTTGCACCTGTTTCTTCCTAACTGGAAACGACTTTTTCTTATCTGCCGTGCGGTCAAGAATGGACTCTAGCTCTGAACCGAATAGCAGATCACCTGCAAACGGAATACCACACAGTCTATTTTTAGATGCAGCATCCCCTGGCCACGTCTTCAGCCATAAGGCCCTTCTGGCAGAATTTGTTAAAGCTGCTGACCTTGCTGACATGCGGATAGATTCCGCAGACGCATCCGCAATATATGATATTGCTGCCGACAGGGTTGAAAAAGAGTCTAGAATCTCCTGTTTTGAGGAATCTGCTATGACATGGGCTTTCAACTGGTGAACCCAGTGATCTAAGTTCCTTGCAACACAGGTTGTTGCCATTGCTGGTTTCAGATTGTGCATTACTGATTGCCAGGTTCTTTTAAGAAGCAGGTCCATCCTTTTGTCCATGGGCTACTTCAGAGTGCCTATATCCTCAAAGGCTAGGTCCGTAGACTTAGAAACCTGAGAAAAGGCAGAGTCCAATTTTGGAACCTTATTCCATATAGAATCTGGATTTTCTTCAAATGGAAATCTTTTCTTGTGAGCCCGGGAAAAGAAAGGCTTTTTCTCAGGTTCCAGTCACTCTTTTTTAATCATATCAGTGATAACTGAATGGACTGGAAAAGAACGGCCTTTTGAATCTCCTAAACCAGCATACATGCGGTCATGCAGGGAGAGTTCCTTCTTTTCCTCTTCTATCCCCAAAGTGGCATGGATTACCTTCAGGAGTCCTCCCACCTCTTCTAGTGACAATTTGTATTTAGAAGCGGTATCTGATTCATTTTCCTCCTCCTCAGAATCTGTATCATCTGGAGCGAGGGAAACGGACCCTTGAGAAGCGTCCTGGGATATCGGACCCCCAAAAATTATTTGAGAACCACTCTGGGGTTCTGAAGATGGCTGCGGAACCAGAGGATCCCTAGAGGGACCTGGCTCCTCTCTTAGGTTTGACCTAAAAGCTTGAAAGGTGGCCCGGAGCTCATCCTTTATTGTTGACACCAAGTCGCCACAAACGGATGGAGTCTCCTCTCTGACCAAATTTGTAATGCACTCTGCACAAAGCGTTTTGGTCCAAGCATCGCTTAATTTCTCTTTGCAGACAGGGCACCTTTTCTTGACTGGTTGGGCAGAACCTTTGGCCTGGACAAACAGAAAAGAGACATGGAACCACGCTTAAAATGCTGCAATACAGCGCAAATAATACACCCAGGTGCACTAAGGAAGAAACATCTCATTTTCCATGTGCCCAGCAAGCCACCACCACCTAATCCCCTGTTGTAGGTCAGATATACTAAATCTAGCCACTACAACATACCTCTGAAGGGGGGGGGGAGGGTGGGTGGTGGGGGAAGGGGGGGAAAAGGGTGAGTAACCCCCCCACAGGAGAAAACGGCCCAGGGTAATAGAGGACACAGTCCCTTACCTTAGCCTTGCTGGCACCTTGGCTTGTCCCCTTATCCGCTGCATCGCTATCCATAGCTGTCTGCGGTGCGTGGTAAAAACGACGGGTTCCAGATTCGAAAACGCCACTGCGCTGACCTGGAACCGGAAATAAGGCGCCAGGTGACCCTGCCCTCTCCCACTGCGCTTTGCGCCGGAAATGACGCACGCGCTGACCCGGAAGTGCTGCCTGGACGTGGCTGAAGCGCTCTTCTGCCACCAGCAGCATGGCGGCCGCCACCGCTCGTTCCTCCATGTAGAAGGGAACAGAGGACGGCCACCTGTCAGGCCAAAAAATTTTGAGGCAGCACCCCCGGACGTACAGGCTCTCCCCGAGCACGGAAGAGGGAGAGGGAGCCCACGGGACGGTCCATATAAGAGGCAAGTGGGAGGCTCACTCTCCTGGCCTAAAAAAGACCTAACAGGTGAGAACCTGTGTCTCCCAGGATAAACCTGAGAGATCATAGCTCCCACCAGAGGTGTTCCTCCAGCTGGAGGAAACACAAAAAACTGATGAGGCAACGTGGAGGATTCCAATTTAAAGACTTAATTGATGAGGTGTTTCCTGTGGGAGGAGGAGCCATGATCTCTCAGGTGCTGTCCTGAAAGACGTTTTGGAAAAGTCAATTTTTATTAACATTAAACATTGACTTGTTTTGCTATTCTATAAGCCATTTTTTCTTTTTTTTTGTGGAGCCATCCTCTAAAGTGACAAAAGGTTCCTGGACATGCTTGCTATTGTATGCCAGCTGTGTTTTAAATATGTGTAATATGATGTGAAGTAGGATTTAAAGTGGTATTAAACCTAAAAGCAAATATAATGCAGCTTGCCGATTTTTAGATGTGATGGCTGCATTAGCTTTTTCTTTTTTAGGCCCTCTTATTTTCACCTGGTGATCCTGCCAGTAAGTGTTTTTTAACATAACAAGTTGTCTTAAATAGGTTGTCTTGAATAGGTAGCAGTTAGGGGGTTGAGAGAAAACCAATTACCATTGCCAGGGGTGCTTATAATGATCAGCTTTTATTAAACTAAAACTTTTATACAAAAAGGAAAACCATATCTGTACCGGGTTAAAAAGTTAGCTGGAGTTTGGCTTCAATTTGTTAGGTATATTTTAAATGTGCAAGTGCATCCCCCCCCCAGACTGACAATGTCTTTGTTCAAAAGTATCTGTTGCTCCTCCATCCAGAGCCAAGCAAATATTTAAAAAAAAAAAAAAAAAAAAAAAAAAAAACACACCACAACATTTAATTATGACAATGTTGAATATATCAAATTGCCACATGATCATGAGAAATTAAAAAAAATCCTCTATATGTGGTAGTCCTGCTCAGTCTATGCATTTCCCGGATGATCCCCTTCTTCATAACTGTATCCTAGGACATACATATATTACATACATCAATGCGTTTATCCAGAACATTCCACCTTTACACATTCCAAACCTTTATATTTACTCCAATCTTCAGTCAAGATGGTAGAACTAGCATAAATATGATTCAGTAAGTTTTAAATAGAGGGTTGTTCACTTTCACCTCCATCAGATCAGAACACCTATACCGAGGAAAAACCCCTCAACTAGGCTGGTCACACACATACACACACACACACACACACACACACACACACACACACAGGGTGCACTTCAAAACATAAAAGTGCATCCTTGCATGCCAAATCCCGGGTACGAAGAAGCGGGTCATCAATGAAACCTAGAATGAGCAGGACTACCACTCATGGAGGATTTTTTTTTAATGTCATATGATGTGGGGATTTGAGGTTAACATTGTAAAAAATATGGATTTTATTATTATATTAGCTTGTATACTTACCTGGGGTGCATCTTTGGACTCCCTCCTAATTTTTTTTAATATATAATTTCATAGGAACTTAACTGCTGGTGGCACTGTGGTTCCTGGACCTGAACTGAGCTGGTGTCACCAAATAGCCAGCAGATCTCAGTAATAAGTCTCAACCTGATGTTGGCTAATGGGAGGGCATTTAGCAATTTCAAGTTTCCACAGTGCCTCAGTGTTTTGTCCTGTGTGCCCAAATGATCGTCTCTTACTGCTGTTCCTACCTTTTACTCTGACCTTGCTGCCTTGAACCAGTTACCCTAATCCCGCTGCCTTTACCTGTTCACCGTTGTTCCGGATCCCCACACTGGCTCCCTTCTTGACATTTCTTATCCGCTGTCTTATACATCTCCTGCTTGGCCCAGGCTTCTCCAATTTCTCCCCTCGTATTGCATATAGCTGATTTAGTTAAGATTGTTACTTAGGGAGGTTTTCACTAGGTTCACCATTACTTGGTAAAATAGCCCATTTAGTTTAAAATAAAAATGAAAGGCAAAAAAAAAAAAAAATGTAATATACACACACATATATATACATACACACATACAGGTGAGGTAGACCGCACACGGGTAAAAGCCACTCGGCTGTTATCCTGATAGAGTGAGAGGGACATTTCCCCCCCCCCTCCCCTCCCGCTAGCTCTTCCCGGGCCTCCCGTCCCACCGGGAGACCCGATCCATGATCCGGCACTTCCGCCGGCTAGAGTGAGCCCGGAAAGAAGCCTTACTTGGCTGCCAATGGCAGCAGTTTAAAAAAAAAAAAGACAGCATTCAGTATCGCCATTTTTGGCTCTGAATACTTTGAAGTGCAAAGGTGGTATCTGGGGTCTTTTAGACCCCCAATCCCTCTATAAAGAGTACCTGTCACCACCTATTAGGGATGTTTACATTCCTTGTGACAGCAACAAAAGTGAATTTTTTTTTTTTTTTTTTAAGAGAAAATGTAAAAAAATAAATATGAAAATTTTTTTAAGGCACCCCCATCCCCGCAGCAAACAAAAACGCACACACAAGTAGCGCCCACATATGTAAAACTGTGTTTAAATCACATGTGAGGTATCGCTGTGACTGTCTAGAGCGAGAGCAATAATTCTAGCACTAGACCCGCTCTGTAACTCTAACCTAGTACCAGTTATTTTTTTTTAAAACCTCGCCTATGGAGATTTTTAGGTACCGTAGTTTGTCGCCTTTCCACGAGTGTGTGCAATTTCAAAGCATGACATGTTAAGTATCTATTTACTCGGCGTAACATCTTTCACATTATACAAAAAAAATTGGGCTAACTTTACTGTTTAGTTTTTTTTTAATTTATGAAAGTGTATTGTTTCCCAAAAAATTGCGTTTGAAAGACCGCTGCACAAATGCAGTGCGACATAACATATTGCAATTATTACCATTTTATTCTCTAGATTCTCTGCTAAAATATATTATAATATAAAATATGTTTGGGGTTCCAAGTAATTTTCTAGCAAGAAATACGGATTTTAACTTGTAAGCAAAACATGTCAGAAATATAGACATTATGTAGAAATGGGGCACACAGTGTCACAAAAGAATATGAAATATGGTCATTGATGCAGTTCCCCTGAATAGACCGGGGGGGGGGGGGGGAATCTGGAATGGATTTAAAAAAGATTGGTAGTACAGTGGATAAATCGACTGGATACTTTACAGCCCAGGGGCCTGAACTCTGATTTTGAACTACATTTATTTCTGTAGATACTTAGAAGATAGTATTGGTATACAAATAAAATATTGGGAGGAGATATTTTGAGGTTCATAAGTATTTTATGAACAAATTACATTATAATTAATAGGAAGTCATTTATGTTCATTGGTGTTATTTTTAAACATTTCAGACATAGATTGTAAATAAAATGCATTTTTTTTATTGATGATTAATTTTTGTATATATTTATATCCTGATATTAGGTTAAAGAGGAGAATCCCCTAGGTGGACTTTTAAGGCACTAACATAATTTGTAGAGAAAACATTTTATTAAAAACAATAAGTACAATGAAAACAAAGTATATTGGAATGGTTACAATAGCTGTGTGCTAGGTACGGAATCACCACGATTGACTATAAAGTTCTTGGAATTTAGCCTGACATGTTTCAGAGTATCCATGTCTCCTCCTTTGCGGGTGTTTATAAGAAGGACAATCATACATCTAAAAAGTAGTAATAGCAAAAAGTCAAATACATCATATACAAAGTAGTAAAGCGAACAACTATTGTTTATAGCATGTATATTACGATAATAATGCATAATGTATAGACTCACATATTTTGTGGAGATATCGTGGGCGAAACATTCCAATAAAGCCATTTAAAGACAAGGAGTATAACCGGAAGTGTGTATCCAGGAACCTGCCTGTAAGGGTAGGGTAGCTCGTCTTTCACAGCATACTTAAGTATACCATCAATTGAGTACAGCCGAATTAACATGAGAGGCATTGGACAGCTGACAATACTGAAGCCGGTGGAGTGCATAGCCATGTAGTTAAAGAGTAATAGATTATAATGAGGAGCGTATAAAAATGATGAAATTCAGCTAGCTGCATCATCCCTATAAGAGAAAGTTCAAAGAATGTGCAAGCAAGATATATAGAGTTATTGCTGTAATAATGAAAAAATATATGTATGAAATACATGGGAATACTGTATATAAGTATGTATCTTACCTACACTCAATGATAACAGATAATTGTTGAGAAGATGATAAAATGCACTGTATAGCTGGTGTCACACTGAACGATAAATGCATGACAGAAAGTCACCTATGTTTCTATCTATCTATACATATATATATATATATATATCTATATATCTATATATATCTATATATATCTATATATATCTATATCTATATATCTATATACACACACACACACACACACACACACACATATATATATATACACATATACACCCAAACACACACACACATACATATATATATATATATATATATATATATATATATATATATATATATACACATATACACACAAAAGGTGTCTCAGTACAATTTTATAATTTTAGGAGATAATGATTGTTCATAAGCCAGACTCTAGCTTGTTTAACAAAGCCGTATAGGACTAATGGGGCAGGTTCAAGGTCATCTAAATTCACATTGCAGGTGACATGTAACATTCAATTAGTGTCAATCACACAGCTATGGTTGGACTAAAAAAAAAAAAAAAAAATATATTATATTTTTATAAAGTATAACTCGCCTATATAGGTAGCTCGCTAAACAGTTAGTAAATCATGTGGTTGAGCCTTAATATTAATGGAGTGTATCAACAATTTTAATCCTCAATAGAGGTCGGGGGTAACGATCAGGGTGAAACAATTTTGGGTTTATGCACACGTATGCTTATGATGCTCTAAACCATATAACAAGAGCAATAATAGACCATCAGGGATTCAGCATGTAACTGCCATTGTAAAGCAGCATATAATCAGTCATATAACAAAGAAGAAATACCGCGCTAATACCTAAACAAAATAAAAAATAAAAAAACGAAAAATAAAAAAAGCTGCAGCTCAATTTTGCATGATATGTGCAAACACAATGCATAACAAAGGAAAAGGAAAACTGCGCTACAAAAAATATATAAATGAAACAAACATATTGTGAAAGTCTGAGTGCCTTGTGATATAGTGGTGAGTCCCCACATAAAAAGGGATATCATCAAAAAAAAAAGGTCCCATAAAGAAATAACGTTCTGCCGAATGGAGACACATCCTGGCATCCAAACCCTCAGGTGGATGTCAGCCATGTCTCAAAGGCGTGCCTGATGTATCATATGTGTGCATAAACTCCAAATTTACCCTGATATATATCTATCCAATTCTCTCCATTTATATCCCAAACATAGCTGTGCGATTTGTCACTAAATTAAATGTTACATGTCACCTGCAATGTGAATTTAGATCACCTTTAACCTGCCCCATTTAGTCCTACATGGCTTTGTTTGTTGACACCAGCTATACAGAGTCTTTTATCATCTTCAACAATTATCTGTCATCATTGAGTGCAGGTAGGATACATACGTATATACAGTATTCCCACTTATTTCTTACATATATTTTTTTAATTTTTACAGCAATATCTCTGTATATATCTTGCTTGCACATTCTTTGAAAATTCTCTTATAGGGATGAGACAGATTAGCTAAATTTCATCATTTAATACACCCCTCATAATTTATTGCTCTTTACCTACAGGTCTACGCCCTCCATCAGCTTCAGTATTGTGAGCTGTCCAATGCCTCTCATGTTAGTTCGGCTGTACTCAATCTTCAATTGATGGTATACTTAAATATGCTGTGACGGTCAACCCTACCCTTACAGGCAGGTTCCTGGAGACACATGTCTGGTTATACTCTTTGTTTTTAAATAGCTTTATTGGAATGTTTTGCCCACAATATCTCCACAAAATATGTGAGTCTATACAGTATGCATTATCGCAATATACATGCTATAAACAATATTGTTCACTATACTTCTTTGTATATGCTGTATTTGACTTTTTGCTATTACTAAGTTTTAGATGTATGATTGACCTTCTAATAACTACCCCTGAAAAAAGAGACATGGATACTCTGAAACGCGTCAGTCCAATTACAAGAACTTTAGTATCAATCATTGTGGTGATTCTGTACTTGGCACACAGCTATTGTAACCATTCCAATATACTTTGTCTTTATTGTACTTATTGTGTTTAATAAAATATGTGTTTTCTCTACAAATTATGTTAGTGCCTTAAAAGTCCACCTAGGGGATTCTCCTTTTTGTCTAGTAAATTTGGATGTGGCACCCTATAGGGGCACCTCCACCGATATAATTATTGATATTAGGTAAAAAAGAACATTTTGTATGATTTGGAGGGTAACTGAATCTCGTTAAACCTTCTCTCTGGGATTTAGGATGAAGTAATTCTGACAGTTTGACAATGTATATATGGGATGCACCGAATTGATTTTTTGGTGCCGAAACCGATACTGAAAATAAATCTTCCTTGATCCCGAAAACCGATACCGAAATCGAAAGTGACTGTTTTTAAAAATATTTTTATACAGGAGATGGTCAGCGACTGGGGACACAGTACAGGAGATGGTCAGAGACTGCGGACACGGTACAGGAGATGGTCAGAGACTGCGGACACGGTACAGGAGATGGTCAGAGACTGCAGACATGGTACAGGAGATGGTCAGAGACTGCAGACATGGTACAGGAGATGGCCAGAGACTGCGGACATGGTACAGGAGATGGCCAGAGACTGCGGACATGGTACAGGAGATGGCCAGAGACTGCGGACATGGTACAGGAGATGGCCAGAGACTGCGGACATGGTACAGGAGATGGCCAGAGACTGCGGACATGGTACAGGAGATGGCCAGAGACTGCGGACATGGTACAGGAGATGACCAGAGACTGCGGACATGGTACAGGAGATGACCAGAGACTGCGGACATGGTACAGGAGATGGCCAGAGACTGCGGACATGGTACAGGAGATGGCCAGAGACTGCGGACATGGTACAGGAGATGGCCAGAGACTGCGGACATGGTACAAGAGATGGCCAGAGACTGCGGACATGGTACAGGAGATGGTCAGAGACTGAGGACATGGTACAGGAGATGGTCAGAGACTGGGGACATGGTCAGAGTTAGAAACTGCGGACATGATACAAGAGATCAATGTAGCCTCACCAGTGCCCGTCAGATGCAGCCAGCCTGCATCCCCAGTAGTGCAGCCTGTGAAGGGAGAGGAGAGCCGCCACCGCCGCCTGTTTAATTACAGCGCCGGGAACATCACAGCTTTCATTTCAATAGCTGTGTGTTCCCCGCTGCGCGCTGTCACATACAGCCCCTCCCCCTTGTCCGGGCACTTTGATAGACAGATCACCCGTGCCAGGTTTGGACTATGAAAGTGCCCGAACAAGGGGGAGGGGCTGTATGTGACAGCGCGCAGCGGGGAACACACAGCTACTGAAATAAAAGCTGCGATGTTCCCAGCACTGTAATCAAACAGGCGGCGGCGGCTCTCCTCTCTTCCACGATATAGCAAGCCCCCTGATACGCGGCACCAGGGCCCAAGCCCCGCCCCATTTTCGGCAAGAATTCTTTCGGCTTTTTGCTGAAAGGGCCATTTTCGGTGCATCCTAATATTATATATATATATATATATATATATATATATATATATATATATATATATATATATATATATATATATATATATATATATATATATATATATATATATATATATACATACATACATACATACATACACACACATAGACCCGTTGGTAGCTTATTGTTAATAGCTTATTTTTTTTTAATCAAATAAAGTGGAAAGTAAGAGAAGAGGAATCAAATCAATAGTTGGTGTAACCACCCTTTGTGTGCAAGTGTACCTAAAAGAATAGATGCTGTGTTGAAGGCAGTTTTTATGAACTCGGCAGGTAGGTTGTTCCAAATATCTTGGAGAACTACAGCTCTTCTGTAGATGTAGGCTGCCTCAAATCCTTTATCTCTTTATGTAATTCCAGACAGACTCAATGTTGAGATTAGGGCTCTGTGGAGGCCAAACCATCACTTCAATGACTCCTTGTTATTCTTCACACTGAAGATAGTTCTTAATGACATTGGCTGTTTGGGATCCCTGTCCTGCTGCTCAATTGATCCTGACAAAATCTCAACTCCATTTGCAGAAATTCAGTCCCAAACCTGCAAGGAACCATCACCATGCTTCGCTGTTGCCTGCAGACACTAATTGTACCGCTCTACAGCCCTTTGTTGAACAAACTGCTTCTTACTACAGCCAAATATTTTTTATTTTGACTCAGTCCAAAGAACCTGCTGCCATTTTCCTGCACACCAGCTCCTACAGTGCCTTGAAAAAGTATTCACACCCCTTGAAATTTTCCATTTTGTCATGTTACAACCAAAAACGTAAATATATTTTACTGTGATTTTATGTGATATCACAACAAAGTGGCACATAATTGTGAAGTGGAAGGAAAATGATAAATGGTTTTCATAATTTGTTACAAATAACATATGTGAAAAGTGTGGCATGCATTTGTATTCCGCCACCGAGTCAATACTTTGTAGAACCACCTTTCTCACTGCAATTACAGCTGCAAGTTTTTTTGGGCATGTCTCCACCAGCTTTGCATGTCTAGCGTGACATTTTTGCTCACTTTACCTTGCAAAATAGCCCAAGCTCTGTCAGACTGATGGAGAGCATCTGCAAACAGCAATTTTCAAATCTTGCCACAGATTCTCAATTGGATTTAGGTCTGGACTTTGACAGGGCCAACTAACACATGAATATGCTTTGATCTAAACCATACCATTGTAGCTCTGGCTGTAGTATGTTTAGGGTCGTTGTCCTGCTGGAAGGTAAACCTCTTCCCCAGTCTCAAGTCTTTTGCAGACTAACAGGTTTTCTTCTAAGATTGCCCTGTATTTGGCTTCATCCATCTTCCCATCAAATCTGACCAGCTTCCCTGTCTCTGCTGAAGAAAAGCATCCCTACAACAGGATGCTGCAACCACCATGTTTCATGGGTGGGGATGGTGTGTTTAGGGTGATGTGCAGTGTTGGTTTTCCACAACACATAGGGTTTTGCTTTTAGGCCAAAAAGTTAACCACTTAAGGACCGAGCCTCTTTGAGATTTTTTGTTTACAAGTTAAAAACAGGTTTTTTTTTGCTAGAAAATTACTTCGAACCCCCAAACATTATACATTTTTTTTCTAACACCCTAGAGAATAAAATGGTGGTCGTTGCAATACTTTGTCACACCGTATTTGAGCAGCGGTCTTACAAGTGCACTTTTTTTGGGAAAAAATACTTTTTTGAATTAAAAAATAAAACAGTAATGTTAGCCCAATTTTTATTTATATTGTGAAAGATAATATTACGCTGAGTAAATACCAAACATGTCATGCTTCAAAACTGCACTCGCGCGTGGAATGGCGACAAACTTTTACCCTTAAAAATCTCCATAGGCGACGTTTAAAAAAAATTCCACAGGTTGCATGTATTGTAATTTGAATTAAAAAAAAATGGTCCTTTAAGATCTATGGACAGAAGTGACGTTTTGACGTCGCTTCCGCCCTGCAATGGTATGGAGACGGGTGAGGGCCATTTTCCCCTCACTTGTCTCCATACCCAGGAAGGACAAGGATCCGATCGCCTCCGCCGGAGGGCACCAGAGCGTGGCGGGAGGGTCTCTGCAAATCCGCCGCAGAGACCACTATTATTGGAAACTGGAGCACCCGCCGAACAAGAGTATACCAGGGTTATAGCAGCAAGCTGATGCCATAACAAAGATATCTCTTCAAAATTAGGATGTATATCGGCATGCGGCGGTCCGGAAGTGGTTAAATTTTGGTCTCATCTGACCAGAGCACCACGTTTGCTGTGTCCCCACAAGGCTTCTCACAAACTGCAAACAGGACTTCTTATGGCTCTCTTTCAATGGCTTTCACTCTTCCATAAAGGTCAGATTTGTGGAGTGCACGACTAATAGTTGTACTGTGAACAGATTCTCCCACCTGAGCTGTGGATCTCTGCAGCTCCCCCAGAGTTGCCATACCTCTTGGCTACTGCTCTGATTAATGCTCTCTTTGCCCGACCAAACATCCAGGTGGGTAACTGGTGCTGTCCTGAAAGACTCCAGGAAAAGACATTACTGGTAAGCGCAACTTTGGTTTTCCCATATCGTCTTTCAGGACAGCCACCTTGAGAGGATAAACGAGCACTCACCGTTAGGGTGGGACTATAGCTTGCAAGACCTTTTGCCCAGAGGACTGCTCTTTTGCCAACAGGTCCACCCTCTAATGCTTTACAAAGGTGGTGAAACTGGACCATGTTGCTGTTCTACAGATCTGCTCTGGCGTAGCTCCAGCCCTTTGTTTGCAAAGCCGCCATAGCTCTAGTGGAGTGTGCCTTGATGCCTATAATACGTCTGGAGGCCTTATAACCTTTCCTTGCCCCCGAAAATAAAAAACAAGGAATCAGTCTAACAGGTTTTGTTTGCTCTAAGTATTGAAGGACGCATCTCCTTACGTCCAATGTGTGAAACTTAAATTCCCTCTCTCCTGAGAGGTTAGTCCAAAACCTGGGTAAAACTATTTCTTGGCTTCTGTGGAACCTTGAAGTCACATTTTGCAAAAAGGCGAGATCCGTCTTGAAGATTTTTTTTTTCCCGGATCAAAAAGGTTTTAGATTTTAGAAGTTCTTCATCAGTAACCAGGCTTGCAAGGTTGCACTGTTCCACCTGGGGACAAAATCCTGGACCCTGCGAGAGAAGATCCGCCCGGAGTGGCCACATCAAAAGGGGTTTCCACCGCTAGTTTCATAATCGAGAACCAGGGTCTTCTGGGCCAGTGGGGTGCCACAAGGATCAGAAATGTTTTCCGTTTGAAACTTCCTTTAGAACCGCCGGCAGCAAGGCTGGTGGAGGGGGGGGGCATAGCACCTGGAGAAATGCCAATTCTGCACTAGGGCTTCCACCCAGAGAGCCCTTTCTGACCTGTTCAGAGAGAAGAACAGCAGAGTTTTCGCATTCTCTTTTGATGCGAAAAGATCCACATTCGGGGGCCCTCATCTCTTGGTGGTTATCCGCTTGAAAACCTGGTTCAGGACCCAATCGCTCTCCTGAGGAAGTCTGCGACTGTTTTTCTCCCCTTTTAAAATGAACTGGCGAAAAAGGGACAGTGCATGGTGTTCAGCCCAGCCCAGGATTTCTGATGCAAGGGATAAAAGGGCTCTGTTCCTTGTCCCACCCGGTTTGTTTATATACACCACTACCGAGGAGTGGTCTGAATGTAGTTGCATGTGGTTGCCCTGGAAGACCACGAGTGCTAAAGACAAAACCCTCAATTCCTTTCAGTTTGACGACCTTTGGACTTACTCTCCTTCCAGTCGCCTTGTGTTAAAGGACCTAGGTGTGCACCCCACCTCCTGCTGCTTGAGTCCGTGGTCACGATCTTGGTGACCGGACCAATTCACAGCCGGCCATGGGACAGGTTCACCATCGTCCTCCACCACCAAGATCTTTTTACCCGTGGTGGTATCCTCACTGGGGTGTCTAATGATGCCCGACTGTGGTCCCACGCCTTCAGTATAAAGTTCTGCAGGGGACAAAAGTGTAGCCCTGCCCACTGTACTGCTAGGATAGGTGAAGTTAACAGCCCCAGCAACGACATTGCCCTCCTTATTGTGACTGGCCGGTTGCCCTGAAGCAATCTCATTGCACAGTCTATCTTCTGCACTTTTTCCTGTGGCAGAAATACTCTGTGTGGAGTCCAACAGATACCATAGGTAATGTGCTGGGAGGGCACCAAGTTGGACTTTGAAGTTTAACAGCCACCCCAGGCCCCTCAAAGTCCTTTAAAAAAGAAAGAAGGACAGCGCCCTCTAAGTGCAGCATGTATGTTAAAAATATTTATTACAATAGATAAAAACACTCACATTTGAGTTGCTAAAAACCAGCATGTAAAGTAGTTTCATCCGCGTGCTCTCGGGGGATGTGGGTGTCACGGGCCAGTTCAGGGGTTCCTGGGATGTGAGTCCTGTAACCTGGGTCCTGGTAGCTGTTCCGGTGGTGCCGAGGGTCCTCAGAGCCTCCGGGCGGCCAGGATATCGGTCATGGATCCTCCGTGGAGCGCCGTGCTGACCTGCGTCTTCACTTCCGGGAGCGGGGTGAGGCGGGCGGTGCTTCGCGTTCGGAGCATGCGTGCTCCTTCATCAGGCTATGCCTGATGAGCATAGCCTGATGAAGGAGCACGCATGCTCCGAACGCAAAGCACCGCCCGCCTCACCCCGCTCCCGGAAGTGAAGACGCAGGTCAGCACGGCGCTCCACGGAGGATCCATGACCGATATCCTGGCCGCCCGGAGGCTCTGAGGACCCTCGGCACCACCGGAACAGCTACCAGGACCCAGGTTACAGGACTCACATCCCAGGAACCCCTGAACTGGCCCGTGACACCCACATCCCCCGAGAGCACGCGGATGAAACTACTTTACATGCTGGTTTTTAGCAACTCAAATGTGAGTGTTTTTATCTATTGTAATAAATATTTTTAACATACATGCTGCACTTAGAGGGCGCCGTCCTTCTTTCTTTTTTATTTGTTCCAGAGCTTCTTCTAGCTTTTATAGACTGGCTGCCTTCCATTTATTCAGCATCATTTTATCCTTACATGGACTAATACCCGAACTTGTTGTGAAACATTAACTACCACCATCAAGTTCCCCCTCTCAGGAAAGCCCCAACCCACCCCCTTCCCCCCACCATTTTTAGTTATATGTACTCGGCTACCTCCATTGTACGCCATATTAACCCCTTGATCGTTTTTTTTATCCCCTCAAAGTCCTTTGTCTAAAACGTCCACAAAGAGAAGTAAGTTGTCCAGGTAGGCGATTATCGAGATGCCTCCGAGACGAAGAAAGGCCAGGGCCTCTGCCATGACCTACATAAAAAATGCGAGGCGAGGAGGAGGATAGGCCAAATGGAAGAGCCTGAAATTGCAAGTGGATTGTTTCTTCCCCGACCCATTTGGATAAACTTCTGAAACACCTCTGCTATAGGGATCTGGGATGTGCTATAGGGATGTGAAGATAGGCATCTGAGGTCTACAGAGGCCATATAGCAGTTTGGTAGTGATGCTCGGACCCAAAAAATTGAATATATGCAGAATCTTCGGTAAACCACAGACTGGTTCAAGAGCTTTAGGTTTAAGATCAGTCTGTACTTTCCTGAGGGTTCCCATACCACAAAGACATGGGAGTAAAACCCCTCTCCTATTTCATCCGCTGGGACCCAGCGCACTACATTCTGGTTTTCCAACTCTTCATGACTCCAACAGGACCTCAGACTTCTTATGTCACACGGACGCTGGATCTTCTGAAAATGTAAACCTTCTCTTCAATGCCCTGGAGATGTTTTTTTTTTCCGGATCAAGCCACTCTTGACCATATACAATAGAACATCATGGACAGGGAAAACCTTCCTCTTCTGTTCACCCATGCCCTGTGATACATTGGATCATGGAGCTTCATAGGCTTTTTGTTTGCCTGAATTCCTAGAGTGGTGAGAATAGCCCCCAGGTGGGCTTCTACCTCCTCTGGGGAGTTTGTACCTTGAGGGCCTACTGGATCACTGTCCAGTCCTTCCCCCTCCTACTCTGCCTGGGAGCCCGAGGGTGCATTGTCCAGTTGCTCCCATCTTCTCCCTGGAGACCCCTGGAGTCCCTTCATCTCTGGAAGGGGTGATTGGCAGTGTTGGTGCCGAACTCTGCTGTGCTGGTGGAGGAGCTGTGATAGGTAACGTGACCTGGAATCCTTCAAAAAGCGTTTTGAATGACTGAAACATGGAGAAAAGCTCCTTCACTGAGGCTGTTAAATCGCTATCCTGCTCTGATGACCTTTCCCTAACCAGAGCATCTATGCATTCCCTGCATAACACCTTAGACCAGTTATCCCCCAATGTGGCATTTCCTCTTAGAGCTATGGTAGGGCTTCGACTTGACCTTAGCTTTCCCTGAAATACATAACATTGGGGTTTGTTAGCAGCTGCTGTGGCCCCCATACCCCCCTCTGCCAGCTGTACCGAGGGAAAGCAACCAGGGACAAACACTCCAGGCCCTCCTCCCAGGGTCCTGAGCCTCCCTCTTTTTTTGTAATTCCTTTATTTACCATGTGTTACAATTCACAGTTTAACAGAAACACGAATGGACGAGGCATGGTCAGCATTTACCAGATACATTGAACCATTCTCAGTAAAATTGTTGGCCAAAAAGACCTATCAGAATACAAATAAACAATTCAAATATGAGAATGCACTACATTTCACCAGGTATATACATCAGATAGAGTAACAATGTGCAAGACCACACACACTCCAATTTGTATATGTAAAGCCATGCAACTATGTTTTAAGCGGGACCGTAAAATGTACCGGGGAACGAACTTCCCGGTGACCAGCGGGCCCAGAGTGGGAATTCGGTAATTGTATAATAAGATAATCAGTCGGATATCTGGAAAAAGAAAGTACCCAGAACTGGGTTCAAAGAACAAAAACGGTTGGGATCACGCAGGAAAAAAGGGAGAAGGTGGCGTTTGGAGATAACGGGTAAAAGGAGAAGGAAGGCAAGTATCTCAGGTGTGGGAGAAAAGGAACTCAGAAGGAGAGAGAGGGGGGAAGGGCCCCTCGCCCAGGGAACGTGGCTGACCCCAGGGGTTCAGTCCGCAAGCGGGGCACCTTGAAGGTAGTCATCAGTGCAAATAAAGTGTTGCCACAGTCTCCAAGTGTCTCGCAAGGTCTCCCCTCGGTTATGAAGGGTAGCTGTGAGATCCTCCATGTCCCCCAGTTCATTAACCTTGGAAAACCACAAGGATTTTGAGGGCGGGCTTTCGGATCTCCAACATAAGGGGATGCATGCTTTAGCCGCATTCAGTAACTGGATCGTGAGGGAAGTCTTATACTTCTTGATTGGACAGTTCAAGAGATGCAGCAGACAAGCAGCGGGGTTTCCCTCTAGGTCTATGTTAGTCAATTGCTTGATGATACTGATCACCTTTTGCCAAAAGGGTTTGAGTTTGGGGCAGTCACAAAAGATGTGGAGCATCGTTCCGACTGCATTACCACACCACCAGCATGTACTGGGGACCTGAGGATGAAAACGGTGTAGCGTGAAAGGGACCCTGTACCAGCGAGTCAAAATTTAGCATCCAGTCTCTTGGATTTTAGTGGCTAGGGAAGACTTCTGCGCAAAGTGAAGAATCTTCTCTCTCTGTGTGATGGCGAATTGGATGTCAAGGTCCAATTCCAATCTTGAAAGGAACCCAGGCTCATACTGTCGGATCAGGGACCCATAGATCAGCGAAAGGCAGTGCCGGATCGGTTCCTTCCTGTGGCAAATGCGTTACAGTCCCGTAAGCGGTCGAGATATACCCAGGGAGTGCGAGCAACGACTGAGAAAGTTACGCATCTGTATACCACACCAGAAGTCAAGAGGGGGGTCTGTGGCTGTCTCGCATGCAGAGGAGGAGAGCTGTCCATCGGGCCCTAGAAAGTCACAGAGATGGAGCCGTCCACTGACGGCCAAACACCGAAAGTGAGGGTTCTGGAGACCAGGTGTGAATTCTGGATTACCCAATACAGGCATCATGGGGGAGGGAGTAGGTGATAATGAGGAGCATCGAAAAGCATCCCTGGCCACTACCAATGTGCTGTCAAGGGTAGGATGGTCCCAGAGACTCTGTTAGG
The DNA here is from genome assembly GCA_037952925.1 of Lithobates clamitans. Taxonomy (NCBI): domain Eukaryota; kingdom Metazoa; phylum Chordata; class Amphibia; order Anura; family Ranidae; genus Lithobates; species Lithobates clamitans. The sequence goes on from JBBGZY010000037.1 coordinate 992,941, forward strand.
GAGAAGGTGATCCATGGCCAGCTCTTTGCCGTGTCATTGAAGTTCACGTTTCATGGCAACCCACTGTTTCTCGGCCCCATGGCAATGCTAGCCTACTACCCTGGTAAGGTATACTGCTCTGTAATAGGCCCACATGTCTGGGAGTCCCACTCCACCCTGAGAGTTTGTAAGATGGAGTTGAGTCGTGGCCTCCAATGGGACCAAATAAATTCTCTAAACATAGAACTCACCCGTTTAAAAAATTGCAAGGGGAGGCGAATAGGCAGAGCCTGCATCAAATAGAGCACCTTGGGTAGCATGGTCATCTTGAGTGCGCTGCAACGTCCAAACCAGGTTAGGATGATAGAATGCCAGTGGAGTAACTCTGCCTTCAGATGAAGAAGCAATGGGGCGAAGTTGGCCGAATAAAGAGCAGAGAGGTCCAGAGTAATATCAACCCCTAAATAGTGGATTGAGTCACTTGCCCACCACATAGGGAACAAGGATTGCAGGGATAGGGCCGTGGTTCTGTCAACCGTAATGTTCAGAACTGAGGACTTTGAAAGGTTAATTTGAAAGTAGGAGAGGGAACCGTACTTCTGTAGAGACTGAAGCAGCTTTTGGAGCAAAACGAGCGGATCCGTTAGAAAAAAAGATAGGTCATCTGCAAATGCGGCCACTTTGTGCAGCCCACGTACCATTATGGATGTTAAAGGAGGGAGATCTCATCTCATTAACCTTGACTACAGCGGAAGGATTGGTATAAAGTGACAGAATCCAGCTCATCATAGATGAGCCCAAGACCGATGTGCTCTAGGGTGGCCCACATGAAGGTCCAGTTCACCCGGTCAAAAGCCTTCTCTGCATCCGTGGGCAGCAGGAGAAGGGGCCGGTTTGACGATTGGGCTGTGTGAATAAGATTCAGCACTCAGATTGTATTGTCCAGAGGTTCGCGAAGGGGAACAAACCTTGTCTGATCTCTATGAATGAGACTGGGAATATGGGGGAGCAGCCTGTTTGCCAAAATCTTGGTGAACAATTTCAAGTCTGTATTCAGTAGCTCAATTGGACGGTAATTCCCGCATCTCGAAGGGTCCTTCCCCTCTTTTGGGATAAGAGAGATATATGCTCTTAAAGTGTCTATGGGAAAGGGGTTCCCTTCCGTAATGGAATTAAGTGCAGTAATCAAGGGAGCAGAGTCTCGGAGAATGCTTTATAATAGGCTGTGCTAAAGCCATCCGGGCCCGCAGCCTTCTTCAGTTTAGAATGGGCTTCACTACCCCCAGTTCCTCGATTGTGATGGGTTCCTCCAGCTCTTTCTGAACAGCATCAGGAAGGGAAGGCATGCTGGAAGCGGCCAAATAGGACTGTGTGGTTGAGCTTGCGTCCAAGGTGGAATCCGGGGCAGATGAGTGGGCCAGATTGTAGAGACCCTCATAAAAAGTTCTAAACTCTGCCGCTATGTTGGTGGACATAGTCAATTTCAGTCCAAGTGAGCCAATGATATGAGGAATGTAGGTCTTAGTGTGTGAACCCCGCAGGGCCCTTGCCAGCAGCATGCCCAGTTTGTTCGAGAACAGGTACATGGTACGATGCGCCCAAGCCAATTTTTGCTTAGTTTTGTGGTAAAAGGAGGGAGGGGAGTTCCTCACGAACCCTCAGGAGCCCCTGACACATGGATCGTGCTAGGCTGGCCTTATGGGCACATTCTAAACTGCTTAGCTGTCTCAAAAGTTCATCCGTGCGGCGCAACCTCTCCCTTTTGAGGTGAGCCCCAATTTGGATCAATGTACCCTGTATAACCAGCTTATGGGCATCCCAAACCATCATGGGGTTATCTGTCGAGGCTCTGTTAAGTGCAAAGTATTCCCGCAGGGCAGCCAGTAGCTCATCGCGAGTCTCCTGACTGAAGTAAGGCCTCATTTAACTTCCACGAAGGAGGAACTTGAGTCACCGGGCCCAGCTGAAGAGTTAAATGAACCGCCGCATGGTTTGACAAGGAAAGTACATCAATACCAGCAGATAAAACTCTGGGTAAATCCTTATGCGCAATAGGGAGGTAATCGAGGCGCGAGTAGGTGTGGTAAACCTGTGAGAAGAAAGAATAGTCACGTTCTTGGGGATGCAGTAACCAAGGATCGACCAAACGATGGAGGTGGAGATCTGCCTTCAAATGCTTAAGGCAGGAATAAGGGAGATGAGATGTGCCATGTGATACATCCAGTAGAGGGTCCATGGCAAAGTTAAGGTCCCCTCTAAAGACCAGGAGTCCCTCTGCGAACTCCATAAGGACAGGAAGAAGCGCCCTAAGAAACTGCGGGTGGTCCACATTTGGGGAGTAAACATTGGCAAAGGTGACCTGCGCATCACCCACCTTCCCCTTCAGAAGGAGAAAACGACCCTGGATGTCTGTCCGCATCGCCTCGAAGGTCCAAGGGACCGTTTTGGCAATCAGGATGCTTACCCCCTTAGACTTGAAGATCGGTGAGGGACAGTGATACACCGTCGCAAAGGCCATGTTAGTCAGGTTAGGGATCCGTCACCCCTAAAGTGTGTTTCCTGTAGGAAGGAGACTTGGGTTTTGTTTTTTTTTCAGATAAGCCAGCAACTGAGCGCTTCTCAGGGGCACGGAGACCTCTCACGTTAAGGGATGTAACCTTGAGACCCATGACAACCTGGCCTGATCTCGACAGGTCGTGAGATAGATTCACCACTAGTGTTCCCTGGGCGAGGGGAAGAAGAGAGTAAAAAGGAAATGGGGGGGTAGAGAACAAAAAGGAGAGGAGCAAAGAGGGAAAAAAGAAAAAGAGGGGGGGGGGGTAGGGTGGTCAAACCACAATATAAACAAGATCAGGACCTTGACAGGGCACGAAGAGAGCCCACACAAGAGTTCGCCCTATCTGGGGGTGGATGAGGTGCTGTGTGCAATCCGAAAGAGGTAGTGGGGTTTATAAAACACAACACATTTGGAGATGCATGACTCGAAGCAGCAAGAAACATGTATTCACTGAAACCGAAAATCACCAGATTTAGACTAGAAAGGCACATCACAAAACAGAACTGCAATGAGGTACCAGGGAGGGCACCTGCACAGAATTGGCCCTGGTGGGGTTGGCCAAAAAAGGGAGCCAAACTGTGCACAACCCCCGTGTCAAACCCCAGAACACCATGGCAGTAGAACATAATGCACACCTGGATTTAACATGTAGGAAGGATTTTTTTTATACATCAAGAAAATCCCAGAACATATATAATTCCAACGGTAAATTGGTCTGGTAGACAGGCCCCATAGCCCCAAAACCAGAAGGTTTAGTGATAGAATAAGCAGGGTGAGAAGCACCAGAGGAGGGGGGGCAGGGAGCCTATCCACCGACCTTTAGTAACTTAACATATGTTCCCCCGTGCACCCCCAGGAAGGGTTAGCAAACAGGAGGAAAAGCATCGTTCATAAAAAAAAAAAAAATTCAGTGTAGCAGATATCAGGTCCAGACAACCACGAACCGTGGAGGCCTGACGACCAGTCTCTGCAGTCATCTGGCCCACGGGTAAAAAGATACAAAGGTAGATGTAGAGCCCTTTGAGTAGATGTGGGCTGGTATGTAGTCCCAGTGACGCCAAGATTGGCTTTTATCAAGACCAAGACAAAATCCAGTCAGGGGGAGAGGCCACATACTAGAGAACCTGGTAACAACGGAAGCTCGGTGTCCCTCAGTAGAGTTCCCTCATGGCATGTTCCAGGAAGACTAGCCCCTAGATGCATCACAGGCTCGGGCCTCAAAAAGAAAACCCCCCAACAAAGCACAGCAGAGCACATATTATGGCATCCAGGAACCCTGGGACCAGTTGCTTACGTCGATCAGTCTCTGGAGGGTGGCATATAGGAAGAGATGATGGGTCCTCCGGCAGGGGTGGGCTGGTATGCAAGCTCGTGGATGCCAAAAAACAAGATAAAGAAGTCAGCGGTTACTGAAACTGGTGTACCCATTCAGGGGGAAAAAAACAAAACAAAAAAAAAAAAAACACGTCTAAAATACTTGGGATCATAGGCAACTTGGGGTTCCACTAGGAAGTGCCACAGTGGCAAGGTCAGGGAAAATCAATCCCTGGACGTAATGTATGCCTAGTCCTCAGAGGTGTGTGGGGTGGATCTGGGGGTCTCCCGGCTGGTGGTGCGGGATCGAGGACGTTGAATTCATTGCAGCCTCGCTATAGGTTGGTTGAAAGCCTCCTGAGTGAGTAAATAGTGAAACCAGTCAGGGATACTGACAGCGGGCCTATCCAGGAAGCTGAACAGCTCAGTAAGTTGGTCTGGGGAACGCAAGAAGTAAAATCGGTACCCTGCTTCCTCACAATCAAATGAAATGGGTGTCCCCGTCGGTAGGTTGCTTCTGCCTCGTAGATCACTTCCAGAAGGGGGCGCAGGAGTCCCTGCATGGCCCGTGTTTGCCTGGATACATCAGGATAGATCCGGATAGAGGCACCATCGAAGTCAATAGGCCCTTTTGTGCACTTGGCCTGGTCAATCTCCTCTTTAACCGTGAAGTGTACCCTGCATAGAACATCTTGAGGCAGGATTGGGAGAGCCTGTTCCCTGTGGAGATGGAGGGGCCGGTCTGGGGTCAGGGACTTGGTGAACTCTGTCCAGCTCAAGCTCAGCTGTGGAGGATTTTGCCCAAGATCTGACTTAGGATGGCTACCACCGTGACGCGGAAGTTTGGTCCCATGGTGGCTTCAGGGATACCGCGTAAGCGCAGAATGTTGCATCTGCTGCGGTTTTCTCTGTCGTTTAGCTGCAACTGGACATCAATAAGGTGGCGACGGATGGCTTGGTGGTCAGACCCCAGAGTAGTAGAGCATTCCAATTCTGTAACTCTCTCCTCTACAGTGACCACTTGGTGGAGGTCATGCAGCTCCCGGGAGAGAGCATGCACGATGGATGCAGCCATGGCCTCCAGGTTCTGTTTAGTAGGCAGACCCGCCATCTCCCGGAAGGCTACCTCAGGCCCTCCACCTGCCCCCAACGTGGGCCCGGTGATGGGCTGTGAGTCTGAACAGGGGAGAGCGGGGGAAACGATGGGGGACAGCAGGCGATTAACTTGCTTAGCCGCATCCCCCGCAACCGGGACCCCTGGCTGGGATGTTTTCTTACTTGTAGCTGCGGCCGCCGCCGTGTTCACTTGTGGCAGCGCCATCTTGGCCGCGGGAGATGGAGCGGGGTGCTGCCAGTGAAAATGGTGGGCGATTTCACCTCCCCGCGTTCCCCTGAAGGCTGTGTGTGCCTGCGATCTCCGGGCATGAAGAAACGGTGGTTCTGTAGGGTCTCACTGCTTGTTCTCGGATCCGGCCCATGCAGAGCTCCAGTGAGAGACATCTTTATGCCGCCATCGCTAAGCCACGCCCCTCGCCTCCCTTCTTTTTTGACCACCCAGAGGGAGCCCCCCCACCATAGGAGCTAACCGGAGGGGAGAATTAAAGGTAGGGTGGAATTCCTCCCCAGGTTTCCCTTACCTTTTGATGGCTGGAGCTGGCATCGCTGTGAGCAGTCTAAGCTGGCTCTGCCTCTGATATGCCTGTGGTGTGGTGCCTCTGGAGCCTATATCACTGTCTGTACAGCATCCCGGCTCCCTCCAGCCTCTGCCCGGCCCGCCAACGCCTCAGTGTGCTTTCACACTGAGGCGTTGGCGGTAAAGCGCCACTATTTTTAGCGGCGCTTTACTGTCATTTTAGCAGCGCTGTTTGGCTGCTAATGGGGCATTTTTAACCCCCGCTAGCGGCAAAAAAAGGGTTAAAACCGCCCGCAAAGCACCGCTTTGCCGGCGCTGCCTATTATTTTCAATGTACAGGGGCATTTTATGAGTGAAGTATACACCGCTCCTACAGCACTGCAAAGATGCTGCTTGCAGGACTTTTTTTACCGTCATGCAAGCCGCACCGCTCCAGTGTAAAAGCACTCGGGCTGTCACACTGAAATGAAAGGAGAGGCTCTTTAGAGGCGCTATTTTTAGCGCTATAGCACCTGTAAAGTGCCTCAGTAGGAAAGCAGCCTCAGAGTCCACGGCCGGAATCAGAAGCCGCGGATCAAATGGAAGTCCCCGCCCCCACCGGAAGGGATATCCCCTATTACTCAGACAACTCAAGCTCATTGCGGCCGCACAGCATGCAAGGGGAAAGGAGTCACTTCCCTGCACAACCTCCGTGGATCTGGCAGCAGGCCCCCGGATCTTCTGCTCACTCTCAGGAGAAGATAGGGTGGTGCTTTGAAGGAGTTGCGGTCAGGTATGCCACCCGCTGCAGGTCCCAGGAGTCTCCAGCGTCCCTTACAGGACCTACCTCAGCCTCCCTGGCTATCCAGCCTCGGTTCCCTGCAGTGTCTCCCACCAGAGGAAATACTAATAACTGAAGGGCTGCCAGGGGAAGCTGAAAGTTAAAGATGGCCAACGCAGAGTTTCCTGTGGCAGGGAGGAGGAGCCAGTGTCTCTCAAGGTGGCTGTCCTGAAAGACACTATGGGAAATTTTGAAAACCATCATTCTCCTTCCACTTCACAATTATGTGCCACTTTGTGTTGGTGTACCACATAAAATACATTGATGTTTTTGGTTGTAACATAGAAAAATTTCAGGGGGTGTAAATACTTTTTCAAGGCACTATGTTTTTGTGCATAGTTGAGTCACTTAGCTTTGTCTCCACATCGGAGGTATGGTTTTTGCCAGCAATTCATTCATAAGGATTATTTTTGGCCAGACTTATCCAGAGGGGTGTACCTGGAACCCACTTTTTTCCACCAGTTCTGTGCTGATGGCACTTCTGGACATCTTCCAATGTTGAACAAAAGTGTGCTGCGTCTTCTGCGAGGTGTCTGCTGCATTAGGTTTCCTTGGTCGACCCCTGCGTGTACATTCAATGTTTCCTGAGCATTGGTGTCTTCAATGCTGAGATATACAGGCAGGTACTTATCCATCATGCCATACCATCAGGGAGGTGTGCGAGTGGCCTCAAATTATTCTGCAGCAGGACGACCAACCATACAGCCAATGTCATTAAGAACCATCTTCAGTGTAAAGAACAAGAAATCCTGGTAATTAAAGGAGTAGTAAAGGCAGGTGTTTTTTTTTATCTTAATGCATCAAGATAAAAAGCCTTCTGTGTGCAGCAGCCGCCCCAGCACGCCCAATACTTACATGAGCCCCATCTGTCCAGCATTGTCCGCTAGTCCCTCAACCATCCGGGACTCGCCCTTCTGATTGGCCAAGACACAGCAGCGCCATTGGCTCCCCTTGCTGTCAAAGTCAGTTAGCCAATCAGGAGAGAGAGCATGAGAGAGAGTGAGCGAGAGAGGCCGAATGGCAGCTCTGTCTGAATGGACACAGAGCTGCAGCTAGGTTGCCCCCATAGCAAGCTGCTTGCTTTGGGGGCACTCAACAGGAGGGAGGGGCCAGGAACAGTGAAGAGGGACCCGAGAAGAGGAGGCAAGTATAACAGGTTTGTTAAACCCCCCCCCCCCACACACACACACACGACTTAATCACTTTAAGGTTTGGCCCACAGAGAGCCATGATCTCAACATCAAGTCTGTCTGGGATTACATGAAGAGGCAGAAGGATTTGGGACAGCCTACATCCACAGAAGATATGTGTACCTAGAATAGATGCTGGTTTGAAGCCAAAAAGGGTAGTCACACCAAATACTGATTTGATTTAGATTTCTCTTCTGTTCGCTCACTTTGCATTTTGTAAATAGAAAAAAAAAATTCTATGTATTTTTGAAAGCATTCTTACTTTACAGCATTTCTTCAAACCTGCCTGAAACTTTTGCACAGTAGAGTATATAAAAATTGACAGTTACTTACCGGTAACTGTTTTTCTAGGATATCTTCCAGGACGGCACACCTGAGAGATGAGGAGGCTCCTCCCTACAGGAAACACAATCAATCGACAGCTGTTATAAGTCCCCACCCTTCCCCTTGATCCTCAGTTTGTAGAGAAGTAACTCCTGAACCTGGTTCACAATGGAAATCATTCCTCATAGGTACTCACCTTCTAGTGTTCTACCATTTTCCCTCCTCCAACGGGCGGGAAGTAGGCCTGCCGTCCTGGAAGATATCCTAGAAAAACAGTTACCGGTAAGTAACTGTCAATTTTCTCTTAGTCATCTTCCAGGACGGCACACCTGAGAGGATAATCAAGTACCTCAGGCCTACCTTAGGGTGGGACCACTGCAAGACCCTCTTGGCGGACCTTGGTTCTGCAGTGAGTTTTACCTCCACTCCATATGCTTGATGAAGGTATTATAGCTGGATCATGTGGCTGGTCTGCAGGTCTACTCCACCGATGTCCCTGCCTTCTCCGCTTCGGATGCAGGACCTAGGTGGAGTGGGCTCTTAAAGAAGGAATCAGAAAACATGTTAAACTTGTAGGTTAGCAATGTTGCCTGTCTCACACATCTAACAACAATGGCCTATTGTGCCTGTAGGTGCTACTTAGAATCCCTAAAGATTAATCAGAGACCTGTGTTGTAAGACAAGGATACTCATTGATCACTAAGAGGGCCTGTCTTAACATTCCCCTGTTCAGGGAATTAAAACTACAAAAAAAGGTGGGCCCCTAACAGACAACCTTTTTTGTACATTTTTATCTTTACATCAGCAAAGACTAAAGGGAAGCCTACTTAAGTATAATAGATTAACCGAGGCTTGATCCCTGGGTTTAGGGCATGCCCACTCTGTGGCTTTACTTACGCCTAAGTGTCTACTTCAGGAGAATAAGGTTCATAGCAGGAGTATAACACTTATACTGCTACATCTAGTTCTGCTAGAAGGGTGAGATGAAGGCCATGCACCGAGCCGTAACCTATTCGGTCGGGTATACATCTTTATACTTCATCTTCAGGTCATAATACTCCTCTGAACAGAACTTCCCAAGTTCTTACTAAGCAGGGTGATTCTTTATCGCCCTCCTCCAGTGTCCTATAACCCTACTGGGCTTTAACCCTAGGAAATGGTTCCAGCATTCCTGAATGTAAGGGGCTGAGGCTTTCTGACATGTGACGTCTGCAGCCAGAACTCCAGGCCCCTCCACGGAAAAGAGGGCTGAAATACAAAAGGTGATACATGCATTATTAATATCACAAATTAAAAAAGATCATAGATTGTGGACCCAGCACAATAGATTTAGACAGAAAGGACACAAGCATAGACAATAATGTGTGGCTAGCCGAGTGTGGCTAGCTAAACCAACATATCAAATATGGGAGAGACCCAAATCTGAACTTCAATGTAGACAAACAGTCCTCACAGTCTGGTTTTCTAATGTGCAGCCAATATGTAAAAACATTAAGACACACGCAAACCCTCAGCCTTGGTTCACACTGGGACGACTTGTCAGGCGACCTAGTCACCTGACAAGTAGCGTCCTGTTCTGTGCAATGGAACCGTTCTAATCGGCGCGATGCAAGTCGCTCCGACTTAGAAAAAGGTTCCTGTACGACTTTGGGGGCGACTTGCATTGACTTCTATACAGAGGTCGTTTCGCAAGTCACCGCTGAGTCGTGTCCTGGGTCGCCTGAGGCAGTCGCGCTGTAAGTCGTGCTGCCTCAGTGTGAACCGACCCTAAATGCTGCATGTTTCTGAAGTGCAGCTAGCTAGGTCACAACTGATATATATACATAAAGGACGGGAGTCCTGTTTAGGGTGGAGTTTTACTGATGTACAGCAAAACAGGGCCATAAATATAAGACAGAAAGACCCAAACTTCTATGTTGCGTATTTCTGACGAACCACCAAATACAGTTATAAGATCAATATGGCACACAAGACAATATCTTTTCTGTTATGCAGTTCTGTAGTGCAGTCACATAGAACCAACACAGAAAGGACCCAAGCAACCTGCAGCATTGTGTTTTTCTCAAGTGCAGTAAGGTAAGGGAATCTGAAACAGAAAGCACCAACAAGCTTCAATGTTGAGTATTTCTGCTGTGCAGCCACATAAAAACAGTCAGCCTTCCTAGCTGTGATCTTTCTGGTGTATTGCAAAGTAAGGCAATAACTCCATGGTGTCTATTCTTGTTGTGTAGCAAAACCTCAACCAGAAGGGACAGATAAAACTTAGGGCACCCACACCTGTGCGACCCAAACTGCAACCGCAAAAACGCAAGAGAAAGTCATACACTATGGCTTCCAATGGGAACCATTCGTGTCTGTGCAACTCCAGGTTGCAGCACCACCAAGCAGTCTCAAATGCCCAGAAACCATCTGGCTGGGATTGGGGATTTTGCAGCTAAATTCCCAAGGTAAAGGAAAGTACTCACCGTTGTCGTCTTCCCCTTTTTCCACAGCCACCGGGCTTGCTTTTCCATCCTTATGGTCCACACGCAAGGAGGATAGCCGCCAAAGTGCCCCCCCAACTGCTGTCCCCGTAGGGAGCTGCAAGGTTAGGCTGTGTCCTGCCAGTCAGTATATACACCTGGGGGGGCAATGCCGTACGTTCCTCATTCCATTCTGAGGTGGTTTAGGCAGACATCCACCGTAGTGAACTGGTGCCTCCTCGAAAGGAGGATGTGGGCGCCTGCTCCTGCTGACTCTCAGCCTTCCCTCCTGGGTAAGAACGCGGGTCGTTCAGGCGGCGCCCTCCCCAGCAGCCCACGCAAGCTACCAGGGGCCCTGGAAAGAACTGACAGCCAGCACCCGTCTGAACGGATGCCCGGACAGGTAAGGGGGGGAGACAGGAAAAAGGCCCCTGAAGTTCTGGGGACACCACTGTACCCAGGGGCCTTCAGCTCTCAGGGGGGCTCTTCCAGTTTCTGCTGCCCCCCCTGAGGAAAGGATAGGGGAACCCCCCAGGAAGGATAAATATATCCGGCCAGACCCAGAGGCCCATCAGGTACTAACCAGGCCCGACCCTGCTTAGCCTCCAAGATCATACGAGATCGGGCAGGCGGCGCCCTCTTTCGCTTTCAGGGTGATGTGGCCGTAGGCCTTCCCAGGCATTTGGTCCGGCTCCCAGGGGGCGACCACCAGCCCCAGGCTTCGGGTCATTTGGAAAAAAACAAATGGTTTCGCTGTGTAGGGAGAAACACAATCAAAAACTGAGGATCAAGGGGAAGGGTGGGGACTTAAAACAGCTGTCGATTGACTGAGTTTCCTGTAGAGAGGAGCCTCTCATCTCTCAGGTGTGCCGTCCTGGAAGATGACTAAGAGAAAAAAAAGTTTTTAAGCGATTACATTACCTCTTTCCTCAGCTGGGGCTTGGAGAGGTTGGGTGGCGAAACATTACAAATCTGACTGTTGGAGGACAGACAGGCTATTCTCCCAGTACAGCCAGTAAACTGACCACACTGTGATGACGTGCTCTCATGCCTAGCGTGGTCAGTTTGATATATGAAAGCAATGGGATTGGCAGGATCACCAGGTATTTCACACAAAAAATAAAACACCATTTAACACAAGTACATGGCACAACAGACATATCAGGAGTATGAAATCTTAGTTCTAGTTGGTTAGGTTGAATAAAGACAACAGTCCATCCAGTTCAACCTGTGTTGGTGTGCACGTGTAGATCTTGGGGTCAAATTATTTGAGATAATTGCTTTTGGTTTGAGTCAATTTTCTTTTGTGCATCTTAACATCTGTTCACACCTGCTCTGCAAGACACCAGTACATGGTGTCCTATGAATTTTCATATGGATATTCTGGTCTGAAAGTCTGCTAGTGTACGGCCAGCATTAGGATTCTTCTTTGTTCATAAATGGACCAATATCATTCAAAAATTGTACCTGCTTTTAACATTAACTTTTAAAATGAATGTAATTCTTGAATGAAAACTACCCGTATATACCGGTGTATAAGGCGACTGGGTGTATAAGTCAACCAGTTTTCCAGTTAAAACATAGATTTTGGGCTATACTCGATGTATAAGACTACCCCCCTTCCGAGGCACACAATTTAAAAACATCAGATTTGATTTAAATATTTTTTTTTTTTAGAATGGTTATGACTTACCGGTACTTAAAATCCTCCAAAATCCTCATGTTCATCATAAGTTCAATGACATCTTGTGATACATTTGTAAGACAGTCATCATATCAGTGGCGCCTGGTGACGTTTTAGGATGGAGGGGGTAGACCCCGCCCTTCCTTTTTGACCCCCCCACTTGGTGAAAATGGGCATGGCTCTAAGGGGGTGTGGTTAGCGTCTAGGATGAACGAACGAGGGATGGAGGGAGAGGGAGGGATGGAAAGTTTAACAATCAGCAGATAAAGATACTCCAAACACCTGGTGTTAGCACTTCAATCATCCCGGCACCATGGTTATGGTGTCAGGATGATTGAAGCGTATTATTTCTATTACATTGTAATTTCAAATGAAATCATTCAACTCACCATAATGCAGAATCAGTAGGAGCCCTGAGCGTGTCACCTGCCACCAGATGCCATCAGGTGCCCCTAGCAGAGTCAGTACTTACATCAGGTGCCCCCAGCAGAGTCCGTCCTTACATCAGGTGCCCCAGCAGAGTCCCACCTTACATCTGTGTCCCCATCAGCGGAGCCCCCTCCTTACATCTGTGTCCCCATTAGCAGAGCAGGAGGGTCCTCCTCACATCTGTGTCCCCTGCAGCACAGCCCTCCTTCATGCCTAGTCTGTCTCTGCCCTTCAGCAGTAGCTAGTTCCTGGCTTTCTCCGTGTGTTCAGTGGAGAAGGGAGGGGCCTCCCTTCAAGGGGATTGGTGCTCATGGTGGCCATCTTTTTGTAGTGACTTTGTTCTCACACTAAGAAAGCACCCGGCCATAGTGATTCACTACGGGTGCCGGGTGGAAGCTGTTCGGTGCGATGGATGGCGCCGCAAAGCAGCTCCAAACGCGGCCGATGAAGCGCCGCATCTGCAATCTCATGATTGCATAGACATGGCACTTCACATAGTGCACTTAAGGGCCATGTATAAAAAATTTTTTGTGACTGCCTGGGGTGGCGGGGCGCCCCTTATGGATTGGCCGCCACTGCCTCATATGGATCCAATTCCGAATCAGATGGTGTGGCTTCAGCTTCCCCTTTATCTTGCCACAAGTAGTTGTCCTTCATGCCAACCACTGAATTTGATATGCCACACTTTAAAGACTTGATTACTATTTCTGCATCAATATCATTCCAGGCTTTTATGACAAAGTTACACAAAACATCCAACCGTGTGTTTCTTCCTTTTGTGAATGATTTTTCGCCGCTAACCACTCATTCCACTGTTCTCTAATGCAATCTTTAAATGGCTTGTTTAGGCACATATCCAGTGGCTGTACCAACTATGTCAATCCTGCAGGAATAACTGCTGCATCTGCATTTATTCTTTGTGCTGGTAGTCAAATGAGCCCTGAACATATCCCACACCAGTAGGCTACATTTAACGAAGTCCACATGGTCGGTTGCCTACTCCATACATGATCAAGCCATAGCTTTATCCCTTCATCCATCCAGCCTTCCATTCACATGTACAAAAACTCCAACAGGGAACTTGATTTTCAGCATTGTTTTTCTTTTAAAAATAATCATTGTCTTAGTTTGGTGCCATCAGGTGTACATTCTAGTATCACTGTAAAACTTGACTTCCTGTGTTCTGTTTTAATGAACCCTCCTTTTTGCACCTTTTGAATTGACAGTTTTATTTCCAACCATATTGAAATTCATAGGAGTTTCATCCATATTTCCGATATTACTTAACGCATAGCTGTGTTCCTTGTGCTGTTGTATTACATATCAATGAAAATTACTTACTTTGCCATCGAGATCTGCAGGTAATTTTTGTGCAATTTCGGTCTTTTGCCTCAGTACCAGATTATGCCTTTTCAAGAACCCAGTACACCAGGATACAGTGGCCTTAAATTGTTTGCTGTGATCTGGGTTAGATTTGGCCCACTGAAGTGCAAACATACATATGTTGTTTCGTGTCACTACATAACCATTTTGACAATGCTCATGCATCAGGTCTGCTACATGATTTTCAAGTTCTGGTCAATGTGGGGTGCCTCTTAATGCATACTTACTCCTTGTCATACTCTTTAAAGCAGGGGTAGGCAACCTCAGCCCTCCAGGTGTGGTGAAACTACAAATCCCGTCATTCCTCTGCGAGTCATGCCTGTGATTGTTAGGGTCTTGCAATGTCTCATGTAACATCTGGAGGGCAGAGGTTGCCTATCCCTGCTTTAAAGCATCTTCATTTGCTTTCCAGTCTCAGACCATCTTTTCTGTTACTCCATAATGTCTTGCAACAGCACAGTTATGTTCCTTGGCAAATTTTACGACTTTCAGCTTCAAACTTGCTTCATATTGCATTCTTTTTGCTGGTGGAGCCATGATGGGGTCTTGTCTAGCAGCGGTTTTGTTTACACCCACATGGTGACATAAAACTACAATCATACACGCTAGCAACGTCCCGTACGTCGCAGGATTTAAGGTTCACATTTTATACTCCTTGTACAAGATGACCCCCCCCCCCCGATGTTTGCGGGATGCTTTTAAAGGTTAAAAAGTAATCTTATACACCGGCATATACGGTACATACACTTTCCGAACATTCGGTCACAAAAAAATTCTATCCTGCTGCCTCTAATTTTACCAAGACTGTGGTCAAAAACCAATATCAATTTGACCCCACTGACAATTGGAAAATCTTATGAAGGTTCTTGAATGAAAATCTATATGTGTATGGCCGCATAACAAAAGGCACAGAAGTAAGGCAAGTAATAAAAATGAATACCAGATTTTGAGTAGATTCCGTCACACTATACAAAGAGGAGCTCTCAAATGCACCATCTGAAAACAAGAGTCAAAAAGGATGGGAGCATTATCAAGACATCTGACTAATGAAAAAATGATCAAAGCAGACAGTCACAATACACAGAGCATACAAAATGTATTTTTGAAGAGTACATTTGAATGTTTTATGAAACAGCTGTTGATATAGAGTGATATAGTGGGCAAGCAAGACAAAATAATGGCCTAGATTTTTCCCCTAGATCTTGCCCTCCTGTGCGGGGTGCGCTGCACTATGATACACTGGAGGAAAGAAGGGAAGAAGGGTGGCTAAGGATCAATGAGGTGCCCTGTTCCTTCCCTGCAGAATTTCTAATTTTACTATAGAAATTGTGCCCGTTAGGCCCCTTAGACGTGACGGATCCGCATGGCAGATCTGATCGGAAGGTCCATTCATCCCTATGGACCAAGGGTGTAAATGGACTTGTGCTTGTTTACATCTGCCTACCCCTGATCCAATCCACTAGAAAGAAACGGAAAGGATCCATTCTCCTCTGAGTAGGTACATTGGAGGGCAGTCGGGGGTAAAACTGATAGCAGAGCAGGCTCCGCCTGTGTCCTCTCCTGTGTCCACAGTGTTTATGCAGATGTCTCATTACTCACTCTGCTCTGATCAGCAGGGGATCTGTAAACAGATCCCTTGCTGATCGAGATGGAATCCACCCCGTTGTGAAAGGGGCCATATTTACCTCTTTTTGATCAGTGTTTGGTGGCAGATCTTAAGTTTAAAAAGGCTTACACACTAGTGATACATGGCTGTTACTGGTGTTGTGTACTATTTACTGAGTACACACCTAATGCAAACATGCAGGGTAGGGCATGGTTGTGTATGTAAACCAATTGTGCCATGACTTGACATGTTTGGTAACATATGGAGTGTGGGATTGGATCGAGTACATAGATACCAAACAATTGGGTAGAATATTGTGTTTGTTTGCACTAAAATTAATTATGCATTTGAAAAATAGCTGCGCAAGTATGGGACATACAAAAACTGCAATTACCATCATTTTATTCTCCAGGGACTCAGTCTCAGAAAATACAGATTAAAGCAATACTAGCAAAAAAACTCCTGATTTTAAACATGTGTGCAGAAAATGTAAAAAAATAAAAAATAAATAGTTTCAGGAAATTCTATATTATTAAAATGTTAAACAAAATGCTACATCAATACTCAAGCTTTAACCAAACAAAATGGGGTCGGAGGTCAAGGAGATTTGAAAATGCGTACCTGGGTAAACCACTTTCAACGTTCATTTAACTAAACATTTTTATACTAACCTGGAGTATAAATGAAATCTCCGTGGTATTCTCCTGCAAAATTGAACTGCAAATGTATTACCAGAATAATCAACATGTATATTGTAATAACATGTAAAAAGGAAAAAAAAATAGGATACTTTGTGCTGTTACTTTGATAACAAATCAAAATATTTCTCACAAATAAACATTGTATAATATGGTGTCACGATCCTTTAACTTCTACCACACTGGTAAATTAATGTATTTGCATAAAGGAGGCATGCCGTCAGACAGAATTTGATCACATGAATACTCATTTTTGAATAAAATGAAAAAAAAAAAATCTTTTCTACAAAACTTTTTTTTGAAAGCGCAAGAAAGCTTGAGTAAATACTACCTATTTGGATCATATTTGTTTTTTAAAAAAAGTGTAAAATAGCAGTGTATACACACACACACACACACACTATAGATGAAAATACATTTTAATTTTCCTTAAACTTCCATATCTTGGAGTACAGTACAAGACACAGGCTGGATATTCATAGACTCGGTTACAGGGTGCTATGCTACCTTCATGTGACTGGACACTGGCAAAGCTTTTGGACAATACCTCCTCATTGGTGTACCCCTAAACTCAACCTCACGCCATTGTGTTTTTTGGGGGAGGGGTTTTAGCAAGCAATGCAGAGTAACCGAGAACAGAGGCGGAGGATGGCCTGTGTCCTGTACCCCAAGATAATGAACTTACAGGCAAGTGAAAAGTCCATTCATTCTAATCTTACAGTACAGGACACTGGCTAAATGTTCATCAACCCTTTGATGTCTCCACGCAATGAGTAACAAGGGTGGGCAACAAAACATGTCAAAGGGTCCAACAAAATAGATGAGGCCACTAAAAGTACCTTGCGGCTAAAAGCTGCCTTCACAAAGACCTGGACAGCCACATTATAGAACTTAGAGAATGTATGATACGAAGACCAGGTGATGGTCTTACAAAGCTGAGCAACAGGCGCTTGTTATTGGAAAGCCCTGAAAACCACCACTGATCTTGCGGAGTGAGCAGGTAAGGGTACTGAAGGAGCATGTAAGCTTTTAGAAAGAGTGGTCTTAACCATACTTCCAAGCAGGGTATCCTTTGAGACCCTGGTGGAAAGTCAGTTTTTCGTATCAAGGCTGTGCCTTTCAGATAGCTCTTACTATTTCCAAACAATGGACGGCAATTTCCTTAGGATGCTTAGGGGCAGTTTACATGGAAGGAGAATGTCTTCATTAAGGTGGAAGGCTAATATCACATTACGGGGAAAGAGGATAAGACCACTTTATTCTTGTTAAAATCTAAGAAATACTCCTTACAAGAGAGGGCTGCCAAAACTGACAGTTGTCTGACAGAGGCAACAGCCTCCAAGGAGGCCACTTTTTAGGAGAGATGCCCCAAGGGAAGTTACCTAATGGCTTTAAAGGGTGGTTTCTGAAGGGAAGAGAGAACCAAAATTGAGATCATAAGGAAGCACATGGAGTGCTATAAAGGGGGTCTGAGCCAACAAATCTGTTTGAGGGGTCTTAACAAGTGACAAAGTTCTGTGCATATACAATATAGTGCAAAGTATAAATAGAAAAGTAGGGAATTCAAATCATATCAGTGAACAAAAGTCCAATAAAAAGTGCCAAATGTGAACGATGTGAAATCCTCAGCATGAATCCATATATTCATATACCAATGTGTACCTCCACCAAACACTAAATGGCCACTGCTTACCAGAACGCTTTGACCCCCTATTACAAAGCAGTCAAAAACAAGCTCGTTATATGGCCAGGCTTTCAGAGCTGCCCGCAAGATCCACTTTAGGTCAGAACTCACGGATCACCCTCCGGTTCAACAGTGTATCATAATTAAAAGAAGATCCAAGGAAACCACAATGTAAAACGATAAAAAGTGCTTCTGCTTTATTTAACTAGTTCCCGACTGACCTATAGCAAGATATGATGTCCTCCCGGATTGGGCTGAGCAGCACTGCGATCTGTCACTGGCTGTAGCCACCGGACACAGCCGATCACTAATCACTGTACCGGCCTTCTGCCGGTACCATGTGACTGCTGTAACCAATCACAGCAGGTCACATGACAGTTGTAAACAATGGTTGCTTTCCTTTCAAGCCATCCATTGTATACAATTGTGTTGCTAGCTGTGATTGGTCAATAAGATAACATGGTACAGACTTGGCCAATCACAGCCCATCTCTAACATGTGATTAGCTCTGGCCAATTGCAGCTAATCACAACCAAACGGACTGAATTAATCACTTTCATTCAGTAAAATGTTTGCATTTTTTTGCTCTATGCAAACAACGTGTAAAAAAATAAATAAAAAATACTGATCACTTCCCCAGAGTAGTACAATGTTACTATGGTAATATTATATTGCTCTACTCTAAAAAAAAAAAAAAAAAAAAAAAAAAAAAGAAAAAAAAAAGGCGCCCTCTGATTAAGTCTGACGATACACATTAGGGCGTGACCGTGCGGCTACACTGTCGGTCAGTGGGAGTGTCAGTAAGGCTCTGTTTCCACTACTGCGAGTTGTTGTGCAACTTCACACGTCAAGTCGCATGACAAGTCAAAACCCATGTATTTCAATGGCCCCGTTCTAATTGGTGCGACTCAAGTCGCAGCAACTCCAAAAAAGGTTCTTTCACTACTTTGTTCCTACTTCGGTGCGACTTGTTCTCACATGGCTTGCACCGGTCGCATGACATCGCAACACAAATCGCATAACAAAGTCGCAGTGTAAATTGCGCGACTTTGGGGACGCAATAGTGGAAACATAGCCTAAGTGTCGCTCAACCCGGGATCACCGCGAGCAGTCACCCTACGAGCGGTGAGAGACTAAGACTGATCAATGATTCAAAGTGTTGCATGCTTTTTATATGCTTTAAAGAATTTTAACATTGTAAGTTTATTACTTGAGAGGGGATTTGTGGGATTGATGAATTTACAGATTTACGCTAGGAGACTGCTTGTTTCCATTGCTGGGTACTTCTGACAAGGGGAGGTTCCTTATACCTTGGACTTCTGTGGGAGAGGTTCCCTGTGCTTAAGGTGTAGTGGATACCAGTTGCAGCCAGAGGAGGATTCCGGCTGGACAAAGTGTTTGATTCTAAGGTGTGATTTATACTTCGATCTGGTGAGTGCAACATCTATAGGGAGTGGGACCCCATGAGGTGTGGTGATGGGATCTTTGAAGCAACTATGATCATCATTTCCTGCCCTATATGGTGATGAAATTAACTCTTTGGACTCACTCAGAGGAAAGGAATCATATGACTGTTTGAGATTTATTATTGCAGCGCTGCTAAAGCTTTTTCTATTTTGGTAGACAAAGCACATTGTATGGTTTTATGTGAAATCTATTAGTAGTCACTACTCGTATTACAATCTTTATTTATACATGTGACCTATTTCCTCAGGGATAAGTCTGCAGCATAGTATGGGTATAATCTAAGAATAAAAGTCACATTGTATTAATGAGCATATTCATATACAGTATATACCCAGGCATCATATACCTAAAGCAGTGGTGGATTTAGGGATGCTGCTTACAAAATGTCCCCAAGCTATAACAAGAGTGGTCACAACAGAAACAAAAAATTGCCAACACATCCAGCAAGTGTATCCTCCTAAGCTGTTGCCGGAGGAGTGGGTAAAGATTGCACGGTGAGCAGAGGCAAGCTCAGCAAAAACTGAGACCAGGCTCTCTGAGCCTTTAACCTGTTCCCGACCAGCCGTCACAGTTGTACTGCAGCAGAATGGGACGGGCAGGCGAATCGCCCTGTTACTATGTTGGGCCCGCGCCCCCTCTGTGGATTTGATCCAGAACCGATCAATTTCCAGGCCCAGACTAATGAAATCTGGCCTAGACCTGGTGATCGGTCCTGGCAAATGAGTCCTCCCCTGTCGTATAACTGTAAACACTGACAGGGGAAGTGATGTCATCTCTCCTTGTGTCGGTCTTTTCTGTTCCAGACCGAGGAGAGATAACATCTAATAGTAAGTGCACCAACACTACACTGACACCAGGTCACGTAGGCACACATTTCACCCCCCCGTTAACCACTTCACCACCTGTCACTGTGTCACCCAGTACAGGATTCCGATTTTTTTTCATTGCTGTACTGGTGTCATTAGTGACAAAAATCAGCATTGGGATAATTAGTCTTAGGCCCAGATAGGTCTAGGGACCCCCCTAATAAAGGTTTAACCCCTTGATTACCCCGTCACCAGTGATCACTGTATAAAAGTGTCATGGGTGATGCAGATTAGCTAGTTTATGTTTTATAGGGTCAGGGCACCCGCCGTATTTTACCCAATAAAGGTTTAACCCCCTGATCGTGTATATAGTGTTTTTATAAAACGTACCCAAACTAAAAATAATGATAAAAGTGAAAAAACACAGTGGCGCTATGTTTCAAAATAAATAACTTTCCCTTAAGGGGATAATATAAAAAAAATAGGTTCAAATACAGTAGGTGACCACCAAGTGACAGGTGATTAAAACATATGTACAACACATAATGCATCAAACAGTGAATGCATATATGAAATCCTAAAAAAAAGTCCTTTAAATAGTGATGTCTTCTTAAACTTTCACCACACCCAGGTGTTCAGTGAACCCACTCCCTACAGAAATCCACTCACCGACTCCAAGTGCCCACACTCTCGTGTAAGGCTCAAAAGCTTTTTGACCACACCAGAAGGGTCACAACGGCAATACAAAAAACCCAAACTCGTGTGCAGGGATCGTTCCACATGTAAATGAAAATAGTGCTCCAATAGTGTAAATCATATAACCAGTTTATTGAAAACACACAAATTCTTCAATATTCAACTCACTTTTCAAATATAAAAGTAGCAGAGAAAAACTCCCACAGCAAAATGATCTTCACAGCACAGCACAGCACAGCACAGCACAGCAAGCATTTGGATAACACAGTATAGAGTTGCGGTCACGGCGAACCCGAGGTGTGCAGGCGTCAGACAGCTTCTCTCACCTACTCCCCGATGCCTAGCCGCTCTATCAGTGTGCCACTTCCTTGTACGGTTCGACAGCGTCACTTGTCATTGGTGGAATACGTCATACAGCCACGCCCCGACATGTTTCGTCATACACCGACTTAATCATGGGATTGGCTGTATGATATGACACTTATCCCTTATATATCCTCCTCCCATCAGCTGATCAGAGAATCACTAGCGCGCCTGCGCACCTCTCGTGTCCCCGCGATCACATTGTCTCCATCATTCAGAGACAGCATATGCTATAGACACAAGTAGTAGACACCGTTTACAGATGCCAAGATGCTAGTGCAGCTGTGCGCCTAACATTGAAAGCAGACCGCACTGTACAGTTTCGAGCTAAAACAAATATCCATGTGTAATCATTACGATCTTTACATAGAATATTTTTTCTCCTGATAGAGAAGTTTGTTTAGTTTGTTTTATAAAAACACTATATACACTATTTTAGCATTTAAAGTGGCAGCTTTAAATTAAATTTAAATTTGTTGTTTTCCTGGGCGCAGTGGTGGTAAGCAAAGTAGAAGGGGCAGTATTACTTTCACTACCAACGTTTGGGATTAACCCCCTGATCACCCAGCGGGTGATTAAAGTTAGGTTTTAGCGTCAGCTAGGGTCTGCGTCGCCCCAGGCAGCGCCAGATTAGTGCTAGTAGAGCTAATACCCACGCACGATACGCCTCCCTTAGGAGTATAGTGTCTGAACGGATCGATATCTGATCAAAACTATATTAGCATCCCCAGCAGTTTAGGGTTCCCAAAAACGCAGTGTTAGCGGGATCAGTCCAGATACCTGATAGCACCTGCGTTAAGTCCCTCCGCCCAGCCCACCCAAGTGCAGTATCAATCTATCACTGTCACTTACAAAACACTAAACACATAACTGAAGCGTTTGCAGAGTCAGGCCTGATCCCTGCGAATGCTAACAGTTTTTTTGGTAGCGTTTGAATTAGACAGGTGCTTTTTTTTCTTGTGAGTCTCACTAGTGTACCAGTAAATTTAGAGACCAAAATGTCAAATCAAAAGGTACACTAGTGAAGAGGCCTACACGTTTCTGAGCATGATAGATAGTGAAGAGGAAGTCACTCATCTGTCAGATTCAGGATCAGAATACAAACCTGTATTAGGCAGCGCACCCTGACAGATAGCTCTGACGACGGATTTGTGGTCCCTGCCAAAGTCAGGCATACCAGACCCAGTTCTTCTGCTGTCGTTGAGGCGCAAAAACCGCAGGTCCCTCGTTTAGAGCAGAGAGCCAGTACTAGCGCTGCTCATCCTTCTGGTGAACTGGCAAGCACCAGCAGCCTAGTACATCGTGGTCGTACATCCAGCATTGCAGTATCACGTGGTGACGTGGCGAGTCCCATAAGTGCAGTTCAAGCTGGCGAGGTGGCTAGGACGAGTAGAGTCCCGCTGCCACCAAGAAGAAGACAAAGACAGGCCCGTCGAGCCCATAGTGCCCTTCCTGCTGAATTTGCCAATCCTAATTGGGAGCCCACCACTTCTGCAGCACTACTACTTCCCCCATTCACTGGCCAACCCGGAATTCAGGTGGAAACAGTCGATTTTACGTCACTTGATTTTTATTTGCTGTTTTTCACCGAAGATCTCTATAGATCTATTGTGGACCAAAGCAACTTATATGCTGGTCAATTCATCATCTCTAATCCCCAGCTGACCCTTGCCAGAGATTGGAAACCAATTACGGTTTCTGAATTTAAGACCTTCCTGGGCCTATCCCTCCTCATGGACATAACTAAAAAGAGTGAGTTGCAGTCATATTGGTCCACTGACCCCCAATTCAGCATATGCCAGTGTTCTCTGCCTCCATGACCAGGACACGATACGAGCAGATCTTGCGGTTCATGCATTTCAACGATAATGAACTCTATCGTCCTCGGGGTGACCCTGAATTTGATCGGCTCTACAAAATTCAGCCCCTCGTAAACCACTTCAACCAACGTTTTGCAGCCTTGTTTACTGCCCATCAAGTTGTCTGCATTGAGGAGTCCCTGATTAAGTTTTCTAGCCGCTTGTCATTCAAACAGTATCTTCCCAGCAAGTGTGCGGGATACAGGGTCACGATGTGTAAGCTCTGTGACAGGGCCACAGGCTATACATATAGTTTTATGGTTTCTAAGGGAAGAGATAGTTACGTAGAGCCGGAGAACTGCCCAGACTACATAGGGAGCGCTGGTAAGATTGTGTAGGACTTGGTGTCACTATTATTCGGCAAGGGGTACCACTTGTATGTGGACAATTATTACACAAGCGTGCCACTTTTTAGTCACTTGTTTGATCATCAAATTGGCGTATGTGGCACCGTGCGATCTAATCGCCGGGGCTTTCCCCACTGACTTGTAGATTCCCGTCTTACGCTGGGGGAGAGAGACTGCTTGAGATGTAATAATTTGCTCGCTGTGAAGTGGAGGGATAATAAGAAAGTTTTTGCTCTGTCCTCTCTTCACGCAGACACGACGGGCCAAATTCCTACGGCGACTGGTGTTGTGGAGAAACCCCTCTGTCCACGAATATAACCTTAATATGGGAGGAGTGGACCTCAACGACCAGTTGTTGGCACCGTACATAACTGCCCGTAAGGCCAGACGCTGGTACAAAAAAGTGTCTGTATATTTATTTCAATTGGCTCTGCGGAATGCTTTTGTGCTATACAAAGCTTCAGGACGAACTGTATCCTTCCTTAAATTCCAGGAAGAGATCACAGCCCTTCAGTTTCCAGACGGTGCTGTGGCCCCACTTCCCAACGCAAATGCAGTAAGCCGGCTGTATAAGAGGCATTTTCTGCATGTCCTCTCTGGTACCCCTACCCAAAGAAAATGTTGTGTCTGTAGAAAGCACGGATATAGGCGTGACACCCGTTTTATTGTCCCTCCTGTCCTGACCAACCTGATCTTTGCATTGGCGACTGTTTCGAATGCTACCATACACTAATTAAGTATTAGCGTAGGGTACAGCACCACACAGTCCTAGGCGCACGTACAGAGGGTCTCGAAAGATGTGATGGCCATCACATTTTGAGAGACCCTAATCTGCAACGTTTAGTTTTTACAGTTTTTTTTTTTTTTACAGTTTTTATAAAAGTGAAAAAAAAACAAAAACAAAAAATAAAAAAGCCAAAAATAGTTGTGGTTGTATTTTTTTTCTCTCTATTGTTCCTGCTTATGTTTCGCTCCCTACTGTACGCTCACCATTGTTCTATATCCATCGTTCGCTCTCGGTTTTAATTTTTATTTTTTTATGTTTTATTGTATTTGCTTTGCAGGTATGGTATGTTATACTGTAATGTTTGTTTTATTGTTAACCATCATTTGCTTAGCAGGTACGCCATTCCGCTGCAGCACGGGTTTATTTATCTTGACAGTAACAACATTTGCTCCCACGATACATAAAGCCGTGACTCCATAGCTGTCGGAGGGGATTTCACCACCACAGTTAAAAAAAAAAAAAAAAGAGCATATATGCCAAAGCATGGGGGCAGGGGTGGAGGAGCGATTTGCTCCCAACATTAGGGGTGGATTGCCTCCATGCTTCAGCATATATTTTGCAACGTTTTATTTTTACTATGTTTTATTGTATTTGCTTTGCAGGTATGGTAAGTCTTACTGTTACACTGTAATGTTACTTTGCTTTATTGTTAACCATCATTTGCTTAGCAGATAAGGCCATTCACCTGCAGCATGGGTTTATTTAGCTCGACAGCAACAGCGTTTGCTACCACAATACTTAAAGCCGTGACTCCAGTGCTGTCGGAGGTGATATCACCACCACAGTTAAAAGAAAATGGTGCATGTATGCCCATCATTAGAAGTGGGTGGATGAAGGGCGGTATTCTAATGGTGGGCATACCCACCGATCAATCTTTTTCGTTCAGCCAACAGGCTTCATGAAAAAAAAAAAAAAAAAAACATTACAATGTATGCCCAACAATGTATGCCCTGCGCAAATACTGTGTGAAAAAAATTGCAACATCCACCATTTTAATCCGTAGGGTCTTTGCTTTAAAAAAAATATATAATGTTTGGGGGTTCAAAGTAATTTTCTTGCACAAAAAAAATATTTTTTCATGTAAACAAAAAGTGTCAGGGGCTGTCTTCAAGTGGTAGTGGTTAGAAGAGTGGGTGATGTGTGACAAACTTCTAAATGTTGAGCATAAAATGCCAGGACAGTTCAAGCCCCCCCCCCGCCCCATGACCGATTTTTGGAAATTAGACACCCCAAGCTATTTGCTAATAGGCACAAAGTTGTCACTAAATTATCTATTGCTCAAACATGCCATGGGCATATGTGGAATGACACCCCAAAATACATTCTGCTGCTTCTCCTGAGTACAGGGATACCACATGTGAGACTTTTTGGGAGCCTAGCTATGTACAGGACCCCAAAAACCAATCACCACCTTCAGGCTTTCTAAGAGCGTAAAATGGCGATTTCACTTCCTCACTACCTATCACAGTTTCGGAGGCCCTGAAATGTCCAGATAGCACAAAACTCCCCTAAATGACCCCATGTTGGAAAGTAGACACCCCAAGGTACTTGCTAAAAGGGAATGGTGAGTATTTTGCAGATCTAATTTTTGAAAATGAAGAAAAAAAAGCAAAATCTTCAAAATACTCAAAATGCCTCTCAGCAGATAGCTTGATGTGTCTACTTTCCAAAATGGGGGGGGGGGGGATTGTGCTATCTGGACATTTCATGGCCTCCGAATCTGTGATAGGCAATGAGGAGTGAAATCAAAATAGTACTGTACCTTAGAAAGCCTGAAGTTGGTGATTGGTTTTCAGGGTCCTGTACACGGCTAGGCTCCCAAAAAGTCTCACACGTGGTATCCCCGTACTCAGGAGAAGCAGCAGAATTTAATTTGGGGTGTCATTCCACATATGCCAATGGCATGTTTGAGCAACTTTGACAACTTTGTGCAAAGAAAGAAAAAAAAAAATTAGTTATGTTGCAACTTGTGGCAACATATAAAATATTCATATGGACTCAACATGCCTATCAGCAAGTAGCTTGGGGTTTCTACTTTCCAAAATGGGGTAATTTGGGGGGGGGGGGGGGTTGTGCTATCTTGGCATTGTATGGCCTTCAAAACTGATCGGTAGTGAGGCGTGAAATCAAAATTCTCACACTCCCCATACTCAGAAGAAGCTGCAGAATGTATTTTGGGGTGTAATTCCACATAACTATGGCATGTGTGAGCAATATATCATTTATTGACAACTTTGTATAATTTTTTTGTTTTTGTCATTTTTCAATCACTTGTGACAAAAAAATAAAATATTCCATGGGCTCAACATGCCTCTCAGCAATTTCCTTGGGGTGTCTACTTTCCAAAATGGGGTCATTTGGGGGGGTTTGTACTGCCCTGCCATTTTAGCACCTCAAGAAATGAGATAGGTAGTCAAACTAAAAGCGGCACAAATTCCAAAAAATATACCCTAGTTTGTAGACGCTATAACTTTTGCGCAAACCAATAAATATACACTTGACATTTTTTTTTTTTACCACAGACATGTGGCTGAATACATTTTGGCCTAAATGTATGACTAAAATTGAGTTTATTAAATTTTTTCATAACAAAAAGTAGAAAATATTTTTTTTTCAAAATGTACAGTCTTTTTCCATTTATATCGCAAAAAAAGTCGTAGAGGCAATCAAATACCATCAAAAGAAAGCTCTATTTGTGGGGAAAAAAGGACGCAAATTTCGTTTGGGTACAGCATTGCATGGCTGCGCAATTACCAGTTAAATCAGCACAGTGCCAAATTGTAAAAAGAGCTCTGGTCGTTGAGCAGCCAAATCCTCCAGGGCTGAAGTGGTTAAAGTCCCACCATACAGGGAAATCTTTTTTGTATAAATATATAGGGATGTGGCCATAGACAGCAGACTTCAAACCTTTTGTGTTTTTGATATACAACGTTGGGTAGCAAATACCACCACCCCCAGTCATTTGAAATTTGTGGTTGTCTGCATAATATTGTACCTTTTTGTACTATACTTTGTTCTTTTTTTTTTTTTTTTTTATGTATACCCGCTAAGGGGGACTATAAAGGCAAGTGGGAGTGGGACAACCGAATGCCGGGCTATTTGAGAGAATTTGGACAATCTGAACGTATTGCATCTGATCTTGCATCTCTAGATTTGAGTTTGGATAAAACTTTGGAAAACAAATCTTTGCTATATTGGCACATTCAATCATTTGAGAAATACATCAGGAAAGGTATTTATCCCTTCAGCCTTAGTTCAAATCTTTCCAACGTTTGAGAATATAGACGCAGATAAAAAAAAAAAAAAAAAAAAAAAGGAAGGAGTAGGAGAAAACCTTAAATAGATGTTGTAAAGGCATGTCGCCACTACCAATTACAGCATACAAACAACAATTCAGTGATCTGGACAGGTATTTGGACCAGATTAATATACAACTTCAGCCCTTAAAGACACATGCATCCTTTGCCGAAAAAGATAAAACACTTAATGAATGTTTTGGGACCATCCTAAATCAAAAAAAAAAAAAAAAAGGAAAAGAAATTATGAGAGATAGGATTTCCTTCAGAGAACGGAAAGCATACAGATGGCATTTAAGGAAAAACAAACCAACAGTACAACCGAATACTTGGAGGAACAACCATTCCAATGTCTCCCACTTACCTTCACTTTTATCTTCTGTTTCTATCCCCTCACAGGCTTCTTTTAAACACAAGGGCAATAGGTGATTCAAAAGACAAAGATGGCAAGGGAACACAAGATCAGATGGCTAAAAAAGCTTTGCTGGAACAGAACTAGCATCCGAAATCCAATACTTTGTTACCTGATGCCGCAGAAGGAAAACACCCTTGTTGCTCACAGGGCGTGGTGAATGAACTTTCTTCTATCTCTTCTTTTGACGAAACACAGGTTGACATTAACACACAAGAAGCTATCGCAACAGATTGGAGTGATGCTTGCTCAACTCTTCACATAGCAAACCAGAGCCATGCTTTTTAGAATCGCTCAATTCCAAACATGGCCAAAGGCCACAAACCAACAAATAACCTCACTAAAATGTATGTTGTGAACTTATCCTCACATTCCCTTACCACTGACTAAAACCAACTACTAATTAAAGGTATAGACAAATTTGATCTGATCAAAGATCGATGGCTTTTCACCCGCAAATAGCTATTGAAAAGCATGTATAACAGATAGGGTAAAGACTCAACAACTTCTTAGTAAAGATGAATCTCATATCCTTACTTGAGTAAAATGACCAGATTTAATTGATCATATTGACATTAATCTTGGCTGAGATTCCCATGCACTTAGTTTCTGCCCTTTGCTATCAGTAAGGGCATTCTCCTGCAGGGTACTTAGAGTAGGGTGCAAAATAGGGTAAGTGTGTCCAGAGAGTGATACACAGCAACACAGGAGTTGATCATTCTGTAGTAAAGTCATTGTAGAAAAAGGGTGGGAGGAAGTGCCAGAATACCTTATAATGGCTCTGGGCAGGAGTGATGTCGATAGTGCAACCTATAGTGTGATGTAATACCTAGTCAGCTACCTGAAATTTTGCTCTGAATGGTGGAAATTTTACTGGCAATTTGGAAAATGTAAAAAACGCAAAACACAATTCCCAGTTTCCTGATAGTTTTAGCATAAAAGTGAATACCATTCAGGTGATAGTCTAGTAAGTATACTGCAAATGGTGGAGATGTTAGGTCTCATACTTAACAGTACAAGCGTGTCTCACCTTTCCAGATCGCTGGTCCTTGTATGGGTCCAGACTGCGCTTGTCACAGTGAGCATACCCCCCTTCACGGTCTAGGAACCACAATAAAGGGACCCTAGCCCTGGACTTGTATAGCACCTTGTGGCCAACTTCATGCATTGCACTAAGTGCCGAGGTGAGCACCCAAGCAGAATCCAGTGCCCAACTGGATTCACAGGCTGTCCCCACAGCATGGGGTCAGGGTATGTTTAAAAAAAAAAAATTACTGAGGGTGCATTGATCCAGACGCACCGCTTTCCTTGTTATAGTAGAAGGCAGCGAAATGCTGATTTAAGCATCGATTGAAAAATATAAACTACAAATACAAAGCAAAGACAGAAGGCGCACGCACTTAGTGCATTACCAAAAAACATTTATTAAAATAAATAATAAAAAGTAGGTACTCACAAAATTGCAACCATCAATGAGCCATAATACCACACAATGTTAAGCAGTGAGGATACATACAGACAGTTTCACATCAAGGGGTATAAACTGACGCGTTTAAGGGGGCACACCCCCTTCCTCAGAGCTAAGCTACTACTGAGCTTAGCTGAAGGGGGTTTTCCCCCGAAACACGTCAGCTTTATACCCCTTGATGTGAAACAGCATGTGTGTGTGTGTCCGTGCTGCTTAATATTGTGTGGTTTTATGGCTCATTGATAGTTGCCACTTTGTGAGTATCCACTTTTTATTGATTTTATTATTGAATAAATGTTTTTTAGTAATGCCCTAGGCGCATGCGCCTTCCATTTTGTTCTTGTAGTATCAAATCGGATTACCCCATCTGAGGAGGGTGGCATCCGCCCAGGTTCGGAATACGGTTGTCCTTACTACTTTTTTACCACAGAAGACCTCGCAGCGCTAGAAGTGAATACTTGCCTTTGAAGAATTTAAGCTAGTTAAAAATAGAAACCTCTCCAAAAGAGACATTTTATGGAAGTCCATCACCTACAGGATATTAGCAAAAAAAGCGAGGTCTCACAAAGTGGGGGTAAGGTAATAGGAGTATGACCAAGGGGGTGGGGGATTGATGGCTTTGCCAGTGTGCGATCACCTGACGATAGCAGCCTATAACTGATGTCTATAAATATCCAAGCCAGTGTCCTATACAGTATAATTAAGAGCAATACATTACTGCACACAACAGACTGTGTCGTGTGTAATTAACAAGACAGACTTTATTTACAACTTCAGGACTTTTACACGTTTTTTTTTTGTGTAATCTTTTCTTGCCAAAACCCATTATGAAGAGTCAAGACTAGGAAAGCATGCATAAAGCTTTGACCAGGTTCTTGGATCCCAGAAAGTGAACTGTACCCTTTAGTACAGTTACCCTTTAATAAAACTCCCACCCCCAAAATGCAGCCACCTGGTAAAATACCTTCCCCCATGCGCTACACAGCGATTGTAACCAAGATGTCCCTGGCCAGTCCTCTGTGTACCACAGCCCTATACATTCTTATAGGGGAACCACATTCTTCTTAACAGCCAAAGGCTGCTATAAGCATGGTTCACTTATAGGAAAAAATGGGGTAGAGAAGGAAGCGCCACCTGAGTGTAGTATTAACAAATGATGTTTAATGACACCAGGTAAAAACACACTTAACAGGATAAAAACATAAAAGGCTCATCTGTATAGGTATGTGGTCCTCAGTGTTCCCTCTCATCCTGTGGTGGTGACGCTGCAGGGATGCTGGGCTGCAGAAGGTGAATTACCAGCCGGGAGCTCCTTCTGTGGCCATCAGGAAGAGACTAGGGGCCGGCGTGGAGCGCACGTGGAGCATGCATGACGTCACAGGTCGTCCGTCTGCTTCCGGGTTCGGTATCCAGGGGAGGGATCGTCCAGGAAGGAGGGCTAGCAGGGAGGTTGAGAGAAGCCTTCTCTCAACCTCCCTGCTAGCCCTCCTCCCTGGACGAAAAAAGGGACCGGAGGTTATTAGTTATGAAGAAAGGTTACAAGCACTGAACTTGTGGAGAAGAGATGCGTGAGAGGGGATAGGCTTTCAATTTACAAATACCATACTGGTGACCCCACAATAGGGATAAAACTTTTCTGCTAAAGGGGGTTTAATAAGACACATAGCCACTCATTAAAATTAGAAGAAAAGAGGTTTACCTTAAACTGCATAGAGGGTTCTTTAGTGTAAGTGCGGCAAGGATGTGGAATTCCCTTCCACAGGTGGTGGTTTCAGCGGGGAGCATCGATAGTTTCAAAAAACTATTAGATAAGCACCTGAACTACCACAACATACAGGGATTAGGGATGAGCCGATGTTCGCCGAACAGCGAACATTATGCAGTGTTCGCGGCAAATTCGAAAAGCTGCGGGACACCGTTAAAGTCTATGGGACACTAACATGCTCATTTTAAAAGCTTATATGCAAGTTATTGTCATAAAAAGGTTTTGGGGACCCGGGTCCTGCCTTAAAAATTGCATTTTTTTCAGGAGCAGTGATTTTAATAATGCTTAAAGTAAAATAAAAATGAAATATTCCTTTAACTATCGTGCCTGGGGGTGTCCTTAGTATGCCTGTAAAGTAGCGCATCTTTCCCGTGTTTAGAACAATACCACAGCAAAATAACATTTCTAAAAGGAAGAAATCTCATTTAAAACTGCTCATGGCTGTAATGAATTGTCAGATCCCGGCAATATAGATAAAAATCTGATAAGAAGAACCTTTGGGTCCGGTATGAATAAAAAGTAACTCCGCACCAAAATGTAAAAAAATAAATAAATAATAATGCATGGGGGTCCCCCCAAAATCCATACCAGACCCTTATCCGAGGCGAAGTTGTTGCGTTGCTTTTTTTCAGTTCGTCGGGCGGCGTGATGGACAATGGATTTACAACACAGGACATTATTTTTTAATAAAGAATGTGTCCCAAACTGTCATTTTTACTATTTTGACACTTTTTTTGGTGACTGTGTAGGGGTACAATGTACCTGATACCCATTCACATGGGGGGGCCAGGATCTGGGGGTCCCCCTGCTAAAGGGGGCTTCCAGATTCCGATAAGCCCTCCCTGCAGACCCCCACAACCACTAGGCAAGGGTTGTTGGCATGAGGCCTTGTCTCCATCAACATGGGGACAAGGTGTTTTGGGGGGGACCCCAAAGCATCCTCCCCATGTTGAGGGCATGTGACCTGGTATGGTTTCCTGTTGCCTACCAGGTTGCGTGCTCAGGTAAGGGTCTGGTATGGATTTTGGGGGGCACCCCTACATCATTTTTTTTATTTTGGCACAGGGTTCCCCTAAAGTCCATACCAGACCTGAAGGGCCTGCTGTGGATTTTGGGGGGACCCCCCCCCCCCCACACTTTTTTTTAAATTTTGGATTCCTCTTAATATTCATACCAGACCCGTAATTGACTAGGAGGGGGAACCTATGCCGTTTTTTTTCAATAATTTTTATCTATATTGCCGGGATCCGACAATTCATTACAGCCGCAAGCAGTTTTAAATGAGATTTTTTCCTTTAGAAATGTCATTTTGCTGTGGTATTTTTTTTGCATTGATACATGTCCCCTGGGGCAGGGGCAGGGCCCCGGGTCCCCATACACTTTATTTTGCATATAAGCCTTTAAAATTAGCACTTTTGTCTTTTCATGCTCGTGTCCCATAGACTTTAATGGTGTTTGCTTGTTCGTACAAATTTTTTGCCTGTTCGCATGTTCTCGTGCGAACCGAACTGGGAAGGGGGGGAGGGGTGTTCGGCTCATCCCCTAACAGATATATACAATGTAATACTGACATATGATCACACACATAGGTTGAACTTGATGGACTTGCCTTTTTTTCAACCTCACCTACTATGTAACTACATTGATTCTTAAAATACAAATCTATTTACTATAGGTCATACAGCAACATTTTAATTGAAACAAGGGACCAAGATAGTTTTGTGTAATGGTTTTACCATTGTCACTTGGCTCATCAATCTCATCTTCAGACGAATTCAGATTTGGTTTGCCATGGCCAATAGGGTTGGGACTGCTCCTTGCAACCCAAAACCCTGTAGCAGGAACTATTGTGCTAGTTTGATTCTAGAAAAAAAAAAAAATCTAAATATAATATACACACACACATAACTATGAGTGAAACGAAAACAAAGAGAAAAATGGACTTTGTAGGCACCAATTATAAAAAATACAAATGTTTTTATTAAACAAACAAAAAAAAAAAAGCAAACTTTAAAACATTGCAAGTTTACAATTTTAGGAAGCGATACCCTATATAGCCTCTCTCACACGAAGAACTTCCGTTTTGTAGCAAGCACTGAACCTTCCAAAAAACAAAAAAAAACAAAAAGGGAGGAATCTGTGTCTAATGATGTATGCAAAGAAAAGGATTCTTCAGGCAAGCATGACGCAAAAATCCTATTTTCTTTTTCATACATCATAGGACACAGAGTCAAGCTAATATTCATTACCTACTGGGACGTCCCAGAGCAATAGACTTGAGAAGGTAGACACCCTGCCAAACAATAGCCATCAGAACTTGTATCATATATACGGCAGCCCGCAGTACACTGCGGCCGAAAGCTGAATCCTTGGCTGCTCGAACAGCCACTTGATAAAATTTTGTGAACGTATGCACTGAAGACCAGGTTGCAGCCCTACAAATCTGAGCCACAGATACCCGATGGCGAAAAGCTAAGGAGGTTCCTACACCTCTGGGAGAATGAGCTCTCACCCTAAAGGAGCTTTACGTTTCAGACCATAGGCCTGAATGACCAATTGACAGACCCAATTGGCAATGGAAGCTTTGGAAGCTGCCTGCCCTTTCTTGGGTCCTGTAAAACAAAAAAGGAGTCAGATCCTAGGATCTCCACAGATCTAGACAAAAACCTTGACTGCCCGGACAACGTCCAAAGAATGCAGTCGCCACTCTTCCGCCAAACGAGGCTGAGAGAAAAAAGAAGGCAAAATAACCTCCTAATTAAAATGAAAGGCCGACACCATTTTTGGCAAAAAAAAGGATTGAACAGGTCGTAACACGACCCTGTTGTGGTGAAGGATCAAGTATGATTCCCTGCAGGAAAAGGTATCAAGTATGATTCCCAACACCAACACTCTTCTAGCCGAGGTGATGGCCATCAGGAAGGCTAACTTGCGCGACAGCAAGTCTAATGGAATTTCCTTGGTAGGCTCAAATGGTCATTTCTGTAACACAGACAACACCAAGTTCAAGTCCCAAGGACACATATGTGACCTAATGGGGGGAAGCAAGAGTTACCCCATGCATAAAGGTTTGGATCAGTGAATGGGAAACTAAAGGCCTTTGGAAGAATACTGATGGGGCCGAAACTTGACCTTTGATTGTACTCAAAGCCAACTTGATTTTCACAGCTGACTGTAGAAAAGAGAGAATTCTCCCAATCACGTATTTCAGAGAATGCCATTTTCTGGCTTCACACCAAGCAATACCAGTCTTCCAGACCTTATGATAAATTGTCCTAGTGACAGCTTTTCTAGTGTTCACTAGGGTAGACACTACTGGTTCTGAGATGCCATGGTCCTTCAGCATCCTGGCTTCAATAGCCATGCCGTCAAATTTAGAGACTGTAAATTGGGGTGGAATATGGGACCTTTGATACAGTAGATCGGGGTGACGTGGAAGCGTCCATGGCCCGTCTATTGTCAGTCTCACAATCTCTAGGAATCAGGGCTTTCTGAGCCAGGCTGGTGCCACCAGAATGACTGGAACCCCCCCTTTCAGAATCCTGCACAACAAATGTGGAAAAAGAGGGATCGGAGGATCTTAGGTTCAAAATGGGCCTTGTGTCCCCGTTTGGTTCCTGAACCGTAAACAGGTTTGGAAGCAAAATGTTTTTTGGAGAATCCGAGGGAACACTGGATCTTAAAAACCTCTGACGGGGGAACCTCCCCGCAACTCTAGCTTGTAACCGCGAGATAAAATTGAGGTGACCCACTCGTCCTGAATTATTGTTCTCCAAATGTCCACAAAGTGCAGCAGCCTTCCCTCCACTTGGAGTGGGGGCGTCCCCTCAAAAGGAGGTCTTGGTGCTGGATTTAGAAGAATCTTGGACCCAGGGCCTTTTCTGGCCCTGGACCTGCGGCTTGCCCCTGGACCTAGCGCCCTGTTGGTGGCAGAATCGTCTTGGCACTGAGATATTGGAGGAAGCAGTCCCTGAGGTTTTAAACAAGGGATGCCTGGTGCTGTTCTTCACAGGAAGTAGAGAACTCTTCCCTCCGGAGATCTTTTGGATAGATTTGTCCAAACGATCACCAAATAAACGTTCCCCATGAAAAGGGAAACCTGCCAATAACTTTTTACAAGGAAGCTCGGCTGACCAGTTCTTAAGCCATAAGAGTCTGCACATATGTACAGACGAGAGAGCCAAACGAGAAACCTGCTGATCGGAATCCTTTAAGGCGTCAATAGCAAAACACAGCGCTCAAGAAATATCGGTCTTACTTTCAGGCAGATCATCCTCCTGGTTAGGCCTATCAGGCAGTTTACCTGATCCTTTACGGACTGGCAGATACCAATTGCTGCAACAGCTGGCTGAATAGCTGAACTTGCCAAAAGAAAAGGAAGCCTTTAATAATGACTCCAATTTCTTGTCAACAGGATCTTTCAAGCCCTGTGCGTTATCTACCGGACAAGTTAAGTTCTTGTTTAAGGAAGAGACTGCTGCATCTACTGCTGGCATGCTCCATTTTTTGACAAACTTTTCATTCATGGGATATAAAAGGGAAAACCTCTTAGGAACAAAAATCCTGTCAGGATGTTCTCAATCAGCATACACCGCCTGTTCCAACAGGGAGTGTAGGGGGAAAGCCTGTGCAGCCTGAAAAGGCCTCAGGGATCACAAAGAGGATCGGGGGGGCTCAGTCACCTCTGCAAGAGGCAACTTAAAGGCAGAATGAACCATTTCGGTCAGAGTCAGGATCAAAAGCCTCTGCAACTTAGAGACAGACATCAACTGGATATCTTCTTGTCCAGATTGCCTGGAAGCAGACTCATCTGCCGGGCCCTCAACAGAGTCCTGAGCTTTAAGCTCTTCCCCATTCTCAACCCATTCCTGCTCCAAACTAGGAGTCTTTGGGGAGGGGAATCTGTCACATTTCCTGCTACCCTGCGGGATGGAGCCAATCATGCCAGCAATCCTGTGCTCTAACCCGGCTAGGGCCGAGGACAGTTCATCCTTAGTGATAAAGAATGAAGCAGCGTTGACTGTAGGCACAATACCAGATAGGCGCAGCGGCTCAGATTGCCTGGAAGCCTCTGGTCTTTTGGGGGGATACAACACTAGGGATACGACTAGGTTCATCAGGAACTACTGACGACATTGGTGTGCCCTTCCCTATAGTGTTAGTCCCGTTCCTCTTTTTTGAAGACATTTTTTGCCAACAAAAAGAGTACTTAGGTGTAGTATTAAAACACCTCAGAAGGGAGACCCTTTAATAGGTGCATGTGTGGCGAAGCCGCGTGCGCCATGGCCGCCAAACAAACAGTTAATTGAGCATAGTGGCACTTTTGCAAACGCACGTACACCCTGGTGAACCAAGGCGAAAGGGGATACGTGGTTAGTTCTCCAACATGTTGGGAACAACCTACCTGCCACGTTCTTTCAAAAACTGTGCAAAGGTACTTAGAAGAATTTATGCTGTTTTAAAGGCAAAGACTGATCACACCAAATATTGACTTGATTTGGATAGCTCTTCTGTTCTTTTAATTTACATTTTAGTTGATAAAAATAAAATAACACTTTTTCTGAAAGCACATCAATTACTACTGTGCAAACAGGCTACACTTTTACACTTTAGCTAGAATTATGAATTAAGATTTTATAACCGAATACTAAGTCAGTAGTAACAAGTTACAGCATATTTCATGTATTCTCTACAGCACGTGTCAAACACTTGGCCCACCAAGCCATTTTTCATGTGGCCCTCGCACCTCTCCTGCAGCTGCTACACCAGCCTCATCCCTGCCCCACCGTGTCCCAGCAAATGGCAGCAGAGAGGACAGAACTCCTCCGCCAGATCCTTTGCTTCTCTGTGCAGCCACAGCACCCCCTCATTTCCACCTCCCCTAAACTCAGACTTTTGCAACTGACTCCAGCCCTCCTATGGTCCTTCTCCAGACCCTGCACTTTCGGCTTTCAAGGTCCACCCCCGGTTTCTTCCCGGCAGCAGCACAAATAAGGGGGGTGGACTGTGATGTAAGGGGGGGTGCGGGACCCTTGACTTCTGATGGTGGGTGGATCTCGACATCTAACGTAAGGTGGGGTGGGGTGCTCTAGACATCTAGCCTTACAGATACAACTGGCCCTATGAGGACAACCATAATGCTGATGCGGCCCTCAATGAAATTTAGCTCGACACCCCTGCTCTACAGCAGCCTTTCAGGTCTCTGGGAACCCCTTGCTAATATTTACTATAGCTACTGTGGTTACACTGGCATTAACAGTAATTTGAGATATGAAAATATTAAATGCGGCCTACTTAAAACATTTTATACCCAGAGCCTAATAATAATGGACAATAAAGAATACCAATAACCCCACTATCAACAAATATCACACAGTAAAAATTGTTGTGTTCCCTCAAAATTGGTGGGCTGAAAATGTGATCCCTTACACTGGTGGTCAATCAAGTGTACCCTTAAAATGGTCAGTGAAAAAGGGGTGTCCATTGGGAGAAGTCCAACTTACACTGGTGGTCACTGGGAGAGGAGCACCATTAAAGTGGTGGACAGTGGGAGAATACCCATTACATTGGTTGTCAGTGCAAAAAATACCTCCCTTACAAATTGCTAAAAAGATAACTGATGCCAGTGAAGAGGCAGAAATTGCTCATCTTTCAAGGAACCACAGTCTGGAAGAACCCTAGGGTTCATGGATCCCTAGTTTACAAAAGCTGCTTTACATTTTCACCACCTAAGCATTCAGTAAACCTTTTCTTAGTTTGGTAAGTGGCAACATAAAGGTTTGCTTCTGGGTCTAAACGCTTTAACCACATACTGACCACGCTATAGCCGAAAAACGGCTACTGCGTGGTTATTCAGTTCTAGTAGGGCATCAATAGGGGTCCTCCCAGGAAAAAGAGCCTTTACCATATGATCAGCTGTTTCCAATCACAGCTGATCACATGAAAACAGATATACCAGTTCTCAGCAGTCCTTTCCTCCCACACGGTGTCTGTGGGAGGAAAGGAAAGCTGTTAAAAAAACAGCAAGCCTGTCAAGCACATAGTTTACATAGATAATCAGTGCAGTGCCCACACCGCAGCCTCATCAGCAAAGTAGAAAAATTACTTAGTTTCTGTTATAAAAATTTGCAAATAAAAGATAAACTTGTTTTTTTTTTTTCAAATGAAGAGAGTGACTGCACAATTGTCTTGCAAAGTGTGACAGCACTGATAGCTGAAAATTGGCCTGGTCAGGAAGGAGGTGAAAGTGCCCAACAGGCAAGTGGTTAAGAAAATGTATGATTTATGAAAAGGGACATATACAATACAATACAAAGGGACATATACATTTACAAATAAAAATGTCACTATCACTAGCAGATCCAGGGCCCTTTTTGTTATAAAATAGTTATCAGCTATATTGTGGCAAAAGGAAAATTGCTTTCCTAACAGAACAGACCAGTGAGGTTTTTGGTCTTCCAGGGTCCCCGTTCTCTTACCTTTCAGGTTTAAAAGGGGTCCTAGGAGACCAGAGAAAAAAAAAAATCACTGGTATATTATGCTGGGGACAGCACATTTTTTTCTTGCCCTTGTGTCTATGTGGATCTTAAAGGCTGTATTAATTTGGGTTTTTAAAATAGACCAATGAACCAGCCCTTACTAGTTTAAAGTACTTGAGATTTGTTTGGGGGTATTAGTATTTGTGGCCACTAAACAAAAACTCCAACTGAAGCAGGAAATAGGGTTTTGAATTACTTCAGGGCTCATGCTGACCATCAAAATAAGATGTTTTACAGCAAGCTTATGTATGTATTCAGAGAAAGACAATAAGCCAGTATCTACCCAAAACAAAATAGCAAGTTAGGTTGCTCTGCCTTTATCCATTTAAACTCAACAAAACTGAATTCCTTAAAGTGGTTGTTAAGCCACTATGTTAAGTTTATGTCATCCCCTCTGTTAGATAAGAACATGTGTCCTAGTGCCTTAGCTTTACAAAAAAAAAAAAAAAAAAAAAAAAAAAAGGCAGATGATTTCTACCCGTTTTCACAGCGCCTCCCAGCGGTCATGTGACTCCTCGGCTCTTTCCTCCTCTCTCCCCCACCCTGACATCAGCAGGAATGCTCGGCCCCGCCCGCTGGGGCTGTCAGACAGAGAGAAGAGAGAGCCGAGGAGTCACGTGAGGCAGGGAGGCGCTGAGAAAACAGGTATAATTTTTTTTTTATAAATCAGATTTCTACCTGTTTTCACAGCTCTTCCTGGCGCTCACGTGACTCCTCGGCTCTCTTCTCTGTCTGACAGCTCCAGCCGGCGGGGCCGAGCATTCCCGGTGATGTTAGCTGGAGAGGAGGGGGGGGGGAAGAGAGCCAAGGCGTGACATGACCGCCGGGAGGCGTTGAGAAAACAGGTAGAAATTTGCCTTTTTTTAATAAAGCACAGGCACTATGACACATGTTCTTAACAGAAAGGATAATATAAAAATGTATCAGTTTTAGAGCAGCGGGGAGGGGAGCAGAGCAGCGCTGGTACCAGCTGACCGGCAGGAAGTGGAGGGGGGAGGAGGATAGAGGGAGACACAGGAGAGCTGCAGATAGCAGCGGATGATCGTGGCACGTAAACTGACCATGTCAGAGCTCAGCAGCCATGATAAACCTTGGTCAGTTTACAGGGGTGGGGGGGGAGGGAAGAACCAGGCAGGATCAGCCAGGTATTTCAGGTGATACAAGGGGCAAAATTACACAGGATCTATCGCTCTCTCTCTACAGGCAGTCCCTGAGTTACGAACGGGTTAGGGACTGCCGGTTTGTTCTTAAGTCGAATATGTTCGTAAGTCAGAAGCGCGTGCGCAGAACGGCAGCGACGTCCTTTTCCGATGTTCTGTCAAGTAGCCGCACATGCGCAGACGTTGTTTTCCGATGTGCCCGCCATTACAAAGTGGCCCCGCATTCGCAGAACTGCAGGGACACCCGTTCGTAAGTTGGAGTCATTCGCAAGTCGGATGTTCCTAACTCGGGGACTGCCTGTATATCTATATCTCTACACACACTTTTTTTTTTTTTTTTTTTAAAGTAACACTTTTTTTTTAGAAGAGGAGCTCCAGTCTCCCCCCAAAAAAACATTTAAAGTCAGCAGCTACAAATACTGAAGATGGTGACTTAATATAAGGACACTTACCTGCCCCTGGATCCAGCAACATCCTCACCTGAGCCGATTCTGAAAGCGGCTTCGCATGCAGGTGCCGGCATCTTCACTAAGGAAAACTGGCAGTGAAGCCTTACCGCTTCACAGCAGGCTTCCAACTGCTCATGCCCGAGTCATATTGCAATTTGTGATTGGTCCCGCAGTCTTTTGGGACCTGTGATGTGTCCCAGAATGCTGCAGGGGAAGGAAGGGAGGGACAAACTTCCGCTCAAGATAGCTGCAGTCATCTGACCAGAAATGGGGCAGCTGGTACCCGCTCCACCACCCCCCAAAGAAAATGTAAAGGGTGTGGGGGGTGGGGGGGGGTGGAGAAGAGGAAAACATCCTTTTTTGGATGAAGTTACGCTTTAACTTGAATTACCAGTTCTATGTTGACACCTACAGGCAAAGTTGGAAAGTTAGCATCATCTCCCTCCTCAATCTCATAATAAGTTATAGAGTCGTCCAAGCCTCGCTGTTCATCATCTCTGTCAGATACATAGCCAAACTGGCATTCTTTATTTGCACAAGGCATCTGCCTGCGGCTCCGTGTATACGACCTGTTAACAGAAAAAAAAAAAATCCTAAAGAGACTCCATTTTACGAAGAAAAAAAGTTCAATTTTATTAGGAAAAAGTTTTAAAGAGATCGAAGACATATTTTTTTAATGCATTTTAAAACAATTAAATGGATGCTGGGAAAAGGGGGGGGGAGAAGCATTCTTTATGCAGAACATTATAATTCAGTGTTCCTGATACTATACTCCAGGGAGATACTTCCACCAACTCTTCTGACCCAACAACTAGAACAATGGGACATTCAGATTAGGGCATTTTCTGATTTTAGACGTACAGTAGTACTAGAAAGCAGAATTCCTAAATTCAAGAGCGCAGTTAAGTAAAACGCAAACTGTAACTTTAATGTTAACCAAACAAACTGGAGTGGTGACTTTGGAGAAGCAGTCATGCGCTATGAAAGCTCACAGCACCATATGTATTTTGGTATATAAAAGATTAATGATCCACTCATGTAAGCAGTATGATCTCACAAAAACTAGTGTTCTATGTGCCAACATAATCTTTGTAACAAAGACTTACGCAGACATTTTTCTAAAGTTTTTTGTTTTTTTAAAAGTGGTGCAGCATGCGCCAAATTCAGGTACCTGTCCAGAATTTGTTCTTGATTATGGTGCATTGGGTGCCACTTTTAGAATACATGAGACACTTTAGCATAATCTGTCTGCACTGGTCTTAATTACTGTATTTAGCGGCGTATAAACACGCACTTTTTCCCCCTTAAAATCAGGGTAAAATCGTGTGTGTGTGTTATACGCAGAGCAGCTGCCTCGGAGAGGAAGGAGGGAACGAGTGCTGCCAAAACAGACAGAGCCGAATCTCCTGTGTACTTGGCTCTGCTCGCAGTCATGCCCAGTCCCGCTTCCTAACATTGATGTCCCGACATTGGACCGGTGTTATGTACATAGGAAACGGGCCAAGGAGCGGGACTGCGAGCCGAGCAGAGTACACAGGAGGTCCGGCTCTGTTTATTTCGGCAATAACAAGGCTGCAGATGGGCACTGATCAGGCTGCAGTTATGGACACTGATCAGGCTGCAATGATGAGCAAGGCTGCAGATGAGCACCGATCATGCTGTAATGATGGGCAAGGCTGCAGATGGGCACTGATCAGACTGCAATGATGGGCAAGGCTGCAGATGGGCACTGATCAGACTGCAATGAAGGGCACTGATCATGCTGCAATGATGGGCAAGGCTGCAGATGAGCACTGATCATGCTGCAATGATGGGCAAGGCTACAGACAGACACTGATCATGCTGTAATGATGGGCAAGGCTGCAGATGGGCACTGATCAGGCTGCAATGATGGGCAATGGCGAGGCTGCAATGATGGGCAATGGTGAGGCTGCAATGATGGGCACTGGCCCCTATTTTGCTTAAAAATTCTTTATTTAAAATGTAAGGTTTTTTTCCTGAAACGTCTCTCTTAAAATTAAGGTGTGTGTTATACGCTGACAAATACGGTAGCTCCACTTTTATAAGATACGAACTGTCAGTATTTTATTTTAAATTTATTGCAGCACAAGGTGCATTTTAGAACTACCCCAAATTTGGTTCGGGTCAGAACCAAAAGTGTTGCAGATGCTTCCTGACTTTGGCACAAAACATTAACAAGAGGATTAGAGGCAGAAAAGTGTCATGGCATCTTTATTAAATTCCCCCAAACGTGTGGGACATAGTGCTGGGACAAGTTTGTACTAATAAAAAGGCATTAAACTTGCCATTCTACTGCTACAGCAAATGAGGTTTTAAATTTACAGACTGGACACAAGCAAACCCATGGACTAAAATGTGCAACTTGGCT
This sequence comes from Lithobates clamitans, assembly GCA_037952925.1. Lineage (NCBI taxonomy): Eukaryota > Metazoa > Chordata > Amphibia > Anura > Ranidae > Lithobates > Lithobates clamitans. The sequence continues at coordinate 1,035,506 of JBBGZY010000037.1, forward strand.
TGACACTATAAAAGAGCAATTAATGAATCAAAAGACCTTTTTATTACACAATGGCTTGTGAACTTTGTGTCCGCCCCTTTGGGATAAGAGATTTGCTCTTTGTTTGTTGTTGGGGACTTTAAAACGCAGGTTCTCAGCTAGCAAGATTTGTACCACAGAGGGTACTGACAGCTTTAGGGGGGGTACTTCTGCTTGGTAAAGGAATTTTATAATGACCACATACAAATTTTAGAAAAAGGGTAAAAAGTTGTAAAAAATAGACCAAAATTATGCATCTAAAAGCACAAATAGTTGAAAACCATTAAAACAAATAGATGGTACAGGTGATTAATGTCCAGATGTCAAGGGAAACTGGTGACCTACATCAGGGCTCAAAATTTCAAGTCCTAAGCTACAAGCCAGGCCTTAAGAGTTACTTGCCACCTCACCTGTGCCCATCAGCGCCCCCTCACCAGTGCACAGGGATCAGAGAGAGGAGAGCTGGCCACATCACACAGAGCGGGGATCTCCCGCTGTGACACAGCTTGGATTTGAATTGTCCGCCAGCCACAGTCAGATGAAGTCCCGCCCTCCTGGACCGGCTCCTATGATAGACGTCACACTACAATTTCCCGACACTGGACCAATGTGCTGTCTGTTATAGGGGGCCGGTCCAGGAGGCAGGACTTTGACTGTGGCCGCCGAGCAATTCAAATCCAAGCTAGGTAACAGTGAGAGATCCCTGCTCTCTGATCTGGCCAGCTCCCATCCAACCCTACCTAATGTTGCCGATTGCCCACCCCCTCCCCTTCGGGAGAGCCCAATACTCGCCCTCAACTTTTTTCCACTCACCAAATGCGAGCAGGCGAGTGGCAATTTTGAGGGCTGACCTACATAATATCAAACCTTCGCTTTTATTAGGTGGTACATACACTATATTCTCAAAAGTGTTGCCTTTACACGCACATCCCCGACTTAGTCTGTAGGTTTCAATATTGAGCTGGCCTACCCTTTGCAGCTATAACAGCTTTAACTCTTCTGGGAAAGATGTCCACAAGGTTTAGGAGTGTGTCTATGGCAAAGTTTGTGTCAGGGCTGGGCTCAGCCCAACCTTCTGTGAGTTGGCCGCTCAGCTGTTGGCCAATTGCCAGCTCCCATTTCTCCACAGCTACTCACCTGTTGATATCCTGCTCGTCAGTCCTGCCTACTTAAGCCGCCCAGCCCAGAGGATCTCTGCCTTTGCCTTGGTCAGTATCACAAAGACTAACTCCTGAGTTCCTGTTTAAAGACTTGCTTGGCTGACATCCCTTCTGGATCCAGATCCTGCTTACTGTTCCACTACACTGATCCCAGACTCTCGCTTGGCTGACTATACATTCTGGTTGACAAACTTTGGCTATGTTTTGACAATGTTTGTTCGATTCACTTTTATTTTTAAACAAATATGATTTAACTGTACTTCTGTCTCGGTCTGATTTTATGGTTTCTGACAGTTTGACCATTCCTCCAGTGCATTTGTGAGGTCAGGCACTGAAGACCTGGCTGGCAGCCTCCACTCGAATTCATCCCAAAGGTCTTCTACGGGGTTGAGGTCTGTCAAGTTGCTCTACCCCAAACTCACTTATCCACACTATATTGTTAAAAGTAAAAGTTGTGATCCCAATTGTTCTGGCAGTACGCATCTGTGAATGTTCGATCAGATGATTTTTTTTTGTTTTTTTTTTCAAAAAGGTGAAAATACACATCTAAAATGATGAAACTTTTTATATTAAATTGCAAAGTAGAAAATTGCTCGATCACTGCTGTTGATCTCTTTTCTGGGTTTAGGTTTGTGGTTGCTTGATGTTTGAGAAGTGCAGAATTTCTAATACTTTCTACCTAAAAAAAATTTTTTATACTTACCGGGTCCGATAGGTATAATTATCAAAGTTCTGGTAGCACCTCTTGCCTGGACTGTGGTAAAAAGGAATCTCTGGGTTTATTATGGCATGTCTGTTAATATATCGAGGTGAAGACCTTGAACATGAGAAATAATGCAAAACGCATCTGTACGCAAGTTACATTAATGCAAATTCACTCTAGTACAAACCAGAAAAAAAAAAAAGCTAAACATATAACAGGTTCAAATTAAAAATGTACCATACTATATCAATATTAAGCTAGGTAATCATCAAAACAACTGCATGTCTCCAATGTCTGGAACCCAAATTATGAAGGGGAGGAGAAAAAAAAAAAAAAAGGGACAGTCCAGTAGTTTAGAATTCAGCTGTTTGGAAAATTTATGGCAGTAAAACTGCTAGACAAACAATCAAAGCAAAGTTATTTGTTCCACTGGATGTGCATTCAACAATTCACGTAGAACCTTAGCGAACACAATTTTTAATTTAGGATTTGGACAGAATAGAGAAGGGTTAGAACCTTCATAAGGTTTATATTGGCATACACCCCCCCCCTATTATCCCAACCACTATAGACAACTTCCTCTTCCTGTGTGGTCTTGGGACAGAAGGCAAGAGAAAATTCAAAAAGGAGATACACACACACCCCTACAGTAATACATTTTATTATAATAGAGTGAAACAATAAAACCCCTTACAGAAGGTTCCACTTTAAAAATGATCTAAGTATAGGCACACATTTACTGCCCCACTGTACGGGGAGGGGTTGGATCTGCTCTTTGCCAAATGAAACAATAATTTGTTAAGACCTACTTTGATATGCCAAATCCTCGGCTTTGACGGCGCGGAGATTGGAGAGGTTGAAAGTGTTCATAAGACGTTATATTTGCTGAAGTCTGCAGATAAGGTAATCAGGAAAGTTGTGTGTTTGGTTTGGCATCATCATAGCTACATTCAAAATTTGCTTTATACAAACCTCTTTTCCGCATACCTTTTTGAATAGTCTTTTCCGAGATTTCAGATCAAGCTCTATAAAATTATAAAATAAATTTTGTTCAAGTTACAAATATGATTTTCAGGTCTAAACATAATTTAAAAAATAGCCAGCACAGAAAAACTGCATCGAAAATTCCAAATGAGTGGATCTTTACCAATTCTCAGGCAACGCACTCTTTCCATATACTTTATATAGCGATTAAAGTTTCCAGTCACATTTGCACATTTTCCTCTTAGGTTTAATACATTTTCAATACCAACTTAGCAGTTTTTACAATCTTTGCACATTTAACCAATTGCCGACAGGCTCATGACGATATACGTCGGCAAAGTGTTACGTTCCTGCAAAACACATTGGTGCGTTGTCCCCTTTAAGAGCCCCTGGAAGAGGCCAATGGATGCCCCTCTCAGGAATTTAGCCTAAGCAGAGGTACGAGACAGGGATGCCCGCTCTCGCCTTTGCTATATGCTCTGGCATCAGAACCCCTCGCCGTGTCCATCCGTACTAACCAGGAGATAATAGGTTTAACATTCGGATCCCTCACCGAGAAAATTAGCCTTTATGCAGATGACACTCTCCTCTATCTAGCAGACCCTGGCCTCTCTCTACACACAGCTCTTAACGTAATTGAACAATTTGGGAAATTCTCGGGCTTGAGGATTAATTGGGGAAAGTCACAGATATTACCAATCGATAGTTTCCCACCTACAGAATCACAGTCTAATTTACCTCTTCAAAGGGTGGATATAATAAAATACCTCGGCGTTAAAATATCCAAGAATCCAGTAGAATATATTTCTTTGAATATTGAACCATTATTCTCCCTAATTAAATCTAAGATCCAGGTCTGGTCCCGCCTCCCCCTGGGAATATGGGGCCGGGTCAACTTAATAAAGATGGTACTACTGCCTAAGGTACTGTACGTCTTATGGCATACTCCAGTATACCTACCCCTTAAGTATTTTAAACTATTAGAAGCACTACTTAAACCATTTATATGGGGGAAATCTAGACACAAACTCTCATGGCAAACACTTAAAAACTCAACGGATATGGGTGGAACAGCACTACCTGATTTTAACCATTATTACATTGCGTCACAACTATCCCAACTATTTCACATTGACAAAACTGACAAGGAACGCTTTCTCATTCTACTAAGCCCCTGTTGGGCCCAGCATACTGGGGACCCAATAAATGGGATAGCAGTGGGTGTAGGGAATACACAGTCAAAAGATTATAGACACTCTTTGCTGTATCATTATAGACACATATGGGAATTGGCTTCTTCTAAACTAGAGACACCATCATTTAATGACTATACACCACTTTGGCATAATAACAAGTTGCAGGAACTTAATGGAATCCAGAACTCAGATTTATGGGCAGCCAAGGGCATATACTATTTACATTATCTGCTCACGAATGGAACTTTTAAAACGTTTGAGACACTTAAGATGGAGTTCCAGATCCCGAATCAAATGTTTTTTTGTTATCTCCAGATCCGTCATGCGATTCAAACGCAGTTTGCACAAGGTCTTCCACAGCCCACTCCTAACTCTATTATAGCCATAGTCAAGGATACAGACTCAAAAAAACTAATCTCCTGTTTTTACAACATGTTATCCGCCCCTACCTCTGCAAAATTAGCTTACGCGTTAAAACCAAGATGGGAGAGGGAGGTTGGAAGGATGGAGGATGAAGAATGGGAGGAGGCTTTGGAAACATGCAAGTTGGTTTCACCCAAACTTTCAGACAGACTGTCCCAGATCTTTATACTTCACCGCGCATACCTCACTCCTCTTAGGGTAGCTAGATATAAAAGAAGTCAACCCACCACATGCCCAATGTGTGGAACTGAAACAGGCACATTCTTTCACCTTATATGGTCCTGTCATAAGATACAAGATTACTGGAAACAAATAGTTACCTTCTTACATGACGACATGGGGTCTCCATTAACCCTTGACCCAAAGCAATGCCTCCTGGGGATTTTTCCAGATGTACTAGATAAATTCACATTAATATTCCTACATGAAACTTTATTTTCGGCTAGGAAAATTATTGCCAGACAGTGGATGAGATCTGAACCCCCTCACTTGGTGGACTGGAAAAGAGACATTAACACAACCCTTCCATATAAAAAAATCCTTTATATTAACAGAGGTTGTCCAAATAAATATAACAGAGTATGGGATAGATGGTTACAAGAGTCTACGACATGCACATAAACTGTGCTTATCCTGATACTTACTAAGTATGAGTATGGAAGTATACGGATTATGCCAGAACCTAAAGAACTAACTATATGATAAAAATATAAGTGTATCATGCTCTTTGTATACGGAACACCTCGTGTATGTTGTTAAACATGTGTACCAATGCTTTCTATGTTTTTTGTACAATCTTGCAAATAAAAAAAGTTTGTTATAAAGTAAAAAAAAAAAAGAGCCCCTGGAAGTGGTAATAAAAATGCCATAAATCTTTCCCATAGTTTGTAGACGCTATAAAACTTTTGCGCAAACCAATGTACGCTTATTGTGATTTTTTTTACCAAAAATATGTAAAAGACTATATATTGACCTAAACAGATGAAGAATTTTGTTTTTTAAAATTGTCGCTTTTTGTTTATAGCTCAAATTAAACACTGCAGAGGTGATCAAATACCACCAAAAGAAAGCTCTATTTGTGGGGAAAAAAAAAAAAGGACATCAATTTTGTTTGGGTACAGTGTCGCAAGTCCATGTAATTGTCAGTTAAAGCGATGCAGTACCGTATCAAACAATGGTCTCGTCATTAAGCAGGAAAATATTCCGGTCTGTAAGTGGTTAATAAAGAAAAATAATTTAAGAGATTCACAAAGCGCTTTAAAAAGTAAACGTTTACACCTCCTTGCATGCACAATTTAGCAATGCTCCTGCCACTTTCTTATCTTTACATTAGGCCTCATGCACACGGAGTTTGCTTTGCTCCTCTAAATGCCAGAACTCCTGGCAGGAGAAAATCTGCTTAAAAAACAGGTCTAAATCTGCATATTCTGAATGTTTTTAGGAGCATAAAGCGATTGAGCGTTAATGGTTTAAACTGGTCAAAATTTTAAAAATTTACAATTTATTCTGGCCATTAGATTAGATATGGGCTCAAGTGTGTCTAAATGCATCTAGCATTTAGGTGCAATCAGCATTTTTTCCTGCTCTTCAGTTCCTGAATGAGCTTTAGGCCCCTTTCACACTTATACAACTTCAAAGTCGCGCGATTTTACCGCGATTTGGGAGCAGTACTACTTTGCACGACTTTGCCACATTTTTGGCATTAACAAATGAAAACATACAGTAGTTGGTATGAATAAGGGGGAACTCCACGTGGGTTCCCCCCCCCAGGGGCATACCAGGTTCTTAGGTCTGGTATGGATTGTAAGGGGAACCCCCTAGGCCGAAAAATCGTCGTGGGGGTCCCCCCAAAATCCATACCAGACCCTTATCCGAGCACGCAGCCCGGCCGGTCAGGAATGGGGGTGGGGACGAGCGAGCGCCCCCCCCCCTCCTGGACCGTACCAGGCCGCATGCCCTCAACTTGGGGGGGGTGGGTGCTTTGGGGCATGGGGGGGCGCCCCAAAGCACCTTGTCCCCATGTTGATGAGGACAAGGGCCTCTTCCCGACAACCCTGGCCATTGGTTGTCGGGGTCTGCAGGCGGGGGGCTTATCGGAATCCGGGAGCCCCCTTTAATAAGGGGGCCCCCAGATCCCGGCCCCCCACCCTATGTGAATGAGTATGGGGTACATCGTACCCCTACCCATTCACCTAGGGAAAAAAGTGTCAATAAAAAACACACTACACAGGTTTTTAAAGTAATTTATTAGGCAGCTCCGGGGTCTTCTTCCGACTTCGGGGGTCCTCTTCCGACTTCGGGGGTCTCTCCGGCGTCTTCTCCTGGTGTCCGCATCTTCTGCTGCTCTTTTGCCAGCGGTGGCCCGGACTTCTGGATCGTCTTCTATCCTCTTCTCTTCCAGAGATGTTGACACGACGCTCTCTCCAGCTGCAATGGTCTCTGAGCTCTCCGCAACGGATTTATATAGGCGGTGACCCCGCCCCCTTATGCCGTCACAGTCCCTGGGCATGCTGGGACTGATGTTTTAGGGGGCATGGTCACCGGATGACCACACCCCCTTATGATGGCACAGTCCCAGCATGCCCCGAGACAGTGACCTCATAAGGGGGCGGGGTCACCGCCTACATAAGTCCATTGCGGAGAGCTCAGAGACCATTGCAGCTGGAGAGAGCGTCGTGTCAACATTGGAAGAAAAGAAGAAGGCAGAAGTCCGGGCCAACGCTAGCAATTGAGCTGCAGAAGATAGCGGAGGAGCCGGCAGATGATCAGGACACCGGGAGAAGACGCCGGAGAGACCCCCGAAGTCGGAAGAGGACCCCCGAAGTCGGAAGAGGACCCCCGAAGTCGGAAGAGGACCCCTGAGCTTACAAAGAGACAAACAGTCAGTGCAAAAACCCTTAGATAAAACGAAGCTGCTGAACACTAAAGGCAAATATATAAATCCTTTCACATGGTATAATACAAAAAATAGTGCAGCGCTGGATTATAAATCGATGTTAAATGTCCGTGAAAAAACCATAAATATCAACGGTGGTGCAGAGTGCTTCATGCAAATCCAACGTGCTCATAAATCCGTGCTCCCCCTCCTTTCAGTCAAACCGCTCACCTTGTTAAAGGGACCCCTGAACTAACAGGAAGGTCTAGTAGGCGTTCACCACTCGAATGGTGGTCAGGGTAATGTCTTGGCTGGAAGGCAGGGACCTCTTCATTAATAGGGATCACCACTTATCTTTTCGGTATGCATGGAATGAACAAAGAAAATGCATAGTGCTCTCTGTATACTTTATAAAACAATTCCTTTATTAAAAACTGGTACTCACAAAATTAGCACTATGGCCAGTGCTAGGCTAAAAAGCGCATGACAATTTACAGATGACAGTCTAAGATGGCTGCAGGGGCGTCTAAACCAGGATGTAACCAATCCGCACGCGTATCGTCCGGAGGACTTCCTCAGCGGTCTATGGATCCTTAGGTGTAGTCAGTACTAAATATACAGGCCCCCTGTTTATATCATCTGTTACTAATTACTCCCGAGTGGCGCTCATCCAATCAAAACGCTCAACTCAGGAGTAGGAAGTGTAAGGAGGTGCATTGTTAATAGTGGTTCCCATAGCGATCGGCGCCGTGATGTCATGACGCTAGACCGCAAGGCTACCCCTCTGTATTCACTTCCCCTTCCTGGGTAGACAGGAAGGGGATCCAACAACTCTAATTGGCTATTGCACATAATGGGGGCGTGATAGGATAACCTATGGCGCGAACGCACCATCCCCGTGTCCCGCCTTTCGAACACGTGACTCGCTTCGTCTAATGAAAGTAACTTCCTTCCGCGTCAGGGGCGTCCCACATTGTGGAACTACAGCGCGGTCGGGTCATCTCCCTGACGCGATCGCGTCATCATAATGACGCGGTTTCCGGTCACGTGATCGCCTGCGTCAATAGGTACCTCCCTCTAAGTTGAAGACAGAGACCACGTGAGATATAATAGGATGGAATATGTCACATGGTACCAATCCCTCTGCAGCTACAAAAAAGTGTAAGCAGAGAAGGGATAGTGATACTAGGTGGCGTCTTCTAAAAGCACCATTGCGTTAAGGTTATTCTAATTCAGCAAACATGATCACATATTGTCACGGTTAAAAAAAGATAAATTTGAAGGACAAAGTATAATAGCAAAAAATAAAATAAATATGAATAAAATGATGATGAAAAGATTCCCACCATAAGAATAAAAGTGTATTATTATAAATCTCTTCCCTGCAGCCACCTTTTACAACACAGTCATCACACAAAAAAGCAAATCAGTAGGTCCCAGATATTTAAATATATAAAAATATAAAGACATAAAAGTCTCCCTATTAAAATAAACTGTCAGAAATAAAACAGTTCAAATCGAACTCAACATTGAGCCCCTTTGGTACTCCCACACGGGTCTCATACACCCAGAAAGACTCCCGGCGGCTCAATTGTCTTATAAAGTTACCCCCTCTCCAATGGGGTGTAACCTTTTCGACTCCCCAAAATTTCAATTTGGCGGGACTGCGCTTATGACATAATTTAAAATGCTTGGAGACATTATGTGAGTCTAATCCTTTTTTAATGTTAGTAATGTGTTCTCCGATATGGACATGTAAGGGGCGGGACGTTCTACCAACATATTGTAAGCCGCATTCACATTCCATAATATAAACCACCCCTGTCGTGGAGCATGTGATAAAATCTTTAATCTGATATGTCTTCTTTGTTGCTGTAGCTGTAAATTCTTTACGTTTTTTGATATTCCCCCTAGCCTGTTTGCAGGCTGGGCAACGTCCACATGCATAAAAACCTGTCAATAGGTGAGATAGCCTATTTTCGGAAGCAAGAGGTGGGTCTATAACCCCCGGGGCTAGCTTATCCCTGAGGGAGGGGGCCCTTTTGTAGACAAACTGGGGACGTTCAGGAAGGACAGGGCCAAGCGTTTTATCTTGCTTTAAAATGGGCCAATATCTCCGGATGATCTTTTCGAATTTCTTGTATTGGACGTTATAGTCCAAAACGATCCTTATATTCCCTGTATTGTCTTGTTTAACCTTAGGACCATTAGAAACAAGTGTAGTTCTATCCAACTTGCGGACAGTCTCAATATGTTTCGTAATGTCTGATTTGTTGTATCCCTTTTGGACAAAGCGTGTTGATAGAATTTCAGACTGTGCAAGGTACTCCTGTTCATGTGAACAATTCCGCCTAATGCGTACAAATTGTCCCTTGGGAATGTTGCACAACCATTGAAAATGGTGGCAACTGCCAAGGGGGATGTACGCATTACGGTCAGTGGGTTTGAAGTGGTTTCTTAATTCTAACCCGTTGTCTTTTAGATGTATATCAAGATCTAGATACGTGACATGATCGATTCCCACATTCCAGGAGAGGACAATATTTCTATTGTTCTCATCTAATTTTTTCATGAAAATGTCAAGGTTCGATCGGTCACCGTTCCAAATCATAATGATATCATCGATATACCGTTGGTAACAGATGAGTTCAGGGGGAGTGTTCTTGTAAATCACTTCTTCCTCCCAGTGTGCCATAAATAAGTTGGCAACACTGGGAGCAAAACGGGCCCCCATTGCCACTCCCCTTGTTTGGAGGAAAAACCGTCTATTGTACCAAAAATAATTTTTGGCTAAACAGAATCTTAAACAATCCAGAATAAAGTTCTTTTGTCTTTTTGTCAGATCAGCTGATCCGAATGCCCACTGTACTGAAGTTAGCGCATCCTCATGGCTAATGATCGTGTAAAGGGAACTAACGTCCGCTGTAATTAGTACACATGAGGATGTGAGTGGGAGAGACTCTAAAATGTGGATAATATGTTTAGTATCTTTTACAAAAGAGCGGGTTTTTATAACCATAGGCTGTAGGAAATGGTCAATATACTGACCCAGTCTCGAAGAGACTGAGTCTATCCCGTTGACTATGGGGCGACCAGGGGGGTGGGTACTGTTTTTATGTATTTTAGGCAAAAAGTAAATGATAGGGGTACGGCAGAAAAGAGGGTCCAAATATGAAGCTTCTTTTTGGTTGAGGACACCAATGTGTTTTCCTCTTGCTATAAGGTAGTGTAACTCCTCTTTGTATTGGAGCATTGGGTCCTTTGTAAGTAAAACATAAGTATTATGATCAGCCAGCATATTTTCCATTTCATTGTTGTAATAAGTTTTACTTAAGACAACCAAACCTCCTCCCTTATCAGCTGGGCGTATAACCAGATCTTTACGTTTTAACAAGGACTCAATTCCTCTTTTGATATGTAAAGGATCACGCCCCCATTATGTGCAATAGCCAATTAGAGTTGTTGGATCCCCTTCCTGTCTACCCAGGAAGGGGAAGTGAATACAGAGGGGTAGCCTTGCGGTCTAGCGTCGTGACATCACGACGCCGATCGCTATGGGAACCACTATTAACAATGCACCTCCTTACACTTCCTACTCCTGAGTTGAGCGTTTTGATTGGATGAGCGCCACTCGGGAGTAATTAGTAACAGATGATATAAACAGGGGGCCTGTATATTTAGTACTGACTACACCTAAGGATCCATAGACTGCTGAGGAAGTCCTCCGGACGATACGCGTGCGGATTGGTTACATCCTGGTTTAGACGCCCCTGCAGCCATCTTAGACTGTCATCTGTAAATTGTCATGCGCTTTTTAGCCTAGCACTGGCCATAGTGCTAATTTTGTGAGTACCAGTTTTTAATAAAGGAATTGTTTTATAAAGTATACAGAGAGCACTATGCATTTTCTTTGTTCATTCCATGCATACCGAAAAGATAAGTGGTGATCCCTATTAATGAAGAGGTCCCTGCCTTCCAGCCAAGACATTACCCTGACCACCATTCGAGTGGTGAACGCCTACTAGACCTTCCTGTTAGTTCAGGGGTCCCTTTAACAAGGTGAGCGGTTTGACTGAAAGGAGGGGGAGCACGGATTTATGAGCACGTTGGATTTGCATGAAGCACTCTGCACCACCATTGATATTTATGGTTTTTTCATGGACATTTAACATCGATTTATAATCCAGCGCTGCACTATTTTTTGTATTAGGACCCCTGAGCTGTCTAATAAATTACTTTAAAAACCTGTGTAGTGTGTTTTTTGACACTTTTTTCCCTAGGTGAATGGGTAGGGGTACGATGTACCCCATATTCATTCACATAGGGTGGGGGGCCGGGATCTGGGGGCCCCCTTATTAAAGGGGGCTCCCGGATTCCGATAAGCCCCCTGCCCGTAGACCCCGACAACCAACGGCCAGGGTTGTCGGGAAGAGGCCCTTGTCCTCATCAACATGGGGACAAGGTGCTTTGGGGTGGGGGGGCCCGCAGGGTGCCCCCCATGCCCCAAAGCACCCACCCCCATGTTGAGGGCATGCGGCCTGGTACGGTCCAGGAGGGGGGCGCTCGCTCGTCCCCACCCCCATTCATGACCGGCCGGGCTGCGTGCTCGGATAAGGGTCTGGTATGGATTTTGGGGGGGACCCCCACGCCGATTTTTCGGCATAGGGGGTTCCCCTTAGATCCCTATCAGACCTAAGGGCCTGGTATGTCCGTGGGGGGAACCCACACCGTTTTTTTCATTTAAAACTTGGCGCATCAGTCACCCTCAGGATTCATACCAGACAGCTGTCAGCACTGCCTGTCGCTCATCGCGAAAGGAAACAAAAGTTTTCCTTTCCCGATCAGCGAGCCAGGCTTGTGCTTACAAAGTCGTACTGAAATCATGTCTATATTATTCAGGCACGATTTGCATGCTACAGGGTTTAACATTGAGGTCTATGGAGTGCAACTCGCATAGAAGTTGGACCAAAGTAGCACAGGGACTACTTTCAAGGCGGCATCAATCATGGAGAATGACTTGTCCCACGATTTTGTACTGCAAAATCGTATGACAAGTCGTATAAGTGTGAAAGGGGCCTTATTAGGTGTTTTTCTAGCCTGTAAACACCTGTGTGCATGGACAAATACCCAGTTTTCTGTTAGCCTGATGGAAAAAAAAACAAAACACAAACAGCTGTAAAAGTGGCGTTTAAGCACAGTGTGTACACACACTTAAAAAAGTGTGCCTTCCAGGTCATACACACGGGCAAACAAAAGGCTGCAAGGCTGTTGGGATGACATGAGAAGTGAAGAGAAGAAAAAAAAAAAAAAAAAAACGGTAACGGCACTTCTAGGAGTCTTTCAGGACTGCACCTGGAGAGTGTAGCTCCACCCATCTTCCCAGGAAACACTGCAGTCATGATCTTTAAAAGACAGTCCCCTTCCCCCATGGCCTCAGTTGTAATCGAGTACTTCCAGCCATGCTGAAAAACAAACAAAACAGCAACCACCACAGAAAAAAACATAATTAAAAGGGAGGGTCATAGGTACTGTCCGGAAAGACTCCTAAAAATACAGTTATCGGTAAGTCTAAGGTTTTCTCAAATAGTCTTTTAGGACAGCACCTGGAGATAAGCGAGTACTTATTCTAGGATGGGACCAACGCTTGCAGGACCTTCCTGCCGAAAGATTGCTCTGTGGCTAAGAGCAAATCCATCCTGAAATGGTGGGTGAAAGTTGAGAAACTCCTCCAAGTGGCTGCTTTGCAGATTGTTCTGGCGAAGCACCAGCTCGTTCTGCCCAAGATGTTGCCACAGCTCAGGTTGAATGGGCCACAAAACCCATGGGAAGCTCCACCCTCGAGGCCATAGAAGACTCTTTAATGGCCATTCAAAGCCATCTTCCGATACTTTTGGCAGCTCCAAAACCTTCACATGGCCCCGCAACCAGTATGAACAGAGAGTTTGTTTTCCTAAACTCCCTCGTGATCGCCAGATAATGCAGCAAACCTCTTTTTATGTCCAAACGGTGAAAAGCCTCTTCAGGACAAGATGGAGATGGACAAAAAATTGGCAAAACTATTTCCTGAGACAGATGAAAGACAGAAGAGACTTGGCAGGAATCCTGGGTCTGTCCTCAGAACTACCCTGTCCGGGAAAAAAAAAAAAGGCTTAATATGATAGAAAAAGCCTGCAGCTCACGGAGCCTTCTAGTTCAAGTAACCGCCACCAATAGACTTACTTTTAAAGACCAATCTTTAAATTGTGGCGTCTTCCATTGGATTTTTAGTCTGACCCTATAAAACCACCGACAAATCCCATTTGGGAAAAAGACAAAAAACCGGCACTGGTCTCTCTCTGGCCAGAGCCCTGAAGAGCCCAATGACCAAAAGGCCCTGAAATAACTGGGTCTCTAAAAAAAACCTGACAAAGTGGCCACCTGAGCCTTTAAGGTACTGGCTGCCAAACCTTTTTCCATTAGATCATGGAGAAATTCAAGGATGGAAATTATTTCCTGTGGAGAAAAATTCTTTGAGGTGCACCAGGAGTTGTAGCATTTCCACTTCTTAAAATAAATAGCCCTTGTAATTTTTTTATCCTGCTATCTAGCAGTGTAGAAATTTGTCGGACAAACCCCTACCCTTCAGGATTTGTTCTTCAACAGCCAGGCTGCTATTCTGAGATAAACTATATTCGGATGCAGAAGAGGTCCCTGACTAGGGATGGGCTGTCTATTTGGGTCGAACATGAGTTCGACTCGAACATTGGCTGTTTGCTCGTTAGCCGAATAGCGAACAATTTGGGGTGTTCGCGGCAAATTCGAAAGCCGCGGAACACACTTTAAAAGTCTATGGGAGAAATCAAAAGTGCTAATTTTAAAGGTTAATATGCAAGCTATTGTCATAAAAAGTGTTTGGGGACCTGGGTCCTGCCCCAGGGGACATGTATCAACGCAAAAAAAGTTTTAAAAACAGCCGTTTTTTCGGGAGCAGTGATTTTAATAAGGCTTAAAGTGAAACAATAAAAGTGAAATATTCCTTTAAATTTTGTACCTGGGGGGTGTTTATAGTATGCTTTAAAGTGGCGCATGTTTCCCATGTTTACAACAGTCCGAGAGCAAAATGACATTTCTATAGGAAAAGAAAGTAATTTAAAAGTACTAGCAGTAGCGCCAGCAGCTATGACTTGTCGGGCATTACCAGGCCCTTTGGGTCTGGTATAAATATTAAGCGGAACCCCGCACCAAAATTAAAAAAAAAAAAAACAAAAAATGGCGTGGGGGTCCCCCTAAAAATTCATACCAGATCCTTATCCGAACATGCAACCTGGCAGGCCACAGAAAAAGAGGGGCAGAACGAGAGAGCGTCCCCCCCTCCTGCACCGTACCAGGCCACATGCCCTCAACATGGGGAGGATGTCCCCATGTTGACGGGGACAAGGGCCTCATCCCCACAAGCCTTGCCCAGTGGTTGTGGGGGTTTGTGGGCAGGGGGGGCCTATCGAAATCTAGAAGCCCCCCCCTGTGTGAAATGGTAATGGGGTACAAATGTATCCCTACCATTTCACAGAAAAAAATGTTAAAGACAAGAGACGGTTTTTGACAATTCCTTTATTAATGTCTTCTTCTTTCCCTGCTTCTTCTTCCATCCTCTTCTGGTCTTCATTCGGTTTTCTTCCACCATCTTGTTCTTCCCCCGCTTCTTCCTCCGATCCTCTGCTTCTTCCTTCAGTCTTCTCGTCCACATCTTCCCCTGGCGTCTTCTTCCCCGCTTCGTTCTCTGGACGATATGCATCCATGGGAGGTTCCCGCTGTGTGACGCTTCTGTTCTTCTGACCCCGCCCCCCTCTGACACACGGGGACTTCCCTATGGCTCTCTCTGTGATGTCAGAGGGGGCGGGGTCACCCGGTTATGCAACGGTGACCCCGCCCCCCTCTGACACCACAGGAAAACCAATCTGGCCCTCGAGATGCACGCTCCAACCCCAGGGGTTTGCGTCTGTCAGTCTTTTTGCAGCAGGAAATGTTCAGAACAGACCCGAATCAAAATTCATTTGATTCATCCACCACCATAATTTTCTCCTGACTCTAGGGGGAATTGTGATCTGCTTTAATAATTCCCAGTGATATCAATTTTTCAGAATTGTCTGCTGCAGGTCCCTCGAGTGGAGGTGGGTATACTAGATAGCTGGGATCGAGGCTGTAAGGAGACCCAGCGTTGACACGGCTCCCCAAATCGTAATTGGTATGTTTTTTACTGTTCTGTACTTTCATTACTTTTTCCTCCAGGTGATTTTTTTTTCCCTGAATTGATTTGATGGTATAGCCCAAAAATCGTATGATCTGGGAAGGTACCAGGTTTGACTTCGCCCTGTTTAACTAAATCCGCAATGCAGGGCTGACAAAGGCTCGATCCATGAATCCCAAAGGGTGGCCTTACAGGAAGGACATTTCTTTTTTGGAGGGGGAGAACAGTGCTTGGTCTTTGCTGTGACTTTCCCCTAAAAAGAAAGCTAATACAGGTAAGCCCCCCCTCTTAGCAGACACTAGCAGCATCATATTAACACACAAGACTCAACCGACATTCCCTAGCATAGTAACCCAGGGAGTGTGATGCAGGCCCCCCTATCCCTGAACAAACAAAGCCCCAGAAAAAGCTAGGAGCCCCTGCCCCTGCATACCTGGGTCTGGCTGGTGCTCGTGGCTCCTGCTACAGCCGCCGGTTCCCCTGACTTCATTGCTGCTGTGCGCTGGGTGGCATCCAGTTGCATTTATTTGAAATTTCCCAGTTCTCTTCCGCACCGGAAATACATTACCAGCACAGGCTCGCCTTTTCCCCCTGCATTCCAGTGGCCAGAACTGGAAACCGATGAGCCCGCCATAAGTCCCACCTGAACCAGAAATTATGTCCCCCGCCATCCGGGGGACAGAGAGAATGGAAGCCAGAGAAGACATGAGATGCTGCAGCCTCCTATGCCTGTCGACATCCTTGGGCAAGTAAGGATGCAGGTGTAATGCAGCTCCAGCCCCTGGCTATCACTCTCCGGTCAACAGAACGGGCCCCTCCGCCGGCCACTACCCTTGCTGGGCTGGAAGTGAACAAGGACACGGAGCACCCCCCTCCTATCAGGGGGGTGCTGGGATGGCCCACCAGAAAAAAAAACATCTCAGGAGGTATGCACGTCACATTTCTCCACCTGGAGAACGCGTAGCACACCCATGGTTCCCTGCAGCACTTCCACCATGGCACAGGAAAACCTAAAACTGAGGCCATGGTGGAAGGGGACTGTCTTTTAAAGGTCATGACTGCAGTGTTTTCCGGGAAGATGGGTGGAGCTACGCTCTCTCCAGGTGCTATCCTGAAAGACTATTTGAGAAAATCTGTACTATTGTCTCCCTTAATCTGAGCCTATATATGGGTTACCAAATGGCTCTCATTTTAGATGCAGAAATCTCAATTGCCGCCAAACACTTAAATGTTTGGTGGTTTGCTGAAAGGGTGCATGGCATTGTAAACCAAATTTCAGGGAGATTGCAGGTTCAACTGACTGATCCAAATTTAATATTTTATATTAGTATAGTGCACTCCTAGACAGGTGGTAGGGTTAGGCAAATTTAGTATTGGCTCACTGTAACCAGTGTGGCTGTATTTGGTTTTTCTGGTCTGTTCAATGTTTCACCCGCTGCAGGTTTTATTAGAGCTTTCTGTAGAACTGTGGGTTGTTCTGGAATGTAGGTGTTGTTGTGAATTCATGAAGAAATATATTTTATATTTACTGGCAGAAACATGAGAGATGCTTAGGCCTCACCAAGTCGATGAACTGTGATGTTAAATAGTTGAACTGTTGCCCTCTTGGGGACTTTTAGGATAAAATGGACAATCTCATGTTTGACCAAGCCTGTCTCTACTACCTCAAATATTGAAGACTTTTACAAGCATGTATTGTAAAGGAAGCTGTTGGAACAAAGACTGTTCTTGTCACAAAACAAGGAGATATTTACATGGTATTGTGAAGAAACAAAAACTGCGACAGGACACAAGGGTATATAAACTTTTATAGCATAGAGATAGCCTCACTCATTGTGTTCGAATGAAGAACTGTTTAAATAGCTAACACCTTGGCTAATAGAACCCATTGTATGAACTTTTTAGGATGGTTTAGACAAACAAGTCAGTTCCAAACACCCAGTGAGAATGTTCAAGGTCCCTCTCAACACATTAGTGAAAGTTGAATATTGTGCTAGTCAAAAATAATATAAGGTATCAATAAGGTTATCATAAGTCATTTTAAACTATCTCTGACATTGTAGGTCACAGAGACATTATAATGTTTGCGTCTGCGGACCCAACAACTTTGCTATGAAGAAAATGTATATGAAAGTGTGATTTTATAAGTAGAAGTGTTTTAGGTAACGAATTAGTCTTAGGAAAAACATATAATTATGATTATAATCATATAAGATTGTAGCCTACACTTAAGATAAACAAATGTTCAGTGGAGATACCAGAAGTTATACAGGTATCCATATAGATAGTCATTTTTATGTAGTATTGATGAAATATATAACAATGTGTGTATTTCCTAGATAGACCAGTTTACAGATATACATTTATAGAGATACAGGTATATAACCAAGTTATGTAAGGATGATTAATCAAACTTATACTGAGTGTATTTTACATTAGACCGAGTACCAGAATATTTAAAAGTATATATTTATCCTTACCATTATACACCTTATGAAAATAGGACGTATTAATTTAAAAGGATGGACTCAAAACATGTGTGAGACACCTGGTGGTTGAAGGTGGTATTATTTGAACTCACTAAATTTCCAGAGGAAGTTAATAATTAAGTCGCCTAACCCAATGGGAAGTGAGCCACCTCCTTTTGGGCAGAGCCATTATAATTTTTATAGTCTTATTATCTGAAATGGTATTTAGAGGCAAGGAAGATGGGAGACGGGGAACCAACGAACGAACGGAAGGAGGAGAGAGCTCAGGGGGAGAGCTCAGGGATCCACCCTGAAGGGGGGACACTGGGACACACACACACTCCCAGACTGACACTCATGCACCATGCATGAATACATCTCTTTACATTCATGAAAATTCCTCAACACCTAATACTTAGAACTCGGAGGTCACAAGAAGTAAATCCTCTTCAGGAGTATCCATTTTGAAACTACGGCAGCCATCTTAACTCTGGTAACTAGCCCATAGGAATTGCAGCCATCCTGGAATGGGTAATTATGTCATGTTGATTTTATTTTGCATGTTCTCTCAAATATTGATATGTTCTCACAAATATTGATGTATTGAATATTACAGTTGATAATCATTCTCCCGAATCAAAAACCGCCTTGTAGATTTTTCTCTAAAGATTCAAATTTTTCATTATATTTTTCTTTTTGCATAGTTGCCACATTTATTGACAAAGCAAACGTCTAATTTATTTCACAATTTTAACCACTTACTTACCTGCAGTAAAGTAACGGTTGTACGTGTGAAATACAGATGTTCTGTTTAATTGTCAAGTTCACAAGGTTATTGATTCTACCGAGAAGTTATCATGGTGGTATTATGTCAAAGGGACGGTACGCCCATTCTTGCAAGTGTTTTTATTGATTTTCAAGACGTTCATGTAACGCAATCGGTATCTTAATTTCATGTGATTATTTGTGTTTGTTTACCAATAAAATTTCTATTTTGTGTGACCACACGTCTCCGTGAATAAGTTTCACAAGTATAGACTGCGTCACATAGATTGATTTTGTATCTTAAAAATATCTTCGTTAAAAATTACTCAAGGATAATTATTGTGCGGGAAACCTGTCCTTAAAAAGGCACAACTTATTCTGACTGAAAATTCACGACAGTGTGGAGCAAGATAAAATGGGCAGCATGAATATTTATACAGCCCTAGCCAATCCTTGGTAGGGTGGCCCAGATGACGTCTGGGAGTCTGTATAAAAACTGACACACAAAGCTTCTAGGTCTCTTTTCTTGGAAGGAGACCACCACCTAAGGGGGGGCTGTTTGGCCCCCTAGGACATCCTATGTGTCTGCGGAGTGTTGATGCCTCAGGTGGGAGACTCAAGGGCCTCTTTTGCTGGAAGATTCAAAGAGATGACTGAGGGACTGTCCTCTGTGGATTTAGTCTAGTATCACAGGGAGAAAGTGTAGCATGGATGTTGAAAGGAGGCAACCAACAGGTTCATAGTTATATACAAGATAAGTGTCCTTCCATTTGTACATAGTTTTTGGAGCATCCCACTCAATTCCATAACCCTATCCAAGTTGCAAAAAAGTAAACCAACGAATAAAAAACCCTTTGACTGTTCATTAAGCGCAGGAGTGACTGACCGTGTGCCTGGCTGAGGGGCAACGGTTAGGAAAAGGAACCCTAGGCAGCTTTCTAGCGGCTCCTATGGGGGTAGCGCTACAATAGAATTTTTGATGAGGTGGCAAAACTATGCAGTAAACACATCATGTGCACAGCAAGAAAAAAAAAAAACACACAACACACACACACAAAATACACTAGAAATAAAGCACAAACCTAGATCACTGTTGTAACCTGCAGGTATTTTCTGGTAGCTTGCACTTTTCCTATTAGTGGATGAATTCCAGGCAGGGACTGGAATCACCTGGGTCACTGGTTTTAAATGAGCAAGTGGGACAACATGCCTGGGAAGAGAAAAAATCAGTCATCCAAAGTTCACAGATATTGATGTGAAGTTTATGCATCATGAGTGCAAGCAGCATTACCTGTAACACATGAATGAGAAACATAAAACACATACCGCATAGCACCAAAAAGTTATGATGGAGCAGTAAAAATGGTCTTCTAGAACAGTGTTTTTCAACTCCAGTCCTCAAGGCGCCCCAACAGGTCATGTTTTCAGGCTTCCCATTATTTTGCACAGGTTATTTGATCAGTTTCACTGCCTTAGTAATTACCACAGCTGTTTCATCTGAGGGAAATCCTGAAAAGATGACCTGTTGGGGAGCCTTGAGGACTGGAGTTGAGAAACACTGTTCTAGAAAACCAAAATTCCCATAAGCAGAATTGGTGAATCACCAAAAAAAAAAAAAAAAAAAAAAAAAAAAAAAACCCACCCCCATGTTGTGCTACTATACAGGAGATTCTGATACATTCTGTTCTAATTACATACAGTGGGGACAGAACGTATTCAGACCCCCTTAAATTTTTCACTCTGTTATATTGCAGCCATTTGCTAAAATCATTTAAGTTATTTTTTTTCCCTCATTAAATGTACACACAGCACCCCATATTGACAGAAAAACACAGAATTGTTGACATTTTTTGCAGATTTATTAAAAAAGAAAAACTGAAATATCACATGGTCCTAAGTATTCAGACCCTTTGCTGTGACACTCATATTTAACTCAGGTGCTGTCCATTTCTTCTGATCATCCTTGAGATGGTTCTACACCTTCATTTGAGTCCAGCTGTGTTTGATTATACTGATTGGACTTGATTAGGAAAGCCACACACCTGTCTATATAAGACCTTACAGCTCACAGTGCATGTCAGAGCAAATGAGAATCAGGAGGTCAAAAGGAACTACTTGAAGAGCTCAGAGACAGAATTGTGGCAAGGCACAGATCTGGCCAAGGTTACAAAAAAATTTCTGCTGCACTTAAGGTTCCTAAGAGCACAGTGGCCTCCATAATCCTTAAAAAGGAAGACGTTTGGGACGACCAGAACCCTTCCTAGAGCTGGCCATCCGGCCAAACTGAGCTATCGGGGGAGAAGAGCCTTGGTGAGAGAGATAAAGAAGAACCCAAAGATCACTATGGCTGAGCTCCAGAGATGCAGTCGGGAGATGGGAGAAAGTTGTAGAAAGTCAACCATCACTACAGCCCTCCTCCAGTCAGGGCTTTATGGCAGAGTGGCCCGACGGAAGCCTCTCCTCAGTGCAAGACACATGAAACCTTGCATGGAGTTTGCCAAAAAACAGGAATCCAAGATGGTGAGAAATAAGATTCTTTGGTCTGATGAGACCAAGATAGAACTTTTTGGCCTTAATTCTAAGCGGTATGTGTGGAGAAAACCAGGCACCGCTCATCACCTGTCCAATACAGTCCCAACAGTGAAGCATGGTGGTGGCAGCATCATGCTGTGGGGGTGTATTTCAGCTGCAAGGACAGGATGACTGGTTGCAATTGAGGGAAAGATGAATGTGGCCAAGTACAGGGATATCCTGGACGAAAACCTTCTCCAGAGTGCTCAGGACCTCAGACAGGGCCAAAGGTTTACCTTCCAACAAGACAATGACCCTAAGCACACAGCTAAAATAATGAAGGAGTGGCTTCACAACAACTCCGTGACTGTTCTTAAATGGCCCAGCCAGAGCCCTGACTTAAACCCAATTGAGCATCTCTGGAGAGACCTAAAAATGGCTGTCCACCAACGTTTACCATCCAACCTGACAGAACTGGAGAGGATCTAAAAAGGAGGAATGGCAAAGGATCCCCAAATCCAGGTGTGAAAAACTTGTTGCATCTTTCCCACAAAGACTCATGGCTGTATTAGATCGAAAGGGTGCTTCTACTAAATATTGAGCAAAGGGCCTGAATACTTAGGACCATGTGATATTTCAGTTTTTTTTTAATAAATCCGCAAAAATGTCAACAATTCTGTGTTTTTCTGTCAATATGGGGTGCTGTGTGTAAATTAATGAGGAAAAAAATGAACTTAAATGATTTTAGCAAATGGCTGCAATATAACAAAAAGTGAAAAATTTAAGGGGGTCTGAATACTTTCCGTCTCCACTGTATATAGAAAGAAGAGCATAAACTAATCAACAAACTAATCTTGAAAGGACCTTAAGCACTTGTCCTCCAAAGATTTACCCCCTTCCCCCTTCGTGACCAGGCCATTATAATACGATATTGCATTACTTTGACTGAAAATTACGCTGTCGTGTGACATTCAAATTTTTTTTTTTGCACTATAAAACAAAAAATGCAGAGAATTTTGAAAAAAAAAAAAAACACGTTTTTTTTTCTATATTTTAATTACTAGCTAAACCTTATCCAATACAAATAATTTCCTTCATAAATGTAGGCCAATATATATTCTGCTACATTTTTGGTAAAAAAAAAATTCCAGTAAGGGTATATTGATTGGTTTACACAAATGTTATAGAGTCTACAAACTGTGGGATATATTTACGGATTTTTTTTTTTTTTTTACTAGTAATGGCAGCGATCAGCGACTTATAGCGGGACTGCGATATTGCAGCGGACAAATCGGACACTGACACTTTGCGAGAACCAGCGACACGAATACAGTGATCATTGCCAAAAATATGCACTGCCACTGTATTATTAATGATACTGGCTGGGAAAGGGTTGAACATCTACGGCGATCAAGGGGTTAACTGTGTGCCTAACCAGGGTTTGTGTTTGCCATGTGTGCTGCTTTTACTTTGCAGGAACACAGAACCTATCCCTTTACCCCTAGTCAGAACAGGAATCTGCCTTGTTTACAAGGCAGATCCCCGTTCTGTGTATTTTACCAACGATCAGCAGGTCCTGGAGGACATTGCATGCCCGACACCCTCAGTTCAGCTTCTGCTGTGAATTATCACAGCGGAAGCGGCCCGCCGGCGGCATGTGCACACCCCTGCAGGCGGAAGTGAGGATCATGAATATATACGTGATCTGGCACACAGTCCCTTGCAGTTGGGCTGTGACGTTATCAAGACCATGGCAGGGTCCATAGTCCTGCACTGTATGTGAAAGGTGCCAAGGTACAGTCAACTCATGGGAGGGGTCTTAGTGTCACCTGCCGGGGCAGTGGAGGATCAGGTAACTTGAACAGTTTCTCCTCCCCTAAAAAACACAAAAAAAGATTAACCCTTTGCTTTAAAAGAGTGTAAAACTATAGCACTAAGCAAAAAACTTTCAAAGGATTGGATGGAAAGAAATACAAATTTGCAGGCTGCCATTGCATCGTTTTCATTCCTTCAAGGGAACATGGAGGCTGCCATAACAGATATTTCCTGAAAATGCGGATGACCTGGTTGTAATGTGGATGCCATGATTTCAGTACTTTAAGGCGCTAACCTATACCAAGTATGCAGGTCAGGAATTCTGACTTCTACTCTGCATGTCTCTTAGAGGCTAACTCAAATGAATGAAACCAGATACAGTCAGGCATCTAGAATTTTTAGGAGGAGACCTTAGCCTCCATATTTCTCTCAGTAAAGGTGCTCTTCAAAATGTATGGTTGTAAAGGTAAGCTCTAGGTAATCCGTAAGAATATAGCTCAAGAAAAGACGTAGTATCTGCACAGTAAACTTACACAAGATAGAATATAGATTACAACTACTTACTTCTCTGCAAGCTCTTCAATAAACACAGTTACAGAGTTGCTGTCATGTCCAACTTCTTGGATATGGGCATTATAATATCGTCCACCAGGCTCTAAGCGTACCTATACAATTAGAATCACTAAATATTTAAAGTAACTGTACATTTAATATAAAATGCAGCAAAGGTTCCCCAGCCTGAACTGGGTATAGCCATAAATACAAGTCTCAGATGCAGTGTTCACCCATTTCACTGATCTTGGCTGTACAGAGGCAGGCATCTCTATTGTACTGTTCACATGCAGCTCCTAGCCTTTTGAAATTAATGCAGAGAGGTCTACAACACTTAGGTCAATGAGCCAGATCCTGTGCATGTGAATTACAAAAGGAGACTGAAGAAAACATTGCCTAGAGAAGTACAAATGCAACAGAGTTGATGGTTTCATTTGTGGGCTATATATCTGTTTGGTGAAGGCTATATTTTGTATAAAATACAACTACATCAAATGGTACCATAACAATCTGCAATTCACCCACCTGACATTTGTCACCCAAACAGTATTGTCTTCCTGCAAAAACCATATATTCAGTTTTCTGGAGTTCTGTGGATCAAAAAAAATAAATAAAATCAATAAAGTTAGTCTGAAATGTGAATATATATATCACGCAAATTCGTGAAGCGTTCCATATTTTTGCAGCCAGCTGCATCTGGTGCCTGTTTGAGGTCTTCTCTTCGGAAATAAACTTTCTTTTGTAGCAATCCTTGCCGTGTGTGTGTGTATATATATATATATATATATATATATATTAACTTTAATCTAATATTATATATTAATATATATATATTAACCACTTGAGCCCCGGACCATTATGCTGCCTAAGGACCAGAGGTCTTTTTCCAATTTGGCACTGCGTCGCTTTAACTGCTAATTGCGCGGTCATGCAATGCTGTACCCAAACGAAATTTGCGTCCTTTTCTTCCCACAAATAGAGCTTTCTTTTGATGGTATTTGATCACCTCTGCAGTTTTTATTTTTTGCGCTATAAACGGAAAAAGACCGAAAATTTTGAAAAAAAATGATATTTTCTACTTTTTGTTATAAAAAAAATCCAATAAACTAAATTTTAGTCATACATTTAGGCCAAAATGTATTCGGCCACATGTCTTTGGTAAAAAAAATGTCAATAAGTGTATATTTATTGGTTTGCGCAAAAGTTATAGCGTCTACAAACTAGGGTACATTTTCTGGAATTTACACAGCTTTTAGTTTATGACTGCCTATGTCATTTCTTGAGGTGCTAAAATGGCAGGGCAGTACAAAACCCCCCCAAATGACCCCATTTTGGAAAGTAGACACCCCAAGGAAATTGCTGAGAGGCATGTTGAACCCATTGAATATTTATTTTTTTTGTCCCAAGTGATTGAAAAATGACAAAAAAAAAAAAAAAAAAAATATTTACAAAAAGTCGTCACTAAATGATATATTGCTCACACAGGCCATGGGCCTATGTGGAATTGCACCCCAAAATACATTTAGCTGCTTCTCCTGAGTATGGGGATACCACATGTGTGGGACTTTTTGGGAGCCTAGCCGCGTACGGGGCCCCGAAAACCAATCACCGCCTTCAGGATTTCTAAGGGTGTAAATTTTTGCTTTCACTCTTCACTGCCTATCACAGTTTCGGAGGCCATGGAATGCCCAGGTGGCACAAAACCCCCCAAAATGACCCCATTTTGGAAAGTAGACACCCCAAGCTATTTGCTGAGAGGCATGTTGAGTCCATGGAATATTTTATATTTTGACACAAGTTGCGGGAAAGTGACACTTTTTTTTTTTTTTTTTTTTTTTTTTTTCATAAAGTTGTCACTAAATGATATATTGCTCACACAGGCCATGGGCATATGTGGAATTGCACCCCAAAATACATTTAGCTGCTTCTCCTGAGTATGGGGATACCACATGTGTGGGACTTTTTGGGAGCCTAGCCGCGTACTGGACCCCAAAAACCAATCACTGCCTTCAGGATTTCTAAGGGTGAAAATTTTTGATTTCACTCTTTACTGCCTATCACAGTTTCGGAGGCCATGGAATGCCCAGGTGGCACAAAACCCCCCCAAATGACCCCATTTTGGAAAGTAGACACCCCAAGCTATTTGCTGAAAGGCATGGTGAGTATTTTGCAGCTCTCATTTGTTTTTGAAAATGAAGAAAGACAAGAAAAAACATTTTTTTTTTTCTTTTTTCAATTTTCAAAACTTTGTGACAAAAAGTGAGGTCTGCAAAATACTCACTATACCTCTCAGCAAATAGCTTGGGGTGTCTACTTTCCAAAATGGGGTCATTTGGGGGGGTTTTGTGCCACCTGGGCATTCCATGGCCTCCGAAACTGTGATAGGCAGTGAAGAGTGAAATCAAAAATTCACGCCCTTAGAAAGCCTGAAGGCGGTGCTTGGTTTTCGGGGTCCCGTACGCGGCTAGGCTCCCAAAAAGTCCCACACATGTGGTATCCCCGTACTCAGGAGAAGCAGCAGAATGTATTTTGGGCTGTAATTTCATATATTTCCATGGCATGTTTGAGCAATATATCATTTAGTGACAACTTTGTGCAAAAAAAAAAAAAAAATTTGTCTCTTTCCCGCAACTTGTGTCGCAATATAAAATATTCCATGGACTCGACATGCCTCTCAGCAAATAGCTTGGGGTGTCTACTTTCCAAAATGGGGTCATTTGGGGGGGTTTTGAACTGTCCTGGCATTTTATGCACAACATTTAGAAGCTTATGTCACACATCACCCACTCTTCTAACCACTTGAAGACAAAGCCCTTTCTGACACTTATTGTTTACATGAAAAAGTTTTTTTTTTTTGCAAAAAAATTACTTTGAACCCCCAAACATTATATATTTTTTTAAAGCAAATGCCCTACAGATTAAAATGGTGGGTGTTTCATTTTTTTTTTTCACACAGTAATTGCGCAGCGATTTTTCAAACGCATTTTTTGGGGAAAAAACACACTTTTTTTAATTTTAATGCACTAAAACACGCTATATTGCCCAAATGTTTGATGAAATAAAAAAGATGATCTCAGGCCGAGTACATGGATACCAAACATGACATGCTTTAAAATTGCGCACAAACGTGCAGTGGCAACAAAATAAATACATGTTTAAAAGCCTTAAAAAGCCTTTACAGGTTACCACTTTAGATTTACAGAGGAGGTCTACTGGAAAAATTACTGCACTCGATCTGGCCTTCGCGGTGATACCTCACATGCATGGTGCAATTGCTGTTTACGTTTGACGACAGACCGCC